>CM054161.1:32600325-32652825 GCA_028751875.1 Rapana venosa | reverse complement strand
GGCAGAGTAAGGTCGTTTTGTGCTGTACTTTTCACAAAAGAAGTTGTCAGTGTTTGTTTCACCACAGGTGCTGACTGTGATTTCATACAGGACAAGAGTAGTAAGTTGTAATGTAATAGGATTGTAAACTGCGAAAAATCTGTTTTGAACATTGCTGTCACACTATTTTGTTGAATATCTCGGCCTCAATCATCCAGGTCAGCGTAATAATAATAGTAATAATAATAATAATAATAATAATGTATGGAATTTATATAGCGCTGAATCTTGTAAAGCAACAAATCAAAGATGTGTGTGTGTGTGTGTGTGTCTGCTCTGATTTGTTGCAGGATTTTGCCAGCAACTCTCTCTTCCAGCATGTCAACAGAAAGAAAGATAATCTCTTGATATTAATCCGCCATTGGCTAGAGCGCTGTGAGCCAGAGTAGCTTGGGAGATGAGTTGGAAATGTTAGTTTTAAACAGTAGGTTGAACAGGAAAAGTTGCCAAGACTTGTTTTAATTAGCGGTGAATGAAGAAGCCATTTCTGAGGACTTGAATGAATACCTTCTTAGAATAGTTGGGGCGAGACTTGTAAGAATTTTAGAAAACAACCCTCATTGTTCTTTTGTTTTTGTTGGCTTGAATTTAAAAAAAACAACCTCATTGTTCTTTTGTTTTTGTTGGCTTTTTTTCTTTCTCTTTTGAACACACACGCACACACACACACACACACTCTCACTCACAAACACACTCACTCCACACACACACACACACACACACACACACACACACACACACACTCACAAACACACACACACACCACACACACACACACACACACACACACACACACTTGTACTAAAATAAAAGAACTCCATATTCCCTTGTTACTTTTTTTGTCTGTGTGTTAATGTTCATGTGTGTCGTAAGTCTACTTTAATTTTACAGTTTTCGCCAAAAAAATGACCTTTTTGTACATAAGAAAACATCAACAGAATTCTAGATATGTGATTATTATTTTTCCTTATGCCCCTACAGCAGTGCAGTACTTAACAAGTGTTCAAGATGGCAGTGATCATATCTGGGGAGAAAACTTCTGTCATTTGTGAAATGACTGTTATTTTATAATTTAAACTTTCATTCTTTTTAGTTATGTACATTTTAAATGGATCATTTTATTACATTAGACCATGTATTCTTCTAAATTTTAAGATTTCTTTTGTTTTTTTAAAATTTCATTGTGATTAAAAGTGAGTTGCTTAGAGCATTACCTATGTTTTGCTTGATTTGATAAACAGAAGCATAGTTTTTTTGTTTTCTTTTTAATGCAGAAAAAATCTTTGTTTTTTATATATAAAATTTAAGCATTCAGGAAATATTGTAAGTCGACCTTGGGAAAGTGGGGGGGGGGGGGGGGGGGGGGGGGGGGGAGGTGATGTGCGGGCATAAGGATAATTTGAATTATCTCCATGACAAATAATGAATAGTGAATGTCATAAAAAGAAATGATTATCACAAAAAATATCTAAGCATTGCATCATAAATTTGCCACTGCATACATTGAACATAATTCATTATCAAAATAAGCAACAGACACAAAAATTTTCTTGTAGCATCAACACTGCATTCATTACAAGTGGTAATGCTGTTATAATTCAGAGTGCTAACTGTGCAAAGTACAAGGCATGGTAAGATAATAATAATAATAATAATAATGTATGGAATTCATATAGCGCTGAATCTTGTAAAGATGACCTTGTCTAGGTTATATATCTCTCAGATTCATAGTAAGGAGGTCAAGCGCTTCCTGCAAATATTTTAGGGGGGTGGCATAGCCCAGTGGTTAGAGCGTTGCAATCACGATCTGCTGACCTGGGTTTGAATCCTGTTCAAGGGGACTTTTCCCTTTTCCCCTGGAGTTAACATCAGTGCCGACTCCACCCACGCGCCCCCCCCCCCCCCCCCCCCCCCCCCCCCCCCCTCACCTCCCAAAGTCCCTTGGATGAGACTATTTATAAACGAAGGTCCCATGTGTGAATGCATGCAGAACACCTCGCGCACCTGTTAAGACCTTTTCCATGTTTTGAAAGAGTAGGCCATTAGGTGCCAGTGGGAGCAGATGACAAAATTTGCAAAACCGCATACACACGGGGACTGGATGTAAGAAAAAAGCGCATGAGGTCTTATTCCACTATCCTAGAATTATAAGAATAAAGAATTAAAAAAAAAAAAAGATAGTTCCTTGTTTAAAAGAAGAAGCAGAAGAAAAGAAGGTACAGCAGGAAAATGAAGGAATAGTAGCAGAAGCCTGGGAAGGTCATGGTTGTATGTAATGTATGTTGTCAAGCAGTGGCCGAAGCCTGTGAAGTACAGGCAGGCAGGCAGGCAGGCACTCAAGTGGAGTAATCAGCTTTTCCTCTTGGCACAATCCTAAGCTCCGCAGCTATGGGCAGATTTATGAAGTGCCACTGACTCAGTTAATCATTTTCAAAAGGTTATGATTAAATCAGGATTTTTACCTACCTTTGCTATAACAATGCTGTGACCTTAGTCCAGCAGGAGATTTCTAAATCTTGTAAAACTTTTTTGTTCTTTGGTCTGTAACTTGACATACTTTTAAAGGGTATTGATTATGACTTACTTAGTCATCAGATCATAGCTTGAAGAATGTATTTGAAAAGAAAAAAGTGATGTACAGATTATTGGGAAGGGACGTAGTGAACATTGAAGGAGGGGGATTAGTTTTGGGTGTTTTTTTTGCGGGGGGGTTGGTTTGTTTTTTACAACAACAACAAAAGAGACAGAAATTGAGAAAGGGGGAAATCTGTAATATCAAAAAATAAAATGGCTGTTAACCAGTATATACCCATTGAATTCTTTTCTTTGTCCAGAAAAGATACTAAAAGGGTGAGAAAAAAATGAATATGTAGACAATAAACATTCTGAAAGTGTTATGTTACAGAAAAGTTGTCAGTTTTATTTGGCATTATAGATTTGATATAAAATTCAATTCTTGAAAACAATCATGCATAACAATTTATAACAATTGATAATTTATCTTTACAAAGAAGGAGATTTCTTTATTGCATTACTGTTTTCCATTCTTTGCTTCTTTTTTTTTAGAAATAAAGTAAACTGTCACAAGTAGTATTTTGAATTTGGCGCAGAAAACAAGAGTTTTTGTATGTGAGGGTTTTGGTGGGGGTGGGGTATTTGTTTTGTTTTGTTTTAAATGTGTCAGAATATGGACAAACACCATATCATTTGTGCTTGAAAAAAACCCAACTGCATAAGTATATAACAGGTTTAGTTGACATATACAGCTTGTACAGGCCATCTCAGCACCTGTGATAATCATATAGACTTATTAATAATAATAATAATAATGTATGGAATTTATATAGCGCTTATTCATCTACTTGTAATAATAGAATATGTCCCCATACCTCAACCATTTGATTTTCTTTCTCTTCTTTTCTTTTTTTTTAAAGTATGTTTTGGGTATGTTCTGTACTTTGACCACTCAAATGGTCACTCTTGATCTTGACATTCACTGGGAGCTTAGCTGAATACTTAGGCTGAAAATCTTTTGTTGGTTAGTGTTTTTTGAAGTCTTGGCTAGATTGGTTTTAAGCCTGTGTGCATACCTGCGTACATTATGTGTTTGTGTATGTGTGTGCGTGGTTACATTCAATGAGTCATGCATGTTTGCATAAATGTGAGTCAGAAAATACCTGTTACTAGATATAGCCAGGTGTAAATAGTAGGGAATTTATGATAACATGTGTTCATCTTTTTAAACAATAAGTGCATGTCAGTTTAAAACCATCATCGCCCCATAAAAATAAATAAAACAAAATAATATATGGATCTCTTAAAAAAACAACAACAACACAGATCTCGCCTTTAAAAGCCAGGGTAGGGTGTCTATGATGTGCTTATGCCTCCAAGTATACATGTACATGCGTGTACACAAGCATATGTTTACATTGGAGTAAGAGAAGCAGTGCAGTCTCCTCGTAGAAGACCCATTGACAGGATCAACCAAGCCAGCAGCATTCACTTGAGCTACAGGTAAAAATCCCTAGTATATATAAGTAATGTAGAGACCAGGTTGAAGGTGCAGCATACACAGGTTTTTGTGGCATGGTACCTGCTTTTTAGACTCATCACACGCGCTTCAGTGTCAGACTGCGTTGCTTGTTTCTGCAGTGATCCACATAATTTGGGGTTTGCCGTCTGGGATACATAATACTGTGTATAGAGTGCTGTACGTAGCACTTGAAAAGGAAAAGAAAAGAAGGAAATGAGAGAGAACAAAAAAATGTTGGTTTTTTTTCAATGGTGATCTCAAGCAACTAATCACTACTTTTTTTGTGTGGGTATGTTTCTTGCATCACATTTCGCTTTTGTGCAGTGATTTTGTTTTTTGTTTTTTTGTGCATGCTTATGTGGTTTAAACCTTTCTGAGTTGGTGTTGAACATTCTAGTGGGAACAGCAAGTCTAGAACCTTTTAACGCTAAGGATAAAAATGGTAGTGGTTTTTTTGTGTGTTTTTTAAACATGATTCAGTATGACTTGAAAAAAAGGTGTATGATCAAATAAAGAAATTAAAGACTTAAATGCCACAAGCAAAAGTTGGTTATCAAACCAAAACAAGGTGAAAAAAAGAAGCAAACACAATCACAAAAGAACATTCGAAAACAGAAACAAGAAGTAACTGTGATGTTTTTCTTTTGTCATCATTTACAATCCTTGACAATGCATGACATTAATTTTTTAAAAAACCAAATGTTAAAAATAAATTTTGTCGATCACTGATACTTTAACCTTTAAATACTGTATCCCACTTTTCTGTATTTGGTGTCTTGCTTCCTTGTCTAAATTTTGCTTTTGTTTTAATAATCTTCAGCACATGAGAGAACATTGTATGGACATTAAACTGGTATATTGAAATGAAAAGAGAAAAAGAGGCAGAAAGAGGGAATGTAATATAGAGAGAATGTACTAAGATTCTGCATTCAGCACTGTAGGCAAAATCTGATGCAAGAATATAAGTTACTTTGATTATATTTCCTTTTGCCCATTGATCACTGCAGTAACAAGAGCACAGAGCAGCTTTGATAATCTTGCAAATTAGGACAACTTTTGATGGCTATTTTTGGATCAGTGAAAATTGGTGAAAAAGGAAATTATTTCTGAACAGTAATGTATTTGTCATGACAGGAGTGCTTTGGTATCCTTATTTCATTTAGAAATGATCTAGAAATGTTTTTTCCATTACTTCTGATAAATGATGGGATGTGTTATAGTTTGAATTCGAGAAGCAGCATGCCTACCTTTTCTTGCAAGCTTTGTTAAAATCTTAAGCCATTGACATATTTTGGGTTTTTAGAGAAAAGATTTGCCTGATTGATTCTCATCACTGCTATTGATTCTCATCACTGCTTTTTCCACCAGAAATTCTTTCTGATGATGATGATCTGGAACTGAGCAGTTGCCTAGGCCACAAGAATCCCTTCCAATCAAACAAAGTAAAGGAATGTAAAACAAAAAAAAATTGTAAAGAATTTTCCTTGCTGACTAAAATTATCACCACTTCAGTCACATCTGGAGTTTTTTGTTGAAAATGTGAATGATATGCTGGAGATAAGTTCTGTCAAGTTGCAGTATGATATTTGTAGGATTGTTCAGTGTTGCTGGCTTTACTATTATTAGGAACAGTCTTCTTCTTACCCAGACAAATTTTGTTTAAAATTTTCAGAAACTGAGAGATTTCATTAAGTCATTTTGTGTTCCTCTGAAAAAATCAGTCATGTTCTTAAGTGTAACAGGATAAAACAAAAAAACAAGTCAAGCATCAACTTTTGTATGTGTGTTACTGTAGGCTGCCAGATGCAAGCTGTGTGTAAGATTATACATGTGTTCATACATAAAGACTGCTTACTGTGCGGCAGTGTAAGAATGTGTGTGTGTGTGTGCGCGTGCGCATGCATACTCACACAAGAGAGTGAGAGAGCAGAAGGACATGCACACATTGAGGCACATGCATTCTGATGAACAGCATTTCATTTAAGAACAGTAATTGCGATTACATGGCATAAAAGTGTGTGTGCATGCGTGCGAGTGCACGTGCTGTATTGATTTGTTTGATATATATAATGTGCAAGTATTTGCATACAGTCAACCTAACACTAACAGTCACACACACACACACATACACATGTCTGAAGAAGGGGGATAGGGAACAAAGTGGGGGAACTAACTGCTAAGGACAAACTGAGCATACATGTTGCCAAAGGAATGCCAGAGAGGTTGCATACAGCCATGCTTAGTTAGGTAAGCCCCTGAAAGGGACTATAGTACCCCAGCTAGCCAACCATGACTTATCCTGATTATCAGAAACACTGCTGGGTCTGTGGGGGGTCCCTGGAACAGGCAGGCAGGCAGGCAGGCAGGCAGGCACACCACACAGTTTACTTACTGTACCACCCCAGAATTTGTGGGGCCAAGTATACCTGCTTGTGCGTGTGTGTGTTTGGTAAAAGGACTGGCTAGGCCTATGTCCACAAATTTGTATTATGCCGCTGTCAAATTAAAACTTGTGAAGGATTCTTTTGACATGCCAGATAAACCGGGTGTCTGGGTTTGACGCCACTTTAATATCAGTTTGATGTCGTATGCATGTTCATTACATTCAACGTTCTGTCAGATTTGCTAAAACCAGGCATTTGCTTAGAGACGACACCAAGAGCTGGTGGCTGCATTATATACGTCCTTAAAAAAAGGATATAGCTAAAACAGGCATTTACACAAAGACTGGCTCATATAAATATATATAGAGAGAGACACACACATATGTGCATGCTGTTATAGAAAATGTGGCTGTTAGCGTTACATTGCTTGTCTAAGGATTTACCTGACAAATGTTTGTAGGAGGTAAGGGTCGGAAAGAGATAAGGGCGGAGCATAGAGCTGAGCTGCTTGGTATGAAAAGGAATAATTATTGGTGTATGTATGTATGTATATATATACAAGAGATTAACACTGCAATATTGCTTGTAGGATCATGTACGAATGAGGGGAGAAAAGAAAGCTAGTCCTATGAGTGACAGCTCACTTGATCGTCATTTATCTTCAGGGGGATTCAGGCCCATGGTAGGAAAGGGGGGAGGGGGGGGGGGGGGGGAGGTTGATAATCAACAGCAAAATGCTGACATTTGGATTCCTGTAGAATCTTGCTACATATGTTTTGCTTCTCATGAAAACTGCATGATACAGCATTATGTTTTCTGGAAGTTGGGATTTTCAGTGATTTTTTTTTCTTTTTCATTATTTTAACCAGAAAATAGCTTCAGGGGGAAAATGTCTTTCTTAGTGATTTATGATTTTCCTGTCAGGGGACATTTATTTTTAAGGCATAAAATGAAAAGTATCTATAATGGCAATAGCCAAATTGTTGCACTGAAGTGGTTTGATACATGTTCACATACACACATGCTTACATACAGACTTGTACACATGTTTGTGTACACCCCCCTCTACACACACACACACACACACACCACAAGACACACACACACACACACACACACACACACACACATATACATATACACATTGTCTAATATCACTGTGAATGAACAGACAAAATCAAATCAACAAACACACACACTCCCTCCCTCCCTCCCTCATTCTTTCCTCTCACAGCTAATCTGACCACCCATCAGTCCCTTCCCCTTTCCCTGTATATATATATATATATATATATATATATATATATATATATATATATATATATATATATATATTACATACCCCCCACCTCACCCTCTTGCTGGTTCGCTTGCACACACACAAACACACACACTCTCGCGCTCTCTCTCTCTCCCTCTCTCTCTCTTGCACATCTACACACACACACACAAAACACACATACACACACTCTCTCTCTCTCATCAAAACTAACACACGCACACACACACACACACACACACACAAACACACACACACAAGTAGCTAAAGAGTCCAACTTTGTACCCAGCCGACTGAACTGAACTAGTGAAAGACAATACAGCCATGCTGACAGGTTTTTACCAGACATTCCAGCCCTTGTCTTGATAAACCCCTTAGGCCTTTACGACTTGGGTCAGCCAAGGGGGCATGGGAAAGAGGTATAGATAGACCTGCATTACAGCTGGCAGGAACTGGATACAGACTGTTAGGGTCTGATGTGACTGATCACTCCTGTAGCTTGTAGTACTCAACAGTGATCTGGAGATAACGTGCTGTTCAGTCTTAAGAACTGACACCCACTGTGGGGGTGTTTGTTGTTGTTGTTATTGTTGTTGCTTTTTGTTCGTTTGGGTTGGGAGGTGGGGTGTGTGTGTGGGGGGGGGGGGGGGGGGGGGGGGGTATTTTGGGGCTTTGTTGGTTTCTTTAGTGAGTTTTTTTTTGTTTTGTTTTTTGGTGGTTTTGGGTGTGGTTTTTTTGTTTGTTGTTGTTTTGGTTGGTTTTGTTGGTGTGTGTTTTTTTTTTGGGGGGGAGGAGTAATGGTCTTAATCCTAGTTATTTTTCTGGATGAAGTAATAAATGGATATCTCAGCTGGAACAGACAGTGAGCTCATAGAAAACACTTGGCATGAAAAGAGTTACCTGTGTCAACCGTTTGTTGGGAGGGAAGGGGGGAGGGGTGGTGGTGGTGGTTAGAAAGCCTTATGTGTTTATAAACAAATCAAACAGAAAAACAAACAAACAAACAAGCAGGCTGCAAAGTGTGCACCATGCTAGAATGGTATCCGTACCCCAGATTGACAACCCACAAAGAAAAAACCACAAGATTCTTAAAATTATAAGCAAAGGTGTTCAAACAAGGCAATGTGCAAGCGCTGTCCAGTGTAGTGCAATACCCAGCACAATACAGTTCATTGCAGGATTATATTCTTCGTTGAACACGGCTCACACAGCAACTATTGTTGTCTGTCACTGCACATGCCATGTATTGAAAATGCATTGCACTGCCGTTAAGCACCCCACAAGTCAAGCCCAGCGCATCTGACTTCAGCATGGCAGATGATCATTATGACTGTGTGTGAGGATAAGCAGAACCCCCAGTGAGCATAGGCTTTAAAGAGAGTTGTGCTGTTCTTGTGACTTGTGTAGTATCTCAAGATTTCAACTAGGTTTAATTCCTTTCACCTCTTTTTGGGGTATGGAGGATTACAAACGATGATCTGTATGTGCTAGCGTGAACAAGCACATATTTTTCATATGGAGCTGCTGCCTAAAATATTAAAGGACCCCCCCCCCAAAAAAAAAGGCCAAAATTTCAGCCCAAGAAAGTCTGCTTTGACACTATTATAATACAATACAATGCTGTACAATAATTCAACATTACAAGAGAGGAGAGGGCGTTATATTATCAGTAAAAAAAAAGTAATGGAGAGAAGCTGCTAAGAAACGGCGGTTGTGTTTGAACAGAATTGTTCATTGTGTAGTATAGGAGTCACAGCGCAGTCAGCGCCGCTCTCTTTTCTTCCCAGCTTTGTTAAAAAGGAAGGACAAGAATGGGTAAGGTTGTCGCCTGGCGTGCCTTGTAAAGTTGTTTGTTGTTTAATGATACTAGGAATGAATGATGCAGTTAGTTTCTCTATCCTTACTGGAAACTTTTTTGTCGTGTTTCTGTTGACAGTTGTTGAACTAGAACCAGTATTTTGTGTGTGTGTGTGTGGTGGGGGGGGGGGGGGGGGGGATGCACACTTGTATGTGAGTGTGCTTGTGTGTGTGCATACATGTGTGTGTGTACACTGAGTTGGTGGGTGTTTGTGTGTATATATATGTAATATATAATATATATGAATATATATATTATTATATATATATATATATATATAGTGTGTGTGTGTGTGTGGAGAGTGTGTGTGTGGATGGGTAGGCATATCTGGGGACATGAACATCCCTTTGAAGAAGTATGCCTATGTCCCCATGGAAAACTATTTTAGTCTACAAGTACGCTCCATAAACTCCCATTGCACACCATGCATGCTTGCACTTATAAGCAACCATGCAAGTGTGTGTGTATACTTTCTCTCTCTCTCTCTCTCTCTCTCTCTCTCTCTCTCTCTCTCTCTCTCTCTCTGTCACACAACCACACACTCACACACTCACCCCCCACACCCCCACCACCACCACCGCCACGCACCCACCCACCCACCAACCAGCACCTGCCACCATCCACATTCACCCAAACTTCCTCAGGCATAAACAGAAACAGTTTGCTCCCAAGCATGAATTAAAGTTGTCAGCAGTAACCTTGCAATGTAGAGTAGACAACATGACAGGGCCATATATATATTATTATATATATATACAGTGTGTGGGTGCATGTAGGCTCCAGGGCGTGCAAGGCAGCTATATACTCGGGGCTGACTGGACACATTAATGCAACTTGATCCCCTGAGTTAATCCTCTTTGCTGACCCTAACGGCTTCTGCACCAAGACGATCTGGATGTTTGTCGGCAGGCAGCGCAGAGGCGAGGAAGGAGGGGGGGGGGGGGGGGGGGGGGGGGGGTTACAGGTGTTAAGTAGGATCTGTTTTGTAGTAGGAAGTAGCTAGCTAGCCTGTGCGCAGCATTATGTGTATGTACAAGTACACACACACAGACTGAGTGTGGGCGGTTGTTTGGATACTCTTATAGATTGGAGATAATTATTATGTGTGTGTGTGTGCATGTATAGTTTACACACTCACATTCAGGCATGATGTATATATATGCGTACATGCAAAACACACACACTTTCGGCATGCATGCAAATATGCACACACACATGCACACACACTCTCTCTCTCTCTCTCTCTCCTCTCTCTTTCAGGCACACATGCAATATTGAATGTGCACATAAACACTTGGTGCATACACTCACTCTCTCTTCTCTCTCTCTCTCTCTCTCTCTTTCTCTCTCAGACACGCATGCCACACACATATTGAACATGCACATATACAACACTTGCATGTGCATGCTCTCACTCACTCTCTCTCTCTCTCTCTCTTCCTTTCTCTCTCTTCTCTCTCAGACACACATGCGCACACACATATTGAACATGCACATAACAACACTTGCATGTGCATGCTCTCACTCACTCTCTCTTACTCACACGCGTGCACACACACACACACCATTGGGGTGTCAATAAAGGCGAAAAACTGACATACTATGACATGATTCTCAAGCAACCAAGAGGAAAAGCAAAAGAATGCAACCTCTGGCAGTAGAAAACTGAAAAGACAGCCATTAAACGTGAAAATATGTCATGAGAGTAAAAAAAAAAATCTCCAAATGGACTGTGAATACCTGTCATTTAGGGACGAAGAATGTCTTTTTTAAATTCTGTATTATATTCAGTCGGCCCTTCATACTGAATACCTTGTGTTCAGCTTTTGAGGAGAATTTATGTGCCAACAGATTTTGTGTTTGTGTGTGTGTGTGTGTTCAACAGAAATTCAGGTTGGAAGGAGTGTGCTGCCATTTGAGTCGCAGAGTTTGAATACTTGGGGAAACACTGTTTTCTGTCTGTTGACATATAATTATGACAGTGATAGCTGGTAGAGGTGTTGTGCCCTGAGTCATATAAGATTAATGTGCGGCCTTTGAAAACGGCTGTTTAAGGTATTAAAACATGTGTGGATAGGTGGGGGGGAGGGGGGGTGGTTGTGTGTGTGTGTGGGGGGGGGGGGGGGCATCTATTCACCCTTCTCCCCCAAAGCAAAAACTAATAGAAGAAAGCCCTAACCAAAAAAGGCATTTATTTAGACAGTCACACTTAAATTTTAGGCTAACACTGACGTCGGTCAGTACATGTGTATGCATGCTTATGTTGACCAGGCACATAAGTTAAACACATCTGCCTGTGCATGTGTGTGTACACACACACACACACACACACACACACACATCGACCTAAGACTTTTCACGGTTAACCACATACTTGTTCGTAAGGTGTGAAAGCGTTATCTGTACTCATCCAGAGTCCCCATCTTCTTTTGCCCCCCTTCTCCTGTCCCTTCAGCAGTTATGTGATGAAGACTAATGTGCTGTTGTGTGGATTGAGAGCATTCTGGGGTGAACCAGTGTGTATACTATTAGTATTACTTGGTTGGGTAAAGTGTCAGTTCAAAGATGCAGTGTGTTTGTGCATTAGCAGAAATAAAATCCTGCACCAGAGTATTGGTATAAAAATGGAGTACCCATTTGACTGTGAGGGTTCTTAGATCAACAGAGACAGTCAAGTTTTCAGTTGTTCATATATCATGTCATCATATTTATTTTTTCTTTGAGGAAGTTGGTCAACAAAACTGGACAGAGTGGACGATAGTAGTGATGCACAAGATTTTGAGTTAAGTTCTTTTATGTTGTTTCTCTCAGAATTGACCATATCTGTGATATTTCAGGTTGTTAAAAAGTAATTTGGTCTTATGCTATTTAAGAAGTGTGATTGACATAAAAATGGCTGTTTGGGGATATTGGTATAAGTTTTGACTGTTATAAGAGCAACAACAACAACAAAAATCCACAACACCCAAGTATTTGGCAGAACAAATTTTCCTGTTGTTTAAAACTAATCCTTCTTCAGGCTAAAAGATTGGCCAACTGACAGTTAAAAACTAGAATGAGTTTTAGTTTTGAATGTTAAAGAGTTCAACCCTCTTTCCCTCCCCCCACCCCCTCTCTTCCTTTTTTAGACTAATGACAAGTTTTAGATATATATAAAAGATGTGAAAAATGTCGGTGTGATGTATTGTTACGCACTTCTTGTTGTTGTTGTGAACACGGTGTATGGCAGGCTGAAGAGATCACCGCCACCTGCAGCCTCCCCTCCCCGAGCTGATCAGAACTCCGAGAACCCAGGAGGGGAAGGTGGTGGACCCCGGGACAGGTACTCCGCAGGTGAGGAGCGACTCAGAGAACAGCGAGGGGGCCAGCTTTGCCCCCCTGTCTCCCCCCACCACCTGCCTGGTGGCAGCGGCGGAGATGGCGCTGAAGCCCCGGCCCCGGCTGGAGCCGTCCTGCACGTACCACGTGTTTCCCGGGGAGGACCTGCTGACGGACGCCCCCACCCTCTTCACCAGCTCCATGCTGTGGAACCCGGCCAAGTCCACCTCGGTGGGTCCCCGCGCCAGCCAGCTGCTGCAGTTCGACCCGGGCCTCAACAACCCCCCCTTCAAGAGCAGCGGGGTTTCCCCGGTGCCCGCCAAAGCGCCCGACAAGGAGCAGATGGTCAAGGAGTTCATCAACGATCTCAAGCCTCTCAACTTCAGCCTGGGCGCCAGCGAGGCCCCGAAAGCGGAGGTCCTGCAGAAGGGACTGCGGGGGTCCAGCACCAAGCCGGACCTGCCCGCCACCTTCGAGCTCCAGGGCGTGTCCAGGACGGGCCGGCCCGTGACCCAGCAGGAACCCAGAGCCCGCCGAGGGAAAGGCAAGCTGCGACACCGCGACGGGGACCGCAAGTCCCAGAGCGCCCACAGCGTCTCCACCGAAACCGACAACAACTCCTCCAGCTCCAGAAGCCTGCGCCAGAAACACCTGGAGCGAGACGGCCTGGACCCTCTGTCGGACGGCCAGTCGGCAGCCCACGCGGCCATGCCCTACTTCAAGTTCTGGAACAGCAGCTTGTCGCAGCGCCTGAAGGCGGCCACGACGGCAGAAGCCCAGCCGAAACAGGTCAGCCCAAGGAACGGGGAGATGAACCTGCGGAAGATCGCGGAGCTGATGCTGAACAACGAGGAACTGCCTGAAGGGGAGCTGGAGGAGCTGATCCGCCGGCGGGCCAACCAGTCGCCGGGCAACGCCAACCGGGCCCCCTCCATCGCCTCGGGGGTAAACCGTGACGCGTTCTTCAGCACCTGCGATGCACCTGTAGGATGTCGTTTTGGCACCTCCACGCTGCTGCGGCCACTTTTTGGGCCCTGGCTGTGTGCTTGTATACACTGCAGAGTGCGGTTCATCTCATCATACCTGCATTGTTTTATCATCACTGACCGCATCACTTGCATTGAGTGAGCCCTAACAGTGTGTGCAGCCGAAGCTGTGTTTTGGGATGCCTTTTTACAAATAATGATGTCACGTGGAGCGTTTTGGTTTTCGGTACTAACCGCAGTTACATCTTAACATCGCTGTCAAGTTTTGTTGGCTTAAAGATACGGGTTGATAACGAAATAGCTGCGGACAAATTACCAGAACCAGATATTTTGTTGTTGATGTTGCAAGACATCAGATGGAAAATGGCATTGTTGTAAGGTATTCTCTTTTATTCTGCAAGAATAAGGTGACGTTTTTAAGTTACATAGGTCTGTATATCATTTGATTGAACATGTTGTCTTTAGATCGAACATGTTCTCTCTCTGTCTCTCTCTCTCTCTCTCTCTCTCTCTCTCTTTTCCATGATTTTATGTCTTTCTAGCCATCTGCCTGCTTAAGTCTTCGTATATCTGTTTTCATCCCTTTTAGGACGACAAAAATTATGGTAATTTTTGTTTAAGAAGTTTCCTGATAACCTCACCTTTTAGTTCATACCTTTCTAGTTATCAATTTTTTTAATTTAAAAATAGTTCATCATACTTGTCTGGAACACGCAAACTTAACTAAACTAAACAACAGATAGGACATAATAAATATACTTCTAGCTTATTTAAGTTTGATGGTTGGATAAAAAAACCAAAAACTTTTGTACCACATGCTTATTCCTTTCCCTTGTTTAAAAAAAAAAATCAATTTCAACTCCAAAGTTTATACTTCCAAATGTTAACAGTTTTTTTTAAAGAGAAAATTTAAACATTATCAAATCACTACATAAATCAAGTAATCTAGCAACTGATATAAGTTTGTTTTAAGATTTCATTTTATCATAGTTATGATGCTTGATGCTTTATATGCACATATCATTTGATTGATTTTTTACTAAAGTGACTTTTTACTAAAGGCATGTCAGATTACATTACCTCTGATACGCTGTAATGTGATGTTCACATTGGAAAGCTGTGTTTCACTATGTGATGTGTTTGTGTGTGTGTGTAGCACAGTATTTTGAAATGTGGAAACAGTACTATGTTGGATTGTGTTTGAATTGTGTGTGACATACATTGATAATTTCGAAGTAACAGGTGAGAAAAATTCAGGCTATGTGTGCTGTGAATTTATGTATACAATAATTATAGAAGTGCATGTGTATGTTATGTATTGCTGCTTTCTGCTGAACTGCAAGTGGTGTGGGTTGTGTGTATGTGTACACGCGCGTGCGATGTGTGTGCAGTGTGTGTATGTGTTGAGGATGAGGGATTTTTGTTGTTTTTTGTCTTTGTAAATTATCATAATGAGATTCTTCATCAGTGAGATGAAGATTAATGCAAAAGTGAACAGAGATTGGTGCAAATGGTTTTCCCAGTCTGCACATAACTTCAACTGTGAATGAAGGGAGGGTGCAGGTCTAGTTTCATGATGAAAAGGAAAAAAGAAAAAAGAAACCGTCAGTGTTACACACATACACACACACTCACACATGCATGGACATATACACATGCACTCATGCACGCACACACACACACTCACACACATGCATGGACACATACACACACACCCCAGGCACAGCACACAAACACCACACACATGCATGGACACATACACACGCACTCACGAGCACAGCACAACACACACAATACATGCATGACGACATACAACACGCACTCAACACACATCACACACATGCATGGACCATACACACACACTCACACACACGCTCACACCCATGCATGGACACATACACATGCACTCACGCATGCGCACACACACACAGAATCAGTCAGTCAGTAGTTGAGGCTAAGAGACACAAGTAACCATACAACTTGTCATTACGAAAATGATTTTTGCAAGGGCTTATATTAACTATTTTTGAAGTAATGACAATGAAGCCCACTTCGACTCATAAATTTCAGCCCCAAATAAGCCATCTCATGTGTGTGTGTGAGAGCGCACACATGTGTGCATGCGTGTGTGTGTGTGTGTGTACATATTTGTTGACTTTAACCTGTTTTGTTGCTACTAACCCAAAGTGTACCCAGTCTGACAGCAAAATAGTATGCATGCAATAATGGAGTGCTGTTGACATACTTTGCTTCAGAACTCATACTGGTTTTATTTATTTATTTATATCGAGGATAATGGAATAAGCACTCGTGTGCTTTTTTACATCCAGTCCCCATGTGTATGCGGCTTTGTAAATTTTGTCATCCGTTCCCACCAGTACACAATGGCCTACTCTTATGAAAAGCGGAACAGGATTTAACATGTGCGCAAGATGTTCTGCGTGCGTTCGCACACGGGGCCTCGGTTTAGAGTCTCATCCGAAGGACTTTGGGGGGAGTCTGCACTGATGTTAACTCCAGGGCAAAAATATCTCCTTGAACGGGAATCGAACCCGGGTCATCAGATTGCGAGCGCAATGTTCTGACCACTAGGCTATCCCTGAAAGCAGTTGTGAACACTGATGTCTAATTCTGGCAGTGACAGTGGGTGCTTTATGCTTTGCTTTGCTCAGTTACCTGGGCAGTTTGACTTACAAAGTCACTGTATCAATTTATGCAGTGGAGTGCTGCTTATGATTTGCCTGATGGCAATCAGAGAGAGAGTGTGTGTGTGTGTGCACATGTGCGCCCATGTACGCATGCATGCATTTATGCACACAAGAGAGAGAAGGGGTAATTTCTCACTAAGAATTTATGCAGAAAAAGTTAAGCATATTTTTCAGCGAAAGAAACAAAAGGGATAATACAGGGTAATCATTAGTAATGAATGGCAGTATATAAGACATGAATGCTGATAGTGATGCTATAATGCAATTCATCTTTGTGCTTATTGGTGTAAAGTGTGTAAACATGTCCAGGGTTGTGTGACAGAACATTTCGTGTGGTTTGTTCTTGATGTGTTTTAGGTTTGAGGTATGGATGTAAGTAGTCAACTGTGATTGTAGTTTGAAAGTTGAAAAAAAAAAAAAAGACGTGATAAAAAATCAGCAAACATAATTATTGTCTGCAGTTTCCAAACTCAGCATTTCTTCTTGTGAACCTTAGCTTTGTGATTAAATTTCTTTTAGACATGATAGTAATGATAATTGAGGGTGTCTCTTCTAATGGAATTCAGAAACCTAGGTATGGTGTTGACAGTTGTAGCCATTCTCAAGAGTTAAAGGGGAAAAAAAAAGGGAAAAGAAAACTTGCGGTGTGCTGGGTTATAGAAAACAGTGTTTGTTTTTCTCTGTAGACCTTGGCCATGTGGGTTCATTGTAACGGGCAAGGCAGGGACAGAGGGGCTGGTCGGCCACCTGTGTGGTTCAGTGGCACGGCAACAGTTATCGCTGTTGATGTCTGCTGCCTGTGTTCTTGCTTTCTTTCCATTTCTTTTGTTTGTTGTTTTGTCTTATCAGAAAGATTTGCACTTAGATAAAATTTATTCAATGGCATTCCCGAAGGAAACTTTTCAACAATCACAATCTCATGTGCTGATCGATTCCTCTCTCTTTATAAGGGTTCTCTCTCTCTGAGACTGTCTCACTCTCTCTCTCTCTCTCTCTCTCTCTCCCTCCCTCTCTCCCTCTCTCTGAGACTCTCTCTCTTACTCTTCTACGGGCGGGGACTGATGTAAAAAGCACATGAGTGCTTATTCATTATCCTGAAATAAAAGAATTTGTCATTGTCTCTCTCTCTCTCTCACTCTTTCTCTCTGTCTGTCTGTCTGTCTGTCTGTCTGTCTGTCTCTCTCTCTCTCTCTTCTCTGTCTGTCTGTCTCTCTCTCATATGTTACCAAAGTTGATGTTAATTAAAGAGAAGACTTTGTTAAATGTCATCAGTGTGTCAAAATACTTAAACCTTATTGTTCCTTCCATTTCATTGTGTTCCTTCCATTTCATTATGTCTGTATGTACTCTTTTTGCATGATTTCTGCTCTAAGAAAAATCTGTGATACAGAGCCTGCAAGTAAAACAAATCTCTTAAAGAGCTATGAAAAATTGCCTGAAGTGAAGATGTAAGCAAATAAGCATCAGAGAGAGGTTTTTTTCAAGATGAGCGTTGTTGTGGGTTGGGTGGTTTTTTTTCTATTATGCTCAGACTCCTACCTATGTTGCAGATGTGGTTCGATTCCAATGGGCGTGCTTACGTCAGCTTGGCTACACGCTACGAGCCAATCAGAAAGTAGTGTGATGATGTCAGTGCTTGCAGGTACCAATCCCTGGCCTTGCATGGTCACTGTATACCCTGCATGCGTGTTGCCTCTCGACCCTGTTGTGCACAAGTTTGTGTGTGGCATGCTGGAGTGTTTGTCTGCTGCATTGAGTTTTGTGCGTGTTATGCCATCCATTCTGCATGTATTTTTTTTTTTATCATAACCTCTGCTCTCTTGTGGCTGAAAATCTCTGGTGTCTGTTCAGGACTGAGTAGACTATGTATGCACTTAGTGGGACTTGTTGGGATCAGTTTGCGTTAAATTCTGTCCTATCCCCTTGAAGTTTACTGAAAGTTGAAGGTATTATTGTTCTTAATTCTCACATTCTTAGGACCTTTCCTGGCACATTTCAGTTCATTGGGTGTTGAAGGTGCGGTGTTTAACTTAGAACTGCATACTTCAAACTTATCCACCCATCATTTTTGTTGGTGGTGGTGCTTCTTGGTTGGTTGTATCTTGTAGTTCACTGCTTCCAAAAAAAATGTGTTCCGGCAAAAATATTCCCATAGTATTTTAGTTTGGTGCATGTTCAGTTCTTTGAGTTCTGTGCATGTTGAGTGCATGTTTTACCTGTTAGTTGTATATATTGTTAGGGCATAGTATGTTCACTATGTTCCTTAAGGTTTGTATGTTCATTGAGTTTTTTGACTGGGGAATCTTAATCCTTCACTTCCAATGGACCATTCTAAATTTCATGTTCTCAAGTTGGTGTTAAGTGCGTTGTTTAATTAGACTGGCATCTCTATCCACCATTTTTTTTTGTGGTGCACTTTGGAGTTGGTTTATATCAGTTAGTTTTTTAAAAAATTTCCGTGCAGAACATATTACCAAATTATCATGTTCAGACTTTGGTTCGTATTTGGATTACTCTGTAGTTGACTTTAATAAGATGGAATAAATGTTCACTGATTCCAGATTCGTATGATCAGGTCTTGACTAGGAACCAATCCTTCACTCCAATAGCTCATCTACAAATCCTACTTAAAATTTTAAAATTAACTCTTTTAGACTTCATTAGGTTTCTTAATTGCACTGGGTGATATCTGTTTGTTTTTTGTAATTTTGTTTGTGAGAAATATGTAACATTGCTAAATTTTACTCAACATTGGTAACTCTTTTTTCATGAGTAGACTTCAAAAGATGGGGATAAACTTCATCATGTACACCAGACAACAGATAGGTCAATCAAAAACAAAAAAAAAAAATCTTTTGGATGGTTTGTAATGACATGATTAATGTTGCTTTGTGGAAAAATGATTATTTTTTTACTATGTTTTTTAATATATTTTCTGAGAATATTTAGATATAATATCTACCTATACTACAATATATTAATTAAATAAAAAACACACTTATATTACATGGGCCACTGGAATGTTGGCCCTGTGCATACATGTCCACACATTACTGACTTCAGGAGGTGCTGGTATCCTCTCAGCTTACTTTTCTAACTTGATTTCTGACAGAGAAAACCCTCCATAGTATGTAACACCGATCACAGATGTTTACCACCAAAAAAAGTGCTTTCGGTATGGTTTATCAACATGAACTTCATCAGTATTGCATTTCATAAACAATGCACAGTTAGTTATATTACATGATGTTTATGTATTTAGCATGCTTTGAGGAGGGTCTGTGTCTCTTGTGTATCCTATTTGGTTTGTTTTGCTCAGTTGTTGTTTATATGTAAGCTCTGTGGTGAGTGTTAGGCCTTGTCTATAAATGGATGTGTATTGATTTATTCTTGTGTGTGTGTGTGTGTGTGCTGTGGCTTGCTTGGTGTACTGTGACCATATACAGACGGCCCTGTTCTGCCTACTTGTGGTTCCATTTTCGATGCATGGCTGTTTAGATTGATAGTGAAGAAAAACTGAACAGAAATTGTTTCAATGTCTTACCATAAGATCAGATAATTGTTTGAAAATCAACTTTCAACTTCTTTTATCTGTTGCTTAATTAACAAAATAGGACAATTCAATTGTCTAGCAATAGTTGGAAACGTAAGCCTGAGATAGGTAGATCATCTCTCATCTCTCATCAATCACAGAGAGAGAGAGAGAGAGAGAGAGAGAGAGAGAGAGAGGAGTGAGTGTGTGTGTGTGTGTGTGTGTGTGTGTGTGTGTGTGTGTGTTTGTGTTTTGTGTTGTTGTGGTATTTGTACGGTAGGCTTTGACAAGGAAGGAATAAGTGAGTGACATGAAATGTTGTATATGAACACGTTTGCTGTGATCATGAAATTGCGCTTTGGTGATTTTCTATTCTGTTTGTTAAATTAAAATGTTGATACCCAATATCAAGCTTACAATATCCTTTTTTTATTTTTTGCCGTATCTCTTTATTGTTGCTCACCATTCCTAATTGTTTATTAAGCTTACAGTATTATTTTATTTTGGTTTGCTATATCTCTTTTGTGTGTGTGTGTGTGTTTACCTTCTTGCTTGATTTGATTTTCTCCCCTTTCTCTCCTAAGCTTGAAGTTTTATTGCCTATATTTTTTCCCCGTCTTTTGTAATATTTTGCTACTTTAAAAAAAAAAAAAATTTTGGTAGGATTTTTGTCTGATCATGCATTTGAAGTTTTTGTAATTGTTTGTTTGAAGGTATGATTCTGCATTATATGTTACAGAATGTTGTAGAGATATGTGTGGAAAGGGGGAAATTATGTGTGTTTTAATCTGTTTACAAAACAGGAAAACTTCTCTCTCCCTCTCTGTCTTGCTTTGTCTGTCTGTCTGTCTGTCTGTCTGTTTGTCTCTCTCTCTCTCTCTCTCTCTCTCTCTCTCTCTCTCTCTCTCTCTCTCTCTCTCTCTCTCTCTCTCTCTCTCTCTCTCCCTCTGTTTTTCTTCACATACTCTGTTTACACACACACACACACACACACACCACACCACACCACACACACACACACACACACACACACACACACACACACACACACACACACACTCACTCTCAAAGACACTCACTCACACACACACACACTCTCCACACACACACACACACACAACACACACACACTCAAACACACACACACAAATACACATACTCAAACACACTCACAAAAATACACACACTCAAACACTCACACACACACTCTCTCACACACATACACACTCTCTCTCTCTTGCTCTCTCATCACACACACACACACACATCCTCATCTCTCTCTTCTCTCTCTCTCTCTCTCTCTCTCTCTCTCTCTCTCTCTCTCTCTCTCTCTCTCTCTCTCTTTCTCTCACATACACTCTCTCTCTCTCAACACACACACACACTCTCTTCTCTCTCTCCTCTCTCTCTCTCTCTCTCATCTCTCTCTTCCACACACACACAAAACACACACACACACACACACACACACACACACACACACACACATATGATCTGTCTCTGTGTTATGAGTGCCTGCCTAAATTTGTTAATATATCCCTTCTGTATCTGTCTTTCTTTCTTCATGTGTGTGTGTATCTCTCTCTCTCTCTCTCTCTCTCTCTCTCTCTCTCTCTCTCTCTCTCTCTCTCTCTCTCTCTCTTTTTATATATATATATATATATATATATATATTATATATATTTGTTGTGTGTGTGTGTGTGTGTGTGTGTGTGTGTGTGTGTGTGTGTGTGATGTGTGAGTGTGGTGTGTGAGTGTGTGTTTTATTTTACCTTGACCTCTGGCCACTGTGTGTCATTCTACCTTACTCTTACTTTTTATCTGTACAAGAAGAAAAAAAACAGGGGGGGGGGGGGGGGGGGGGGGGGCATTTTTTTTGCTCATTATTCTGTCTCTCCCTGTTTTCTGTCTCTTTCAGTGCCTCTTTCACTGTCTATTTCTCTGTCTCTCTTTCACTCTTGTCTCTGTTTCTCTCTTATGGGCTGCATGAAAAAAAAAGTCGTTGCACATATAAATTATATCACCCTCTTTGTTCATTCTGTTGTTCATTCCTTCTCCCTCTCTCTCTCTCCCTCCCTCCTCTCTCCCTCTCCCTCCTCTCTCCTCTCTCTCCCCCTCCCTCTCTCTCTCCCTCCCTTCCTCTCCTCCTTCCCTCCCCCTCCTCTCTCCCTCCCCCCCTCTCTCTCTCTCCCTCCTCCCCCTCTTTCTCTCCCCCTCTCTCTCCTCTCTCTCTCTCCTCCTCCCCTCTCTCTCTCTCTCTCTCTCTCTCTCTCCCTCTCTCTCTCTCTCTCTGTCTGTCTGTCTGTTTTTCTGTAAAAAAAACAACCTTTCTCCAGCAGTCAGTAGCAGTTCCCTGATGGTTGTGTGGTGTTGTGTGCTAGCAGAGCTCAGATCACTGGACCTGGAGCAGCGAACCAAGTCCCCCACAGACACCGCCGCCAACAACAACAGCAGCAGCAGCAACAGCAGCAGACCCTGTGTCGTGGAACGTTGCTGACACCACCACCACCGCCGCTGCCGCTGCTGAAGATGATGCCCACCTCCCCCCTGCACTCCCACCTCCCCAAGGGGACAGCCCGCTGCCTCAGCACTCCCAGCGTCCTTCCTCCGACAACGTGCGTGCCCCAGAGAGGCAGCTGCAGGAAGACGTCCCACAGTCTGGGGATGGTGACAGCTCGGAGGGCAGCTCTGTACAACCCCAAAAGTTGGCGAAGGAGGAGGATGATGAGGATGAGGAGGAGGATGGGGAGGAGGATGGGGAGGATGAACGCTGTCTTCCCGCAGACCAGAGCGAAGTTCCTCAGCCCCACAGTGCGGCAGGCAGCACTGCAGACTGCACGCAAACAGCGGTCGGTCTTTCCAGCAATGGTAGTGGGAGGGCCGACTCCTCTCACCGTCGTTATGCAACACTGTCAACTTCAAAACGGAAACGGTCGCCCACACTCGGCCCAGCGTCCCCCCCACGCGCAAAGCACTCAGCGCCGACAACGTCGGGACGCTCGGCGATGACGCGGTGCAGGGGTCGCCCGCGGGCCGGAGGTCGGAAAAGGTCGTGGTCAGCAGAGAGACGCCGCCCAGCAAAGGGGAAGAGAGGCGGACAGAGAGGGGCAAGGCGTCGTCCAGATCAGCCGGTGTGGTCGCGGCCAAAGCCCAGGCGGAGAAGAAGGGGAGAGAGGTGCTGAACTGCATCGTGTCCGAGGACTCGCTCCAGCCCCTGTCGGTGCTCAGCGTCAAGTTCCCCTCGGACAAGAAGGATTGGGGGCCGGCAGCGGCGGGCAGCGGAGACCCGAACAAAGGCGGTCAGCCCGACAGGAGGGAGACTGTGAGGCTGGCCCCCACCAGAACCGGGCTGCTGAGCGTGGACAAGGCAGGAAGCGGCCGCTGCCAGCATCGTGAGGACAGGGGAGGGTGTGGGGAGGAGGAGGGGGGGTCTGTCGACCAGGACGACCTCAGCAGTGACCGTTCCGGCAGTTTGACCAGCAGCTTGGAAGTGGTCCTGTCCAGCCCAGAAGATACCGAGCGCAGTCCAAACTTGACCAGGCGAGAGGTTGTGAGGAGCGGACAGCCGCCGAACGGTGGTGGTCTGGAAGTGAAGACTACTGGCCACAACAACGCCCCCGATTGCAGCAAACCTGCCAGCGGTAGAAGCGATTCCAGCCATTGTCGCACTGCTGTGGATGGTGCGAAGAAAGGTAGCCACAACTGGCAGCAAGCGTTGAACGTGGACAGGGATGAAAACTTGATAGTAAGCACTCCTGAGCATGACGGTACGCACCATCATCGTCAAGAGAAGCGTAGGAATATGGTGGGCCTGATGGGTGGGCAGAGCAGTTTGTCTGCCGGGAAGCCAAGGAAAGACCACCGTGAAGACACCCCCAGCAACCGAGGACACTGTGGGAGCGACAGACGTTTTGTCAGTCCGCCCATACAGCTGCTGAACCCTGAGAAATACATCAGAAAACCACCTCCACCTCCACCAGCACCAGCAGCTGCAGATGCAAGACACGCTGAAGAACAGCTTTCTCGCAGTCAAACCCCCTCGCAGTCAGACTTTGAAAGAGGTCAGGCAACCCAAGAGATGCTTGTTGTGCTGCAGACAAGGCAGCAGACATCCCCCATGCCTGTGTACCACCCCAACTTCACCCAAGCTCAGCTGAAAATCAGCAGCCCCCGTCTTCGTGTCTCTGAAGAAAGCCAGCCAAAGAAAGCGCACCAGAGCATGCTGCGCCCCCAGGCGTCGGCTTCCCTCACCGAGTCAGGACTCAGGAAAAGCCGGACCTGCGTCACCTTCAGCAAGCCCGAGGCAGAAACCGTCACCTTCAGCATTCAGGGGGCGGAAGCCGTCACAACCGCCAAACAAGAAACGGATGTCCCAGTCAGGTCGGGCCGCGTCGTCAGCCGCATCCATTCCGGCAGACCCACTCCGACGTCGGCCCGATCTTCGGAACGAGCGAAAACGGCCGTCAGCCGGCCGGCCGGCGTCTCCACCTGTTCGGTGACGGGGCACAGGCTGGCGTCGCCGAGGAAGGGCGTGCCTCTGCCCCGCGGTCACCGCAGCTGCTCGCTGGTGTATCACCACGACGCGGAGGACATGGTGGTGGTGGGCAGCGACTGCTCCCGCAGACCTCGCACCTCCCCAGCAGCAGCAGCAGCAGTGGCAGCGGCCTTGACGTCGCTCAGGGCCGCTCTTTCCTCCACTGTGGATCTGGCCCAGAAAGGCAAGGCGCCTTCCCCCAGGCTGCCTGACCAGGCACAAGGGGCCAGAACTCTCCACCCAGCCCTGCCCTCCTCCCCTCCCGTGGAAAGGTCGGAGGTGGCGGCTAGGTCAAAGGGCGTGATGCGGGTGGCTGACGTGAAGGCTGGAGGCGTCGGAGAGAAGACGGTCTGTGGTCGCGGCGAGGGCACTAAGGGGGAAGTAAGTAAGTAAGTGCTGTGCAGAGATTTGATGTCACTCTGTGTGTGTGTGTGTGTGTGTGTTAATGTGAGAGTTGAATGGATGAGAGGTTTGATTTATAATCCCCGGAATCTTGCGGGGTTGTCAGTTCCCTTGATGAGTTAAGGTTGGGTTTTTTTTCATGATATCCTTTGTCAGGTTTATGTGTAGATCTGTCATTGTTGTGATTCTTTATCTGTATGCGTACAAGAGATCAGGTGGGACATAACAAAGCTTGTAATTAGTGTACTAATCCCTTCATGTTTGAATGTATGTAAAAGATCAGATGATTATGCAGACTGAAGTCATGTGAGCATTTGATGGGTTGCAGAACATGAACCTTTCCATACCCAGCATGCACCCACCAGCTCAGGTTAAATGGTGGTCAGATTGGCCAGTGAAGTCTGAAAACAGCAGACGGAAAAGAAACACACAAAAAAGTCTCGTTCACAAGTCAGCTGTATAGTCCCATCTTCCCTGAGTTAAAGCTGCAACATACCATTGATACATATCCTTCTCGTACTGTTTGTTTCTACTTAAAATCTGCCTGCCGTTATAACGAGACAAAGAATACGAAATACCTGAAGATCCTAAAAAGATTCACGCTGTGCTCAGCTTCTAGTTTGGTTGTGTTGTTTTTTTTCTCCTTTCTTCATTCGAAAGTAATTCTGGTAACCTGACAGTGGGATTATCTTTAAAGGGTGGGATGGAGGGGGTAAGTCCGGAAGATGTAAAAGTTGCACCAGCTGCTCTTTTACTTTGTTCCTGAATGTCTTTTGTTTCTGTGTTTCATTCGGTATCCTGAGTAAGAAGAGGGTTTTGGCGGGCTGGGCGACGCGCTTCGCGCCGCTGCGGGGGGGCTACCCATTCAACGGAGGAAAGCTGCATACTCTAGTGGTTTAAATGTAATCTGTGCGCTTGATGTTGCTTTCAGATTCACGCTATGTATTCCATCTTAATTAATGTCTGTGGTCAAGGCGTGAATAACTTTTGTTTTGTGTAGAAACATTGCCCAGTGCTAGTGCCTTTATTTATTCAGTCAGTGTGCCCCCAACTGCCACCAAAGATGGTGCTCCCATCCTCTTGTGTCCCTGCAGTAGTTTCTGTGGTGGGGTTACTACTCTCTCTCTGTTACCTGCCTCATTCGTCTTCGCTGTTGCTGAAGTCATCATAGTTGTATGTGTGTTGTTAATGCACTCAGTGACAAAGACAGCGATCGATGATATGACGATTTCTTTTCCATCGGGAGGGAGTGTTGTGTGGTGGAAGAAACAGACTGTGATCTCAGTGAAATGGAAGTTGTACAAGTCTGGCCTCAAAGTAGCGAGGAAACTTGTCCTTTATTTAGGTAACTGCTACGTGTTTTGGTGGTTGTGGTATGTACTGCTGAATGTCGTCCTTTTTGGGGGGGGTAACTGTTACATGTGATAGTGGTTGTGGTATGCATTGATGAAACTTGTCCTTTTGGGGTAATTGTTACGTGTGATAGGGGTTGTGGTGGTGTGCTGATATTTTTTCTTTGCTGCATTTCAGTTTTGGTTTGAGAGCAACCATGTCCAGCTCAGTTGGGTTTTTTATTTATTTATGGTCAGCTTCTTTTTGTTGTCTTCTGCTGTACTGACAGTGTATTGTCTGTGAGATTTTTATAAAAAAAGAGTGCTTGTACCTGGCCTGATAATTCGACATTGAATGTTGCATGTCTGGCTCTGATGAGAGCAGTGTTACATCATTTAGATGTTGAGCCAATGCTGACATACAGATGCAACTCGTGCATATATCAAGCTTAGAAACAAGTCGGAAATGAAAACATAAATAGATGTAAAAAAAAAAAAGTGTGTGTATGCTTAAGAAACTGCATGTGAGTGGTATGTGTGAAAGTGATTTCTGTGGGACGTTTTTTTTTAATTTTCTAAGCCAAGATTTAACTCTGTATAAATTTTGCATACCATTATCATGATTATTTTTATGTCACAAATTGTAAAAAAAGAAAGAAAAAAGTTCTTGTCAGACCGGCAGTTCTAATGTTGCCTATCACGTGTACTTGATACATGATGTGTGTGCTGTGATAAGAGGGTTTGTTAAATGCAGTGGTGATGACTGTGGCACAAATGCTTGTGTTTGAAAGACGACACTGTCTAATGGTGATACCTCTGAAGTGCCTTAACTCAAATCTTCATGTTCGTACTCCCAGTGGGACTTTTGAAAGTGGAATGGATTAGATATTGTGAACTCTTGTGTGTTTATGTTGTCTTTTGTTATGTTTTCTTTATACAAAAACATTTTTTTTTTATTTGTCTTTCATATTGAACATATTTTTTTCGTCAAGTAAATATACTGATGGTTACATTTCTTTTTGGTCAAGTAAATAAATATCTTTCTTGTGGAGTAAATATACTGATGGTTGCATAAACTGAATAATCATGCTTTTTTGGCAGAAAAAGACACTGATGGTTTGGTGGTTTTGTTTTTATAGCTGCTTACAGCAAAATCTGAACTGAAGTTGCTTACAGCTGTACTGTTGAGGTGCTGTAAGACACCCTTCCTGCCAAATCCAAGCTGTTTGATTCTTCATGTTTAATTTAGCCTTGCTAAGCCAGAGATCCATCCTTTTTTTATCCAGTCTTTGAAAGAAAGAACCTAAAGTAGATTTTGATATGGTAGTGGTCAATGTATGGAATTGCTACCAAAGAAGATAGATATTTGTTAA
This sequence comes from Rapana venosa, assembly GCA_028751875.1. Taxonomy (NCBI): domain Eukaryota; kingdom Metazoa; phylum Mollusca; class Gastropoda; order Neogastropoda; family Muricidae; genus Rapana; species Rapana venosa. The sequence continues at coordinate 32,625,045 of CM054161.1, read as the reverse complement.
ATCATCTTTCTTAATCATGCATTCTTACCGTGCATGGATTGGTGGTCTAGAGGAAATACACCTGCCTAGAATGTGAACAGTCCAGCTCGGAAGTGTGTGATGGTTCAATCCACCATTTGGACCCCAAAAATTTTCCTCCATCCATTAGACCATGAGTGGTGGTCTGGGTGCTTGTCTTTCGGATGAGACGATAAACTTAAGTCCCGTATGTTACGCATAATTATTTAGCGCACGTAAAAGAACCCACAGTAACTAAAGAGTTGTTCGTGGCAAAATTCTGTCGAGAAAAAGCTACTCTAATACCAGTAATAGGGAAACAAATACAGAAGCAGACAGGAAAAGAACCAAAAATAATAATAATGGGTGACACTGCTCTTGTGGCGATGTGCTGTACCTGGGTAAAGCAATGGAGCCCATGCAGAGAAATCTGCCGTGACTGAAAGTGGTATGAACAATTCGATACAATTTGTGAGTCATGGCATTGCATTTCCATGACAATTAGTGTATTGCATTTTTATTGTGCATTTACGAGCTGTGGTGCAGTATGTTTTATACTGAATGTTGAAATGAAGCTCTAATCTTTTTTCTTTTTACTATTGTTTCTAGAGAGTCTTCCATTTTTCTATTCTGTGTATAGTTTGGTTTTTGTTTTTAAACCTTTTCCCTACGGGTAACCCGCTACAGGGTAACCAACCATCTACTAACCCTTCCCTCTGTATATCACCCACTACTGGGTTATGGTATACAAATGTGCACAGTGCATGTGTACTGGGAAAGAGGGGTTCTTGACCTTAATGTAGAGATAGTGTTAACATTATCTGTTTGTTTAATTTATTGTGATTGCTTATTTTGTTGAATGTAACTTTGATGGTTTGTTTTGTTTATTGTGAAGTGCAAATGATAATGTCTGAATTGTAAAGCATTGCTATAGCGTTCAGTGCATTGTTGTGAATGTCTGAGCGTGTGAGTAAGGCTTTTATGCTTTGTATCTTGCCAGTAATAAAAATAATGACAGATTTTCAAAAGTATGTTTGCTTTATTTGTTCATGCACTATGTGTGTGTGTGTGTGTTACTATGTGACTGTGTGTGTGCATGTGAAAGTATGAATAACATCCCCACCTTCTGGAAATTCTGTGCTGGAAATTACTGCTTTTCTATCCCTCTCTTTGTTTCTGCCTTGTTCCTTTTTCTTCCTGTCACAACCTTCTTGTCTATTTTCTGCCTTCTTGGTCCTTTCTCCTGCCTTTTTTCCTAGAAAGACTTAAAAGATAACAATTCTCTCCCATGCTGAAGTTGGATGCACTGGGCCTGATTTGTCAGGCGCTTAACTGCAGAGCAAAGCATCATCACTAATATGACAGACAATAATAGTTGCTGTCTGAGTGTTTGACGAAGAAGAATTAGCAACAGCAGATGTGACAGACTGGCTGTGCACAGGGTGTCCTTTCTACAGTGCTAGTGACTAGGTGACTATTTGAATCTTTTATTTCATTCTTCAAGCAAACCAATTTTGCAATCTAATTGATTTATTTATTCATTTTATTCTTTTACTTCCAGGATAATGGAATCAGCACTCATGTGCTTTTTTTCATCCTGTCCCTGTGTGTATGCAGTTTTGGAAATTTTGTCATCCTTCCCATCGGCACACAATGGCCTACTCTAAGCAGATTGGGTTTTAATGTGTGCGCAAGATGTTCTGCGTGTGTTTGCAGTCGGGGCCTCAGTTTATAGTCTCATCCGAAGGACTTTTCGGGAGAGTGGAGTCAGCACTGATGTTAACTCCAGAGGAAAAATCCTCTTCAATGGGAATCAAACCCCAGTCAGCAGATCAGAGCACATCATGCTAACCACTACGCCATCCCGTCCTCTAAAACAAAATGAGCATGAAAAGGAGGAACTTTCCACATGCACATATAAACTAAAGCACTAAACATATATACCAACTTTTTTTTCCCCAGCAAAAGAATCAACATTCAACAACAAAAATGGCAAGACCTAATAAAGGGGCATAAGTAATAAATAATTTCTTCTTAGGCGTTCTGCTAATGATTGTCTCCCTTACACTGACAACTTGGTAATTGTTATCATAATAATGAGAACAACGCTTTTCACAAGAAAAAAACAACAAATCAGTTGTTGGTTTAGAACGGTATTTTGTAGCCAAAACTATTAAGAAATGGGGAGAAAAACCTACGATGACAGTATAAGCTTTTACGACGACAGATTCATGTAAACTGACGGAAACAGCAACTTCAAATTAATTCTTCGAGTACCATCAAGACAGGCTGCTGATACGGCAGCAAACACAAACATCGTGTCTTCTGATGTGGAGAAAATTATAGTTTCGTGATCGTAGTCCCACAGTTAAACCTCGCGGACGAAAAAGGAGTCATTGCACACACTATTGACCATGCAACGAAAGAAAATTATTGAGCTACAGTATGGGTGGGGGTGTAAAGATTGGAATGAGCGTCGGAGTAAACAGCAGGACAGGAATGTGAAATGAGGCAGAAGAATAACACCCCATAACCAAATAAAATCACATTAAAAAAATCCCCAACCCCCTAAAATGTCTATAAGAATGTCAATGTTGTTAGGTCCTCAAACAAGTAATCTGGGAGGAGAAAGAGGGGAAGTGGGGGGGGAGGGGGGGGGGGTAGTCTGGTGGTTAGAGCATTCCTCTCCTGAGGGCCAGGGATCAAGCTCGGATTCGAGCCATCACCCAGACGCCCATTCAAGGGGATTTTCCCTTCCTGGAGTTATCAGTACTTACTCCACTCCCCCCAAAGTACTTTGGATAAGAGTACAAACTTGGGCTCCAGGTGTGAACACATGCAGAACTAGGCACACCTAGAAACCCACTGTACCTATCGGAAGATCAGGCCATTCGTGTCGGTAAGAAAGGATTGCAGAACTTTTTAACAGCAGGCTACATCCATCTGTACATTGCCTGTGTATAACACCAGGCTAGATCAATAATATGTACATTGTCTATGTATAACACCAGGCTACATCAATATGTACATTGTCTATAACACCAGTCTACATCCATCTGTACATTGCCTGTGTATAACACCAGGCTACATCCATCTGTACATTGTCTATGTATAACACCAGGCTACAACCATCTATACATTGTCTATGTATAACACCAGGCTTCATCCATCTGTACATTGTATATAACACCAGGCTACATCCATCTGTACATTGTCTATAACACCATGCTACATCCATCTGTACATTATCTATGTACAACTCCAGGCTACATCCATCTGTACATTGTGTATAACACCAGGCTACATCCATCTGTACATTGTCTATAACACCAGGCTACATCCATCTGTACATTGTCTATGTATAACACCATGCTACATCCATCTGTACATTGTGTATAACACCAGGCTACATCCATCTGTACATTGTCTATAACACCATGCTACATCCATCTGTACATTGTCTGTGTATAACACCAGGCTACATCCATCTGTACATTGTCTATAACACCATGCTACACCCATCTGTACCATGTTTGTGTATAACACCAGGGTACATCCATCTGTACATTGTCTATGTATAACACCATGCTACATCCATCTGGACATTGTCTGTTTATAACACCAGGCTACATCCATCTATACATTGTCTATAATACAAGGCTTCATCCATCTGTACATTGTCTATGTATAACACCATGCTACATCCATCTGGACATTGTCTATGTATAACACCAGGCTACATCCATCTGTACATTGTCTATGTATAACACCAGGCTACATCCATCTGTAATTTGTCTATGTATAACACCATGCTACATCCATCTGTACATTGTCTATGTATAACACCAGGCTACAACCATCTGTACATTGTCTGTGTATAACACCATGCTACATCCATTTGTAATTTGTCTATGTATAACACCATGCTACATCCATCTGTAATTTGTCTATAAGACCATGCTACATCCATCTGTACATTGCCTATAACACCATGCTACATCCATCTGTACATTGTCTATGTGTAACACCAGGCTACATTCATCTGTACATTGTCTATGTGTAACACCATGCTACATCCATCTGTACATTGTCTTTGTATAACACAAGGCTACATCCATCTGTACATTGTCTATGTAGAACACCATGCTACATCCATCTGTACATTGTCTATGTATAACACCAGGCTACATCCATCTGTACATTGTCTATAACACCAGGCTACATCCATCTGTACATTGTCTATGTATAACACCAGGCTACATCCATCTGTACATTGTCTATGTATAACACCAGGCTACATCCATCTGTACATTGTCTATAACACCAGGCTACATCCATCTGTACATTGTCTATGTATAACACCAGGCTACATCCATCTGTACATTGTCTATAACACCAGGCTACATCCATCTGTACATTGTCTATGTATAACACCAGGCTACATCCATCTGTACATTGTCTATAACACCAGGCTACATCCATCTGTACATTGTCTATGTATAACACCAGGCTACATCCATCTGTACATTGTCTATAGCATCAGGCTACATCCATCCGCGCATAACTTGGTTTGCTTTTTTCAGCTTTTTTACCAAAGTGTGTAAACTTTGTTTGCTGTCAGTGGTTTTATTATATAATGCAGTCTTTCTTCGTTTTTTCAGTCGTTTTACTAAAAATTGCAGACTTTGTTTATTTCATTTCTTTTTTTATTCATGTATTATTTTATATCGAATATAATGGAAATAGCACTCATATGCTTTGTTTTATTAATATCCAGTCCCCGTGTGTATGCGGTTTTGTAAATTTTGTCATCTGTTCCCTCTGGCACACAATGGCCTACTCTTTCGAAAAACGGAACAGGGTTTTGTTTGCTTTGTTAGCTGTTTTACCAGAGAAAACAGCCTTTGTTTGCTGTGTCGGTCGTGTTACTAGTGAATGCAGTCTAATGGGGCAGGAAGGGCTCTCGCTGCGACCAGGAAGTGACTGCTGTCCATCATCATCATCATCATCATCATCACTATCATCGTCGTCATCATCGTCGTCGACGTCGTCGTCATCATCGTCATAATCAACATCGTCGCCGTCATCACCATCATCGTCATCATCAGCCATCATCATCATCTCCTTCTTCTTCTTCTTCTTCTTCTCCTTTTCCTTTTTCTTCTTCTTCTCCTTCTTCTTCTTCTTCTTCTTCTTCTCTCGATCACTTTACGTCCTCAGATGTGTCTGGGAAAAGTCATGGCAAGTCTTTTCCAGCTCCTCTCGTGGACTGTACAGCTTGGTTTGCAGGGTGATCTCCTCCGGCCACACAGTCTTCCCCAGGTCGCTGTATAGTATAATAATAATAAGAAGAAGAAGAAGAAGAAGAAGAAATGGAACTTATACAGCCCTATATCTTGCAAAGACAAATCAAAGCGCATTCATTCAACCTAATCTTACACAGATGTGCAACTAATGACAAACAATCAATAGTTTAAACAAACAGATATTACAAACATGGTGCGCTGCAGACAAAATCTATGAAATAAAATTTCAATAGTCAAATGGTTTTCAAAAGCACACATACACTCACGCAGGTCGTATACTTTAGCAGGGTGATAGGACATGGGTTAGTGAAGGGTGGGATAGTTCTGATATGAAACAGGAGGGGGGAAAATCTTAGGTTTGAAATAAATATGTCTTGAGGCTGGATTTAAAAGTGTCATAACTAGACTTTCTGGCGAAGAGAGAGAGGGAGCTCATTCCAGGTAGATACATCTTTGAAGGATGAACTCGCCAATCTGGGTTTGTTTTTCGTTTCTTTGTTTGTTAGCTTGTTTGTTTGTTTGTTTGTTTGTTTGTTTGTTTTCCACAAGCACACAGGGGGAGAAGGAACGAGCTTCAGCTTTGTGGACATGTGGTGATTTAGCCTGTTGTGCCCAGTGCGGAGTCTTAGAATGATGACTCGTTCTCTTCTGAGTCGGTGGTAGTCGTCCTTCTCTACTCTGGGTCGGGTCATTGATTAATTTGATGATTGTCTTCTTTTCATGGAAGGTGAGGCAGCTTTCACACTGTTCTTCCTGTGCTCTCCCTGTTTTGCAAGTTCATCACCAGCCTGTTCGTTGCCAGGTATACCACTGTGGGCAGGGATCCATTGCAGCGTTACACGTTTGTTTTTGTGTGAGGAACTGTAGTTCATGCTGGAGTTCTTTTTCTTTGTGAAGCTGAAGCTCAGAAGTATGGCTGGAGAAAGAAGCTTTGTGGGGACTCCACGTGACTCATTCCCAGTGTCAGGGGCAGCACTGTTGGCCCAGTCTGAAATTCATTGCCACAGAAAGGGACAGGGAGTTCTTGTTGTGTATTGTAAGACTGGGTAGAGTGACCTGACGGTATGTATGTATGTTTTGTCCGTCGTGTCCGACGATGACCTCCAAAACAGCAGAGGAGGCAGCTGCTGTTTTGGAAACTGGGCAGAAATTTGATTAAAGTGGAGATGCCTTGCCCACAGCACATCCCTACTCTCTCGGCCAAGTGGACATAAGGACAGTCAGAGTTGGAGATGTTCTCCAAAGGCCAACCAGCCCCCAGGGCTGCAGCACATAAGGACTGTGCGAGTCAAGCCTCCTGGTCAGAGAGTCATAGTCGATCACTAAAGACTAAGCTGTAAAGTGGAATTCCATGAGTGGGAAAGCCACTGGTCATACAGCCTCTCACTTTGCTGTTGGCCCCAGCGTCAATGGTTTCATCAACAACTGTGATAAAGCCCAGGACCTGGTGGTAGTCGTACTTGACTCACAGAACGGTAAAATCGAGTACCCAGCACCAATACACCCACCATCACTATCACCACCAACCACAACCACAACCACAACCATCGTCACTAAAGCCTTCCACTCTTTTCACCGACTCACAAAGAATACAGAGAAGCGACTAATCCTGTTCAATGTGCAATCATCAAAAATTACTTCCCGTGCCCTTAAAAAAAAGGGAATAATGATTATGTTGTGGATCGATTTCTTATCCCTCAAGTCTTGTCATTCATTCTCGCGCTATGGAAATAGACTAGGAACAATGATGCTCATACAATCATAAACCGTAGTTTTATTGGAGATAGCACGTACAGCGCAACAGATGCAAGCGGTCTTTCTGAACTGAAACTGAGGGTGGTGAACGGCATTAAATGCCAGTCAGGATGTCGGTTTTCATTAAGGAACTCAGCCTTCTGTCAGACCTGAAGTCGTTGCTCGCTTGACAGTTAGCTACACCGGTTAATAACTTGATGACTCTTTTGATCCCCCGGCTACAGTATTGACTGACAGGTACTTTCTGACAGTTAATGCCTTCGTTCCCGTTTAGGCCTTCTCAGTTGAGTTCGGAGAGGGCGTAGCGCCGATTTATTCTGATGTAAGGTGGGCTTATGGTATGCCTCCGTACGTTTAAATTGTCTGATTCTTTTTGCATCTGTTACCGCGCGCGGGTTTTTTCGTTACAGCCTACCCGCAATGCGTAGCGCGCCATAAAATGTGCATTGTGATGTAGGATAGAAGTGCGAAAGTCTTCTAATTGGAAATTATTACAGGGGAACGTCAGGTTTAGTAGAAGCTAAGGACATTCCTCCTCTACTCCCTCCCCCCTTTAGACACCCCCCCCACACACACACACAACACACAGACACACACACGAACCAACACACACACACACACAACGAACTCAACACACACACACACACACACAACCACACACACACACACACACACACACACACACACACACACACACACACAGCACAACAAAACCAGCACACACACACACCATAAAACACACACACACACAGCACACACACTCACATAAAACAACACACACACACATCCCACCACCACCACCACTGCCACTCACATCACCCATACCACCACCATCTTCACCTCCATCATCACTGCTGCAGATATGTGCGTGCACAAATTGAAAGCTACACAGTGCATGAAACTTCTTTCACTGTAGCTGGCGACTGAGCGTAAAAACGGAGTGTAACAGGACACCACGTGTAAAAGGACACCAAGTGTAACACCACGTGTAATAGTACACCAAGCGTAAAAGGATACCAATGTAACAGGACACTCAGGGTAACAAGACACCAAATGTAACAGAACACTAGGTGTAACAGAACACCTATAGTAACAGGAAACCATGAGTAACAGGACACCGACAGTAACAGGACACTACGTGTAACACCTCGTATAAAAGGACACCAAGTATATAACAGGACTCATAGTCTAACAAGACACACAGTCTAACAGGACAAATAGTCTAACAGGACACATAGTCTAACAGGACACATAGCCTAACAGCACACATGGTCTAACAGGACACATGGTCTAACAGGACACAAAGTCTAACAGGACACATAGTCTAACAGGACACATGGTCTAACACGACACATGGTCTAACAGGACACATAGTCTAACAGGACACATAGTCTAACAGGACACATAGCCTAACAGGACACATGGTCTAACAGGACACAAAGTCTAACACGACACATAGTCTAACACGACACATAGTCTAACACGACACATAGTCTAACAGGACACACAGGACACATAGTCTAACAAGACACATAGTCTAACACGACACATAGTCTAACACGACACATAGTCTAACAGGACACACAGGACACATAGTCTAACAAGACACATAGTCTAACAGGACACACACGACACATAGTCTAACAGGACACATGGTATAACAGGACACATTGTCTAACAGGTCTCATAGTATAACAGGACACATAGTCTAACAGGACACATTGTCTAACAGGACACATAGTCTATAACAGGACACATAGTCTAACAGGACACATAGTCTATAACAGGACACATAGTCTAACAGGACACATAGTCTAACAGGTCGCATAGTCTAACAGGACACATAATCTAACAGGACACATAGTCTAACAGGACACATAGTTTAACAGGACACATAGTCTAACATGACACATAGTCTAACAGGACATAACAGGACACATAGTCTAACAGGACACATAGTCTAACACGACAAATAGTCAAACAGGACACATAGTCTAACAGGACACATAGTCTAACAGGACAACATAGTCAAACAGGACACATAGTCTAACAGGACACATAATCTAACAGGACACATAGTCTAACAGGACACATGGTCTAACACGACACATAGTCTAACAGGACACATAGTCTAACACGACAAATAGTCTAACAGGACACATAATCTAACAGGACACATAGTCTAACAGGACACATAGTCTAACAGGACACATGGTCTAACAGGACACAAAGTCTAACAGGACACATAGTCTAACACGACACATAGTCTAACAGGACACATGGTCTAACAGGACACATGGTCTAACAGGACACATAGTCTAACAGGACACATAGTCTAACAGGACACACAGGACACATAGCCTAACAAGACACATAGTCTAACAGGACACACGCGACACATAGCCTAACAAGACACATAGTCTAACAGGACACATAGTCTAACAGGACACACAGGACACATAATCTAACAGGACACCAAGTGTAACAAGACACCGAATCTAACAGGACACCGAATCTAACAGGACACCAAATCTAACAGGACACCAAATGTAACAGGACACCAATTAGAACAGGAACACAATGTAAATGTAACAGGACACAAATGTAACAGGACACCAAATATAGAAAAAAGACGCCACATGACATTGTAAAGGGATCGAAACGCCGCTGACAAATCGATACAATGACTTCAGTTGAAAAGGAAAGCAGGGCTTTAAAAGCAATGCTGTACATTATAGTCATATAGAATACCGCGTTTCGTGAACAAAAGCTGTCTGAAGCAACGGAAGCATTACACGGACTGAACCTTTCTTTAGGCCTTTGAACTGTACATCTAAAGAGACCTGGTCGTTCTTTTGCTTTTGAAGTGTAACTCAAAGTGTGTACCCTGTGTATAATCATAATAATAATGATGATAATCATCTATGGAATATTTTTTATAGGCTGAATCTTATAAAGCAAAGAAATCAAAGCGCTTGCAGTCAAATCATTCACACGCATGCGACCGTGCACAAACAAGATTAAAGGGTTTTAGATTTCCGCGCGCGGGCACACACACACGCACACAGACACACAGTCGCGCACTAAGGCAAGGTGATGGTGATGGAGATGGAGGAGGCTGATTGAAAGTAGGGACAGAGATGTGAAATGTAGTGATTAAGGGGGTCTCTAAGTAGGAAATTAGTGTGTCTTGAGGCTAGAATTAAAAGTGTCAAATGAAGGATTTGGGCGGAGAGAGACAGAGGAAACAGAGAGAGCAGAGACAGAGAGAGAGAGACAGAGAGAGAGAGAGACAAGAGAGAGAGAGAGAGAGAGAGAGAGAGAGAGAGAGAGAGAGAGAGGAGAGAGAGAGAAGAGAGAGAGAGAGAGAGAATGACGAAGATGACAATAATAAAGATGATTTTTCCTCTGGAGTTAACATCAGTGCCGACTCCATTCTCCCCAAAAGTCCTTCGGATGAGACTATAAACCGAGGACCCGTGTGCGAACACACGCAGAACATCTTGCACACATGTTAAAACCCGTTCCGCTTTTCGGAAGAGTAGGCCGGTGTGTGCCGGTGGGAACGGATGACAAAGTTGACAAAAACTGCATGCACACGGGGATTGGATGTAAAGAAAAGCACATGAGTGCTTATTCCATTATCCTCGAAATAAAAGTAAGAATAGTTAAATATAATAATTATATGGCCGATGGTTCGTACACCGCCAAGTGACATAGGCAAGCAGGAATGGTTATGATGGCTCTGTCCCCAAAAGGCAATGACTTGACCTACTGCATGGTTCAAATGTAGGGTTCATGAGTGCTTATTCATTATCCTCCAAATAAAAGAATTTGTCATTGTCATTGTCATTGTCAAATGTAGGTTATAACGATAATGACTAACGTGGTATTAAAAAAGAAAGAAAGAAAGCAAGAAAGAAAGAAAGAAAGAATTGACGAAATGAAAGGAAGGGTACCTAAAGGGGTGTTGTTATTGCTGCTGCTGCTGTTGTTGTTGTTGTTGTTGTTGTTGTTGTTGTTGTTCTTCTTCTTCTTCTTTCTCTTCTTCTTCTTCTTCTTCTTCTTCTTCTTCTTCTTCGTCTTCTTCTCTTCTTCTTTCTTCTTCTTCTTCTTTTCGAAACTGTATTTTAACATTCTTGTTTTGTCTAAGTAATCCAAATGGGCGAGGAATATGAGTTGATGGCTCTTTAGATGTATGTATGTATGTATGTATGTATGTATTATGTATGTTATGTATGTATTTTAGTATGTATGTATGTGTGTATTGTATTGTATGTATGTATGTATGTATGTATGTATATATATGTGTATATATGTATGTATGTGTGTATGTGTGTATGTATGTATATATTTATGCATGTATGTATGTATGCATGCATGTATGCATGTATGTATGTATGTATGTATGTATGTATGTATGTATGTATGTATGTATGTATCGGTGGTCTAGAGGTAACGCGCCTGCCTAGAAAGCAAAAAGTCCAGGTGGGAAGTGTGCGGTGGTTTGATCCCCGTTTGGACCTGAAACTTTTCCCCCTTCCATTAGACCATGAGTGGTGGTCTGGGTACTAGTCTTTCGGATGAGACAATAAACCGAGGTTCGTGTGTTACACATAATTATTTAGCGCACGTAAAAGAATCCACGGCAACAAGAGAGTTGTCGCTGGCAAAATTATGTAGAAAAAACCCACTCTGATAGGTAAACAAATACAGTTGCAGACAGGAAAAGAAAAAAATGGGTGGCGCTGCTCTTGTGGCGACGCGCTCTCCCCAGGGAGAGCAGCCCGAATTTCACGCAGAGAAATCTGCCGTGACTTAAAGTAGTATAAATAAATAGATAAATAAATAAATAAAATGTTGTTGCACGTTTCCCAGCTCGCCATCTTGAGGGCCACCGTGAATATATAATGATACTCTTGACTCACTCATTCCGCCTGGGAAGCATTGTGAGATTGAATATATACATTAGATAACAAGTTTGCGTGCATCACTCTTTTCAAGTACATCACCATAATAATATAGGCAGCCATACGCTGACTTCAGAGGATTATATTTTCGATCTACTTTAATGGAGAGTGCAAATTGTTAAAGTTAAGAAGTTTGTTGCAGCTGAAGATGCTCACAGCCTAACTTTTCTCAACATAACATTCTTTTAGGATGCAGGAATCCGAACACAACTTTTTACCTGTCTTCCCAGTCCGTAGCTTAATAGAGCAAATTGTAAAAGACATTCTATTAATTAATGAAAGAAATTGTGTTTTTATGAAGACATTCTCCCTATTTTTCAGACTCCTTTAGTATAATGATAGCTGCTAGTTATATGAATTGCAAAGTTAGTGTTTTAGCTGTTACATTTTTTTCAGAATTCTTATTTATGCAATTTTTTCATGATAGTTGTTTATTGCCGATGATTAGTTATATGCACACTCCCCCTCCCTCCCTCCCCCCCCCACACACAGAGCTTTCCCGTTTGATATCACTATTCAGTAGAAGGACGTTAAACTACTCTTAACATAGCATTTTACAATACAACACTGTTTCTATTGTAGGCCCTGCCACTTTAGCTTACGTTAATAACCGACAGATATTCTGGCTTGCCCCACTTTCAATGAATAGGAACTAACAGCAAAACGGTTTGGGAACCCAGCTATTTACGGAGCATTATTTACGGTCATGAAACGGTTTTCCAGTATACGGTCGTTTAACTTTTGTCAACAGAAAAGAAACTATTGTGCTCCAGTGTACATAAAAAAGAAGTACGGATTCGGAGATCATTCTTTCTTTAGATTCTTCTTCTTCGTCGTCGTGGTCGAACGCTCCGACAGCAACCATAGTTGTCTGTCATAATATGAGCAGAATATGCGTTATGCGCGCTGCCGTTCAGCGCCTGACAAGTTAGGCCCAGCCCATTCTTTGATCGAACGTGAAGAGGAGTAGCTGCAATGTGACTGACTCACAATAACAGAGGAAAAACTGTGTCATACCTGACTCACAATAACAGAGGAAAAACTGTGTCATACCTCGTGGATGAAAATCAGTTACCTGGGTAGAGCAGTTTAAGCAGAGATATTTTCAAAACCTGCAATACCAAACCCACTATAAGGCCTGTGGGGCCGGAATAACTAAGAGGTCAGAGCACTCGCTTTCCCCCAGCCAATGTTAAACAGCGTCGAGCGTGGTTACCAATTGGATGCGTGACCGTTTGCACGCCTTGGCTTCAGTACAGTCCACTAGTTCACCCGGTTGTAAATGGGTACCTGTCCTCTTTAGGGTCAGGGAAGGTAAAGCAGCGAGGGAGAGAGGAGATGGGCGCCGCCCTCAATATGCTGGCCCCTAGAAAAGTTGAGGTCTCTGACGCCTCACTCCCCTACGAACACAAAGGTTATGGGAACACCTTTATAGGCTATAGGACATATTTACCTTTACCTTTTACAGGCCTTACCTTTTCTTGAAACTTTCGATCACTCAAGGGAGGGGTTGGGGTAGAATTAGCCTAGTGGTTAGAGCGTTGTGCTGGCAATTTGACGTCCTGGGTTCGAGTCACCACCGTGACACCCGTTAAAGTGGATTATGAAATAAATAATAAATAAATAAAAACAAAGGGGATTATTACCCTGGAGTACTGATTTTACTCCCCCCCCTCCTCCCCCGAAAGTCCTTTACATGAGAGATGAAACAGAGGCCCCGTGTGCGTAAAACCCCGTTCTGCCTTTCAGAGGAATAGGCCATTCTGGCTGGTGAAAACGGACAATATAAAAAAACACACACAAAACAACAACAAAACAACCACGCGCACACTGGTGCCGTGTTAAGACATCATCACCGAAGTCGGAATGCAGCTACCTTCATGATGGGGAGTATTAAAAAAAAAACAACGGTTGCAAACGAAAAATCTCACCATTTGGTGAACCTCGGAGCTCTAGCCGAGGAACAGGGAAAAAAAGAGAGAAAAAAAAGATTCTATTCAAATTTATTTTTCTATGCATCTTTAAATATCAAAGACCTGGTGTTAGAGGTCCTGTTCACGCCTGGAAAGCGAGATACGTGGGTTTGAACCCCGCTATTCTGCAGAGGTGGAGCACTCGCTTTCCCCCAGCCAAGTTAAGCAGCCACGAGCGTGGTTACCACTTTGATGGGTGACCGTTTGCGCGCCTTGGCTTCAGTACAGTTCCCCCAGTTCACCCAGCTGTAAATGGGTACCTGCCCTCTTTAGGGTCAGGGAAGGTAAAGCAGCGAGGGAGAGGAGATGGGCGCCACCCTCAATATGCTGGCCCCTAGAGAAGTGAGGTCTCTGACGCCTCGCTCCCCTACGACCTTAATATACGTTATGGAACACCTTTTTTTTTTTTTAGTCTGCAGAGGGTAATTGCACCACGTGTGTTGAAGGCAGGCCAACATGCTCGCCTTTGATTGGTGATCCCTTTGAATGGGTGGTGACGTCACCGTGGTGGCAGACGATATTACAGTTGGACGAAAGCCAGTAACATTTTGCGTCTTGTTTTCCTCAGAAGCAGGTTGGTAGTGGTCTTCTTCTTCTTCTTCTTCTTCTGCTTTGAGTTTTCTCAGAGCTTCTCTTTGTCTTTGTCTCTGTCTGTCTGTCTGTCTGTCTGTCTTTTCTCTCTCTCTCTCTCTGTGCCTGTCTGTCTGTCTCTGTCTGTCTGTCTGTCTCTGTCTCTTTGTCTCTGTCAGTTTCTCTGTCTCTGTCACTATCTCTGTCTCTCTCTGTCTCTGTCTTGTCTATCTCTCTCACATGCAGGTGTCAGAATTAGCATAGTCACCATCAATGAGAGATAGATGTTCGTTGCTAATACTATTGCAAGGCTGTAAAACATCAGTCATTTAATAGAATCACATCGAGCAATAAATCTGATTTAAAAAATAGTAATTAGATCATTTTGTTCGGGTTATGTGATGAGTAGCACTGTATTCTCAGAGATTAAAAAAAAAAAGATGTGGAAAATAGAGTGTGTTCAATATGCAGAATCTGGTGAGACACAGAAGTATGCTTTAAAGCGAGAAGGAATTCAGGTTTTAAGCAACAACAAAACAAGCATGTTGTGAACAAAGAAACTAAAAGCGAGGAAAATAAAATGTATGTGGACAAAATAAAAGAGTTGTTAAAGAAGTAAGATATTTGCGAAAAAATTTCCAAAACTTTTAAAGAAATAAGATATACATCGAAAACATTTCCAGAACTATTAAAGAAATAAAATGTTTGTTAAAAAAAAAAGCCAAAAGTGGTAAAGAAATGATATATATACGTGGAAAATAAGTGTAGAATTGTTACAGAAATCAAACATAATTATCCGACTAGCAATTTCCAAATTTTGAAAGAAACAACATATAGATGAAAAATAGCTCTAAAACTTTTAAGGAAATAAAACATAACGTAGAAAACAAGTCTAAAACTGTCAAAAGAAACAAAATATATCCAGAAGACAATTCTTAAACTGGTAAAGAAATACTACTGGAACTTTTCTTCTTCGTCATCTCATGCTCAAACCACAATATTGTTATATCTGTCGTATATGAGGGAAAGTGAGTAACGCTGCCGTTAAGCGCCTGACAAATCAGACCCAGCGCATCCGACTTCGGCGTGGGAGAGAATTCTTACCCTACTGGAATTCGGATAAACGAATGGGCTGTAGAAGATGCATTCATCTAAATTATATCGGCCTACTTCCAAGCTCGGCTAGTCATAAGGAACCATGCACTGGTAATGACATGGCTGTCATCAGTATCTGGTGCTGAATGAAGTATTTGATGATAACTATCTGTACAGCCAAAATTTGCGTGTTGAACTCAGTACCTGCTTTTCTGCATTGCATGTTGATTCTAAGCTGTGTGAAATCAGTTAGGAATTCGAAACTGTGAATGTTGTTTTGTTTTTGTTTAATGTCCATTCACTACTTGGTGATAAGGACGCACCCGCATTCATACCAACATCTCTCTCTCTCTCCTCTCTCTCTCCTCTCTCTCTCTCTCTCTCTCTCTCTCTCTCTCTCTCTCTCTCTCTCTCTCTCTCTCTCTCTCTCTCATATATGTTTATTTATATTCTCACAACTATCTACAGTAGAGGTCTGTGAATGTTGATTTTTGCTTGTGTTGTTGTTTCATCTATCTATCTATCTATCTATCTATCTATCTATCTATCTATCTATCTATCTATCTATCTATCTATCTATCTATCTGTCTATCTATCTATCCATCTATCTGTGTGTGTGTGTGTGTGTGTATGTGTGTGTGTGTGTGTGTGTGTGTGTGTGTGTGTGTGTGTGTGTACGTGTTTACGTTCGTATATATATGAATAGAAACGATATCACCAATACAAATTTCAAGCGAGCTTTGTATATAACTCACAAAATGTATTTGTAGCTAAAAAAACAGAAGAAAAAGAAAGTAACGTCCACGTGAGCTTAATCCATTACATGTCATCCTTTTTGTTTAATTTGCCATCGGATATTGCGTGTTTCCTTGTTTATTCCTTTGTATGGTTCTTTGCTAACTAGTATAACTTAGCTTGGAATCGTGTTATCCGCCATTGATAAGTGGACGGATTTCTGTTTTGATTTTTGTTTCATTCGTTTGTTCATTTGTTTGTTTGGCTGTTTGGTTGGTTGGTTGGTTGGCTGTTTGATTGGATGGTTGGCTATTTGGTTAGTTGGTTGTTTGGTTGGTTGGTTGGGTTGTTTTGTTTGTTGTTGTAGTTTTGTTGTTGTTGTGTTGTTTTTTGGGTTTGTTTGTGGGGTTTATTTTTTTTTGGGGGGGGGGGGAGGTTACAGTTATGTAGGATGCTCACAGTGTAACCTATTCTCACATATAATTGTCTTTTTCTGTTCTTTCATTCAAATCCAGTTTGAAAACTCATCTTTTAAAAAAAACCACTTCTTGTTATAGTTTCAATGTGTGTGTGTGTGTGTGTGTGTGTGTGTGTGTGTGTGTGTGTGTGTGTGTGTGTGTGTGTGTGTTGAGTGAGTGAGTGAGTGAGTGATAATATAAAGCGCTTTGTGCTGCCCTTATAAAGGGAAAGGAAAGCACCGAAAAAGCGTCCATCATCACCATCATCATCATCAATATCATCATCATCATCATCATCATCATCGTGATGATGATGATGATGATGATGATGATATTCTATTATTATTATTATTTATTATTATTATTATCATTATTATTATTATTCGCAGGAGTCTCCGCTTCTTTGTATCAGCAAAGTCTCCTTCCCTACTGCCTTCACAATGACTACAAGGTGAGTGGCATCGGTTGCTGTGCGCTGGGGCTTTATATTTCATTTTCATTCTACAAAGTCTTAAAAACACTTTACTGTACAAAATTTGAAATGTTGACGTTTTCCGAGTACACGTTATCGAGTCTTCACCATCCCACAAATGCTACACCCCATCTGCAATCAAAAACAAAAAAACTAAGATACCATGAAACAAATTGAAAGAACTGCGATTGAGTATTTCGAACGTGATAGCTCAGTGGTCAGAGCACTCGCTTTCCCCCAGCCAAGTTAAGCAGCGTCGAACGTGGTTACCACTTGGATCGGTGACCGTTTGCGCTCCTTGGCTTCAGTACAGTTTCCCTAGTTCACCCAGCTGTAAATGGGTACCTGCCCTCTATAGGGTCAGGGAAGGTAAAGCAGCGAGAGAGAGGAGATGGGCGCCGCCCTCAATAATTATGCTGGCCCCTAGAGAAGTTGAGGTCTCTGACGCCTCGCTCCCCCACGACCACATAGGTTATGGGACTCCTTTACCTTTTTTATGTCGTGTTTGTGAATTGTTATCCATGGTAGGTCAAGGTAAAGGCGTTTCCAGAACCTATGCGGTCGTTTGGAAGCGAGGTGTCAGAGACCTCAGCTTCTACAGGTATCCGCATTTCGACTTCGGAATGGGGAGGGGGGGGGGGGGTGATGTATACTAAGTATATTTGTGTTTCTGCAACCCACCGAACGCTGACATGAATGACGGGATCTTTAACGTGCATATTTGCTCTTCTGGATGTGTTTGTATATATACACGAAGGGAAATCAGGATAGGTCTTTTAAAAAAAACAAACCACCAAGCCACAAACGTAAACTTCCACTCCCTCCACCCCCAAACTTCTCCTTCAATTTTGTCCTTAAACAGTCAGTCAGTGATGAATGAGACAGAATAATGCATGTATCCTTATTCCAGGGGGGAAGGGGGGGGGAGGGGGTAGGTGGTGGTAATTTTAACTCCTTGAATGTCAAGTTTTATTCTGAGATTTGAAATGTCACGAGGTGACAGCCCTGACATGTCTTCTCTGTGGTCGGTGGGCCTATCAACAACAAGATTGGATTGATTGTCAAGCTGGGGGATGCCCAACAACAACAATAATGACAACAGCAGCAACAGCAACAAGAATAATAATAATAACAATGATAACAATAATAGCTGCAGCAACAACAACATCGTCAAGAACAACAGCTCCACCACCAACAGCAACAACAATAGCAACAACAGCCACAGCATCACCAAAAACAACACCACCACTACCATCACCACCACCACCACCACCACCACCAACATCACCAACATCATCACGAACATCACCAATACCACCACCACCATCACCACCATCATCACCGTCATCACCACCATAATCACCATCACCACCATCACCACCACCTACCACCAACACCACCACCAACACCACCACCACCAACACCACCACCTACCACCACCATCAAACCACCACCACCAACACCTACCACCACCACCACCACCACCACCAAACCACCACCACCACCACCACCACCACCACCAAAACCACCACCTACCACCAACACCAACCCCACCACCAAAACAACCACCACCTACCACCAACACCTACCACCTACCACCACCACCAAACCACCACCACAACCACCATCACCACCACCCCCACCTACCACCACCACCACCACACCACCACCAAAACAACCCCACCACCACCACCACCACCACCACCAAAACCACCACCTACCACCACCACCTACCACCAACACCATCATCATCATACCGTCTAAAATCACTAAATGTGAATAGACGTTAAACTGAAGATCACAAAAATACCACCCCAACAACCAAACCCTAACACAGTACAGCATAGTAACGTCCTTTGACAGAAGGAGCCTGGCCTGGCCGCTGCTGTTGAGCGTGGTCCTGATGCTGACCCTGTTACCCGCGCTAGTGGTCAGCGTGTGTGAGGAGGTCACCTGGTTCCAGGTGGGCAGCGGTATGAAGACCGTCTCCGCGTCGCCGTCAGGTGTGTGGGCCACGGGCATCGACGACAACGTCCACTATAGAGTGGGCACCTACAACAACCTTGCCAGCAACGGAGAGTCCTGGCTTACCACTGATGGTAAACAACAGAAAGACAAAAAATTTGACTTAAGGAAGAAGGAGTAGTGGTTTGGGGATGTTGGGTAGTAGTTTTTTTGATGAAACGAACAGAAATTGAGATCCCGTGTTACTTCATAATGATTATGACTTTTTCTTATTTCGAGGATAATGAAGAAGCAGTCATGTGCTTTTTTTTTACATCCAGTCCCCGCTCGTAGGGAGACTTCTTCATAATAGACCCAATGATCATATTCTCACACAGAAGAAACAAAGGGGGAAAAAACCCGTTGCATGAAATTATGTAGCGTACTTAAAAGAACCCATGGTAAATAAGAGAGTTTTCCCTGGCAAAATTCCTGTAGGAAAAAAAAGCCACTCTGATAGGGAAACAATAACAGTTGCAGACAGGAAAAGAAAAAGAAATAATAATGGGTGGCGCTGTTCTTGTGGCGACGCGCTCTCCTCAGGGAGAGCAGCGCGAATTTCACACTGAGAAATCTGCCATGACTTTAAGTGGTATAAATGAAAAATAAACCGTTACTGGGTTTTTATTTTGTTTGTAGCATCGAGCGTGGTTACCAAGTGGATGGGTGACCGTTTGCGCGCCTTGGCTTCATCACTTCACCCAGCTGTAAATGGGTACCTGCCCTCTTTAGGGTCAGGGAAGGTAAAGCAGTGAGGGAGAGGAGATGGGCGCCGCCCTCAATAAGCTGGCCCCTAGAGAAGTGAGGTCTCTGATGCTTCGCTCTCCTACGACCTTATAGGTTATGGGAGCACCTTTAATCCCCCCCCCCCCCCACTCTTTTTTTAAAATATTACATTACCTTTTGTTTGTTTAATTAAAGAGGGAGGGTAGCAGGATGGTTAAGACGTTCACCTGCCTAACAAGTAAACCGTGAGTGAGGTTCTGGGTTCGATTCCCAGCCCCAATCCTTCTTTCCCAGTTTGGCGAAAAATTCGAACTGGATGCCAAAGTCCTTATGATGAGACTTTCAACCGAGCTAGGCTCCTGTGTATTAATGCACGTAGAACATCTCACGAACACGTTAAAAAAAAACCCATTGCTTGCCACTCGGAAGAGTAGGCCATTGTGTGCCGGTAGGAACGGATGACAGAAGGGGGAAAAAACAACCAACATGCACACAGGTGTCGTGTTACGTCACCATCCTCGAAGTCGGAATAGGGCTACCTAAATGATAAAGTGGGGTGTGTGTGTGTGTGGGGGGGGGGGGGGGGGGGGGGGGGGAGGGGAACGGTCGCATACGCATAAATCTCACCATTGATGAACCTCGGAGCTCTAGCCGAGGAACGAAAAAAAGTTAGTTTTGGGGTTTTTTATTTTTTGTTTTTTTGTACATTGGCTGCAGCTTCGAGATTTATCACTTACAGTGGAAAGACGTTAAAACTGAAGACTTACTTACATCGAGATTTACCCAACAGTGATTTTTTTTTATAGCGTATGTGGCCATTCTTACCCACCATTAAGGCACCCACATTCCGTCTTCGGAGATGGTGTCTACTAAACATGATAGCTGTGCGCATACAGGTTTGTTTTGTGTGTGTGTGTGTGTGTGTGTGTGTGTGTGTGTGTGTGTGTGTGTGTGTGTGTGTGTGTGTGTGCGGTGTGTGTGTGCGGGTTTGTGTGTATGTGTGTGTGTGTGCGCGCGCGCGTGTGTGTGTGTGTGTGTTTAATGTTATCATCCCGTTCCTACAAGCACGAACAAGCCTTCTCTTCCAAAAGGCCGAGCAGGGTTTGTTTGTTTTTTGTTTTTGTTTTGTGCTTTTTTTATTATAAAAAACTTGTGTGTAGGATGTTATACGCACGTTCGCACACGGGACCTCAGTTTATAGTATCACGTGAAGGACTTACGGGCCGAAGGAGTAGGGTCAGTATTGATGTTATCTTCATGGAAAAATCTCTCGAATGGGTGCTACGATGGTGGCTCGATCCTGGGCCGTCAGCGAGCAACGCTCTATAACCACTAGGCTACCCCCCACCCATCCATCCCCCGACACACACACACACACACACATCCCTCACTCGCTAGTCCTCGTTATGACAGAGGAAGAAGTCTGTAAAATTGTATAGATACAGAAGAAAGTAGCACTGAGTAGTAGAAGGAGTATGATCAAAGTATGTAGGTTTATATTGTGCTCTTCAAGTCAAAACAGACAGAAGCAAAATATAAACTCCAAACAACTTCCCCCCCCCCCCACCCCCCAAAGAAAACCAACCCCAAAAGCAGAGCTAGATAATTCAGTTTCATTTTATTGACAGTTCATTCAAATGCTGAATAGTACCAGTTATTTCTTTCTCTCGGAAAAGCAGATTTATAACACATACACATGCACGCACACTGGCACACTTCACGCACGCATGCATGCTCACACGCTCGCACACACAGACAGACAGACAGACAGCTAGACAACTAGACAGAAAGACAAACATATAGACAGACAGACAGACAAGACAGATCCATCAGCACTAGGCATTATAAATATCACAGCTTTGCACTCTTATTGCAATAAGGAATAATTAATTATATGACAAGACTCCAGTCACATACCGCAGATAACAAGCTTTCTAACTCTCCCCCCCCCCCTTCCTCCTCTCCCACCCCCAAAAAAAAATCCTGAAAGGATCATTCTTACATTGGCTACTGCACCCTTTTTTTAATACTGTTGCGCACATCTGGACTGTTGCAAAGGAACAGTAAACGGCAGTTGTTCCGATTTTTTAATATTATTAATTTATATACTATATATATATTTATACATATTTATACTTATTACATATATATATTTTATTATTTTTTTATTTTAGAAACTCATGGGATACTGTTAGCTATTTTGTTTTAATTCTTTTTTCCCCTTTTATATCGAGGATAATGGAATAAGCATTCATGTGCTTTTTTACATCCAGTCCCTGTGTGTATGCGGTTTTGTCAATTTTGTCATCCGTTCCCACCGGCACACAATGGCCTATTCTTACGAAAAGCGGAACAGGATTTAACGTGTGCGCAAGATGTTCTGCGTGCGTTCGCACACGGGGCCTCGGTTTATAGTCTCATCTGAAGGACTTAGGATATCGACGTAGATTGACACAGCTGCGTGCAAAGATCCGCCCCTTCCCACCCCACCCCCACCCCTCTGTATGAATGCCATTTTCTTTACATCATATTACATATTCCTAAGTGACGGACGCCATAGCCGAGTGGTTAAGACAGGTCGACTTCAATCCCAAGGGTCCATGAAGTCGTGGGTTCGAATCTCGGCGTCAGTCTCTGCTTAAATTAAGGCTGGGGATTTTTTTTTTACGATCTCCCAGGTAAAAATTCAAATGTAGACCTGCCAGTGCCTTAATTCCCCTTCGTGTTATATATATATATATTATTATAAATATATATATATATATAAATATATATATATATATATATAATATATATATATATATATATATATATATATATATATATATATACGCATGCAGAAGATCAAATATGCACTTTAAAGACCCCATATTTCTGTTTTATCTTATCTTATCTTTTATTTCGAGGATAATGGAATAAGCACTCATGCTCTTTTTTTTAACATCCAGACCCCGTGTGTATGCAGTTTTGTCAATTTTGCCATCTGTTCCCACCGGCACACAAATGACCTACTCTCCCGAAAAGCGGAACGGGATTTCAACGTGTGTGCAAGATGTTCTACGAGCGTTCGCACACGGGACCTGAGTTTATAGTCTCATCCGAAGGACTTTAAGGGAGAGTGGAGTCAGCACTGATGTTAACTCCAGAGGAAAATATCCCCCTTGAACGAGATTCGAACTCCGGTCAGCAGATCACGTCACGAATGCATTACTCTAACCACCAGGCCGTCCCGTCCACTTTCATGTCAGGGCTCGGTGAGTTACGAAAATATGAACATATCCAGCATACACCCCCACGGCTACCTTCATGCAGGGCAACAACGGTCGCGTACGCGAAATCTCACCATTGGTGAACCTCGGATGACTAGTTGAGGAACGAGGGGGAATAAAACAACAACAGACAAATGGCTTTTATTTTTCAAATTCAAATTCAAATTTTGACAACTTTATCATCCCAGAGACAGAGAAATTCCGGAGTGTTCGCAGTCTCCTCAACTGTAGTAGGGGTGCTATGGATAACTCGACAACCAGCCCTCTCCATCTTTCTCTCTCTTCCTTTCTTCCTTCCGCCTTTCTCTCTCTCTCTCTCGCTCTATTTCTCTCTCTCTCTCTCTCTCTCTCTCTCTTCTCTCACTCTCTCTCTTCCCTCTCTCTTTCCTCTCTCTTTCTCTCTTTTTTCTCTCTCTCCCCCTCTCTCTCTCTCTGTCTGTCTGTCTGTCTCTCTCTCTCTCCATCTCTCTCCCTCTCTCTTTCTCTCTTTCTCTTTCTCTCTCTCTCCCTTTCTCTTTCCCTTTCTCTCTCTCCCCCTCTCTCTCCCTCTCTCTCTCCCTCTGTCTCTCTCTCCCTCTCTCTCTCCCTCTCTCTCTCTCCCTCTCTGTCTCTCTCCCTCTCTCTCTCCCTCTCTCTCTCTCTTTCACTCTCTCTCTCTCTCTTTCTCTCCCTCCATTTCTCTCTCTCTCTCTTTCTCTCTCTCCCCTCTCTCTCTCCTCCTCTCTCTCTCACCCTCTGTCTGTCTGTCTGTCTGTCTGTCTCTCTCTCTCTCTCTCTCCCTCTCGCTCTCTCTCTCACTTTCTCTTTCACGCTCCTTCCTCTCTCTCTCTCTCTCTCTCTCTCTCTCTCTTTCCATTTCTCTCTCTCCATTTCTCTCTCTCCCCCTCTCTCTCTCTTCCTCTGTCTCTCTCTCCCTCTGTCTCTCTCTCCTCTCTCCCTCCCTCTCTCTCTCCCTTTCTCTCTCTTTCACTTTCTCTTCTTCTCCTTCTGTGTCTTCCTCTCATCTCCTTCTGTGTCTTCCTCTCATCTCCTTCTCTGTCTTCCTCTCATCTCTTTCTCTGACTTTCTCTCATCTCCTTCTCTCTCATCTCCTTCTATGTCTTCCTCTCATCTCCTTCTCTGACTTCCTCTCATCTCTTTCTCTGACTTTCTCTCATCTCCTTCTCTCTCATCTCCTTCTATGTCTTCCTCTCATCTCCTTCTCTGACTTCCTCTCATCTCTTTCTCTGACTTTCTCTCATCTCCTTCTCTCTCATCTCCTTCTATGTCTTCCTCTCATCTTCTTCTCTGACTTCCTCTCATCTCTCTTTCTCTCATCTCCTCTCATCTCCTTCTCTGTCATCTCCTCTCATCTCTTCCTGCCTTCATCTCACCTCCTTTCTCTGTCATC
>CM054161.1:32579402-32596902 GCA_028751875.1 Rapana venosa | reverse complement strand
GGTGTCAATGATTTGAACGCAAGCGCTTTGATTTGTTTAACTTTACAAGATTCAGCGCTATATAAATCCCATTCATTATTATTATTATTATCATTATTATTATAGAATGTTCTTGTTATTATTTTAGTTATTGTTTATTGGTTCCTGTTGTTTATCCTTGACATTACTTTGTGTTTAATTTGAAACTGAGTTTACGCCAGAGCTTGAAGTCGTATCCGTTCATAGAGAGCTCTTTTGGGTTTTTTTTCATTACGTTAAATGCATCATGTAAGTTTTCTTGAATTTATTTGCATTTACAAAAGAAAGTCGTGCGTAACCTCCCTTGTCAATAGGCCACATTGAGCAAAGACAATAAATTTGGTCAAAGCGTCAAAACGTCTCTCTCTCTCTCTGTCTCTCTGTTTGAACTTATCTACGCAAAGATTACCATCATTACATCATACTCATTATCACCGATCATCCTGTAATAATAATAATAATAATAATAATTAGATAATAATCGCCACGGTCGTTGTCAAACGCTCAGACAAGTAACAACTACGTAATATTTATCCGTCATACCTAACCAAAAAAAAACCAACATGCTTTTATCTATATATATATGTTTTTAACACCACACACACACACACACACACACAACACACACACACACACACACACACACACACACACACACAAAGTAATCTGACGTTGTAATTACCCTTCATGGGACGATTAAAGTGGTTTTGACTTGACTTGACTTGACTTGACTTGACTTGACTTGACAGGTGGTGGGGCAGATGAAGTACGTGTATGGGATGATTAAAGCGTTTTTGACTTGACTTGACTTGACTTGACTTGACGTTTGACAGGTGGTGGGGAAGATGAAGTACGTGTATGGGATGATTAAAGCGCTTTTGACTTGACTTGACTTGACTTGACTTGACAGGTGGTGGGGCAGATGAAGTACGTGTATGGGATGATTAAAGCGTTTTTGACTTGACTTGACTTGACTTGACAGGTGGTGGGGCAGATGAAGTACGTGTATGGGATGATTAAAGCGCTTTTGACTTGACTTGACTTGACTTGACAGGTGGTGGGGCAGATGAAGTACGTGTATGGGATGATTAAAGCGCTTTTGACTTGACTTGACTTGACTTGACAGGTGGTGGGGCAGATGAAGTACGTGTATGGGATGATTAAAGCGTTTTTGACTTGACTTGACTTGACTTGACTTGACGTTTGACAGGTGGTGGGGAAGATGAAGTACGTGTATGGGATGATTAAAGCGCTTTTGACTTGACTTGACTTGACTTGACTTGACAGGTGGTGGGGCAGATGAAGTACGTGTATGGGATGATTAAAGCGTTTTTGACTTGACTTGACAGGTGGTGGGGCCAATGAAGTACGTGTATGGGATGATTAAAGCGTTTTTGACTTGACTTGACTTGACTTGACAGGTGGTGGGGCAGATGAAGTACGTGTATGGGATGATTAAAGCGTTTTTGACTTGACTTGACTTGATTTGACAGGTGGTGGGGCAGATGAAGTACGTGTATGGGATGATTAAAGCGCTTTTGACTTGACTTGACTTGACTTGACAGGTGGTGGGGCAGATGAAGTACGTGTATGGGATGATTAAAGCGTTTTTGACTTGACTTGACTTGACTTGATTTGACAGGTGGTGGGGCAGATGAAGTACGTGTATGGGATGATTAAAGCGCTTTTGACTTGACTTGACTTGACTTGACTTGACAGGTGGTGGGGCAGATGAAGTACGTGTATGGGATGATTAAAGCGTTTTTGACTTGACTTGGCTTGACTTGACTTGACTTGACTTGACGTTTTGACAGGTGGTGGGGCAGATGAAGTACGTGTCATCAGGCTCTGGCGTGGTCATTGCCGTGGACGAAGATGACAAGATCTACGTGAGGCAGGGACTCTGTGCCCAGAACCCTACCGGGACATCCTGGAAGCTGCTCAACGGCTACCTGGTGCATGTGGTGGGCTTCGACAGGAAGTTGTACTGGGGCGTGAACAGACAAGGCAACGTCTACCACAACTGAACCTGCTGCTGCTGCTGCTGTCTGCTGCTGCTGCTGCTGCTGCTGCTGCTGCTGTGTTGCTGCTGCTGCTGCTGCTGCTGCTGCTGCTGCTGCTGCTGCTGCTGTTGCTGCTGCTGTCCTGCCTAGCCGGATACAGAAGGACACAGAAGGGAACCGTAGGTTGTAAGGTTGTTAGGTGGGTTTTTGTGTGTGTGTGTGGTGTTTTTTTTGTGTGTGTTTGTTGGGGGGGGGGGGGGGGGGGGGGATTTTTAGGTTGTAAGGGTTGTTAGGTTTTTTGTGTGTGGTTGTCTTTTAGTGTGTGTGTGTGGGGTGGGGGTGGGAGGGATTTTTTAGGTTGTAAGGGGGTTATTTGTTGTTATGTTTTATTTTTATTTGTGATTTTTTAGGTTGTAAGGGCTATTTGTTGTCTTTTTATTTGTGATTTTTAGGTTGATTTTTTAGCTTGTAAGGGTAATTTGTTGTTATCTTTTAGCTTCATTTGTGATTTTTAGGTTGTAAGGGTTATTTGTTGTTTTTTGTGATTTTTTTGGTTGTAAGGGTTATTTGTTATCTTTTTATTTTTTTTATGTTCAGGTTGATTTTTAGGTTGTAAGGGTTATTTATTGTAATCTTTTTCTGTATGATTTTTAGGTTGATTTTTAGGTTGCAAGGGTTATTTGTTGTTTTTTTTATGATTTTAGGTTGTAAGGGTTATTTTGTTGTTTTTTGTGATGTTTAGGTTGTAAGGTTATTTGTTGTTCTTTTTTGTGATTGTTAGGTTGTAAGAGCTATTTGTCATTCTTTTATTTTTATTTGTGATTGTTAGGTTGTAAGGACAATTTGGTGTTCTCTTTTTCATTAGTTATTCTGTCGAGATATTCAAGTTTTTGGTGTATTTGCAGAAATATGAACAAAGATGGAAACATTTTCATAAATAAATTCATTGTATTAGGTGTAAAACTCAAAGTATATGGATCGCTTGTAGCTGGCTGTTTTTGTTCTTTTTGGGGGGTAGGGGGTGGGGGACGGGGTCAGTGTGAAGCTTTCTTGGCTGTTATGTACATTTCAGGTTTAAAAATGTCCTGTTAGCCTATGGTTGATTATAGACAGATTTATTTTGTCGTATACTTTCATCTATTACCCTTTACCACCATAATTATGTCATCAGGAATCTTTCAAGGAAACGTGTTCCCGACTTTCTCACTATCGGAGAAATCGGTCATGTGGATGAAGGCTATCTTTTACAAAAACAAATAAATCAGGAAACATCTTAGTCTTTAAAAGCGAAGGTCAAATTTTAACCTAAACGATTAAAATAAATTGTCATATTTTCACACATCCAGAGAACCTTGCTCGAGACTTAAAACTATGTTATCATTATCTCTAAATGGTTAAAGAAAATCTAGAGTGGCAAGGATTAAAAAAAATGACATCGTTTACAGTAAAACAGTTATAGATAACCTATTCAGATTACTGTTCGACAAAAATCGTTCATTTCTTTTCTCAAGCACGATGTCACAATCACTGAACCAACAACATTCTCAAGAAACGATGAAAACTAAACAAGGAAATAAGCATGCAGTAAACTTCTCCTTCGTCGTCGTCGTCGTTGTCGTCAAACGCTGGAACAGCAACTTTCGTTGTCTGTCAAAAGAGCTAAAAATGCGTTGCGCTGCCGTTAAGCGCCTGACAAGTCAGGCCCAGCGTATCCGACTTCGGCGTGGAAGAGAATTGTTCTCTTTTAATTAAGTCTTTCTATTTTTTTTTTTAAATAGACAGAAGAATGGACCAAGACAGCAAGAAAATAGACAAGGAGTGACAGGAAGAAAAAAGGAACAAGGCAGAAACAAGGAGAGGGATAGAAAAGAGGGAAAACCTAGCTCAGACTTTCCAGAAGGTGGGGATGCTGATTATTCTGACAGGCCCTGGGCATTTTTATGGGGGAGTAGAAGAGAAGGGATGGGGGGGGGGGGGGTAAGAGATAAAGAAAAGGACCTTTCTTTCGAGGGTAAATCTGGTTGTGTTTTAGTGTTTTTCACATTTTAGCGCAATTCACGACGTGTGGCATGTACTAGCTTGTAGTGTGTGTTCTTGGCACTAAAGGAAGGTTAGTTAGGTAATGTGTATTATCAGGTCAATAAAAATGATAGCTTAATGTTCCTCTGACTCTGTGTTTGTGTATGTGTGTGTGTGTGTGTGTGTTTGTGTGTGTGTGTGTGTGTGCGGTGTGTGTGTGTGTGTTAGTGTGTGTGTGTGTGGGGGGGGGGGATGTGTGTATGTGTGTGTGTGTGTTTGCGTGTAAGTATGTGTGTATGTGTATGTGTTCTTTATTTAACGTCTGTTCACTCATGGTGTGTGTGTGTGTGTGTGTGTGTGTGTGTGTGTGTGTGTGTGTGTGTGTGTGTGTGTGTGTGTGTGTGTGTTTGAGAGAGAGAGAGAGAGAGAGAGGAGTATGTGTAACAATGACAAAATGACAATGACAAATTCTTTTATTTCGAGGATAATGAATAAGCACCCATGTGCTTTTTTACATCCAGTCCCCGCCTTTAGGGATATATGAGATAACGATAACGATATTTATTCAAGAAAGGCCATAGCCCCATTTGAAGGGGTTTACAAAATGGCACACATATATAATAATGTTATACTCAAGCACACAAACATCTTTATAATAATAATAATAATAATAATAATGTATGGAATTTATATAGCGCTGAATCTTGTAAAGCAACAAATCAAAGCGCTCAGATTTTATTTCATACCACTTTAAGTCACGGCAGATTTAGTACATACACACCAAGTTACACGTGTTTTCTGTGTTATGAGATCAAACTACTTCTCCTTTTTAAAGACTTATAGATATACATAGCAAGATTTTTCATGACATTTTCATTTTTGGAAGACAGGAGCATAATCATTCTAAAGTGAGCTGGTCTGCGATAATATTTCTCAGGAATATAGTCTCTTCTTAAGTCATCTAGTGCTGGACAAGAAAAAATGAAATGGACTTCATCCTCTTCATCAAGTCTACACATAGGACATATCAAGTTTTTCGCACCTTTTCTATATCTTTGACTATGAACTGTTATTTCAGAGACACCAAATCTAAATTTAGTCAGCGCACATCTAATAAACTTGTTTACATTCATTTCAATATATGGTTCTGTAAGGTTATTTGTTTTCAAAAGCTTATACAATGAAAACCGATCGCTATTCTCAATATGACTGGTCCATTCTTGCCACCTGCAATCTATTATGCGCTGTTTAAAACAAATCAAAAAACTTTTGATACAACCTACGCCTTGATTATTTCACACACATGAAAACCCATAACTATCTAAACACTTGCGGATATTTGTTGCCCAAGTTATTTTACCTCGGCTGTCTAGATCAACTAGTGTTTTATAAGCTTGGGCAGGTAGTCTCCCTTCATGCATACTGACTAATTTTAACCAATATTTAATACATTTAATATACGAGTTTAAATATATTGGAAATCTTCCAAGGTCACCATAGAGTAAATCATTTGGAGTTCTTTTATCAGCAAACAAAAAACGCTTCATGGCAAAACAGTGTAATTTTTCAATTTCCCGCCCTGCTTGAAAGGCCCAGATTTCAGCACCATACTGAACTATTGGCTGAATCTGCGAATCAAATAACCTAAAAAATAAACGTGCTGAATTATTTTCAAACTTATATAACAAACGCAATATATTCATAACAGCACGCTTTCCTTTGCTAACAAGATCTTGACAAGCAAGGGAAAAACTTAGTTTGGTAGAAAAGTAGATACCCAAGTATTTATATGCATTCACAATTGAAACTTTGGAATTTCCGTAGAACCATTTTTCCCTTGCTGCCAAATAAAGTCCCTTACGAAAAACTATTATATTTGTTTTGTCCATATTCACCGTAAGTTCTAATCTTTGAGCTGCATAAAACAGGCTATTCAATTGATTCTGCAAACCAACAACAGTTTCAGACAACAAAACAATATCATCAGCAAAGAGCAAAGTAAATAATTCTATAAAATCAAATGTAACACCATGTTTTCCTTTTCCAACAATTCCAAGAGCTAATTCATTGATAAATAAAGAAAATAGGACAGGACTACATACATCCCCTTGTTTCACGCCTTGAGTACATGATACAAAATCACTGAACTTAGCACCAACCCTTATTCTTGCTTTTACATCTTCATACATTTTTTTCACACACACATAAAGTTTCCCTGTTACACCATTTTTAGTTAAAATGGGCCACAACAATTTTCTAGAAATCGAATCAAAAGCTTTTTGAAAATCTACAAAGGCAACATACAATTTACGGTTATTTATAAATTGTTTCTGAACAGCAGCAAACAAAGTAAATATATGGTCAACTGTACAGTAACCCTTTTTGAAACCTGCCTGGTATTCCCCTGTTATATTATTTAATTCAACCCATTCTGATAATCTTTTGTTAATAATAGAACTATACAGTTTACTCATTACGCTACATAAAGATATTCCTCTATAATTATTTGGGTTATTGCTATCACCTTTTTTGTACAGCGGAATAATTATTGACTCTGTCCATTTTTGTGGATAGATCCCCTGATCAAACAAAACATTGAACAATTTAACAAGAAAATCTACGGCACTGTCTCCTAGGTTTAAAAAAAATTCATTTATCAATCCATCAGGTCCAGCAGACTTACTATTTTTTAATTTTCTTATTGCATCTAGTACTTCCTGTTTTGTGATAGGGCGATCTAAATATTGTGTATACTCGTTGTCGGGTGTAAACTCACTTTCTTGGTCATCAGCATCAGCTGTGATTTCCTTTTCCAGTACGTTTTTAAAATGTTCATGCCATTCATCTATTGTAATATTATTCTGATTATACACACGCTTTTTAAGTATGGCTTTAACATTTTCCCAAAACTTCTGTTGATTACTAACTGAATCAGTTACCTGTTTAAACAAAGAATCATTATAATACTTTTTCTTTCTAACTAACATGTTTTTATATTCTCTCCTAGCTATACAATATCTATGTCGGTCATCATCTCCCAACGATCTTTTACATCTCCTTAATAATTTTCTTACATTTTTTCTTGCATTTTTACACTCTATATCAAACCAGTTATTTTTTTATTTTACTTCCTGTAGCACTAACCTTTTGTTTCATGCCTTCAGCAGCATGTTTCATAGTTTCATTAAATATATCAAGTGCATCATTCACATTTACATCGAGCATCTCCAATGCATAAAACAACATTTGTTGCACACTATTAGAGTTCATTTCATGACAATAATCACCAGCACAGTCATCATTCCACACAAATTTTTCAATACATTCCTTTTTCTCTTTGTTTTTCCTTGTGCATCCTGATATGTTTTGCATGTTTATGTGAAACTCTAAAGGCATGTGGTCAGATTCCATTCTTTCTTTCACACAAAATGAACAACAGGATTCAACAAAATCAAACAGATTACATGAAGCAACAAAATAATCATTGACACTGTACCCAGAGTCACTGACAAAGGTAAAACGACCATCAGTATCATTATGACAAACACCATTTAAAATAAATAACTCAAGTGCAGCACACATATTTAACATCAGTTTTTCATATGAATTTAATACCTTGTCCTCAGAACATCTGTTTAATTTTGCCTGGTTAAATTTTTCGAACAATGAAAATTGTTGAGAATGGTCACTGCTGTCTGGAAATATATCAGCTGTCCTTCCATTAAAGTCTCCACACATTAGTACTGAAACATCATTATGTAAACAAAGGTATTCAAACAAAAACTCTTCAACCTGAGCAATGCCATTATCAATATCAAACACAGTATAATAGGGTGACCTCTCAGGAGGTACATATGCACATACATATAAAATATCACTAGGCAGATGCAAAAGCTTTTTATCAATGAGAAACAACAACATGTTATCATAGTTTACATCAACACTTTTCACATGCTTCATCAGGCTATTTTTAATTAAACAAATTACCCCCCCTGATCGTCGACCACGATCAGTAAATTTTAAAGCAGGCTTAACAACACCGTATATTCAGAAAAAAATGTAGACTGAAAACTTTCCACAAATATTTCTACAAAGCAAACGAAATCAAAAGAACACACATACTCCACAAAATCAGGATCAGATAACTTAGAAAGTAAGCCACTGACATTCCAGTGAAGAAAAGAATATTGTTTACTACATCCTGCTCTTGGCATATCTTCAGAAGGGGAGTTAACAACATTGCCTACAGATTTCTGCACAAAAACACAGTCGCACGCATTTACATTTTTTTTACAATCATAACAAATATTTCCCCTGTCATAAACAGGTGCGCATGCACCGAGAGCTTTATAACGACAAACTGCAAAAGAAGCAGGCCGCTCTAAGTTCTCACTGTCAGCTTCAGTGTTGACATGTTCACTTGCACGTGGATTTTCCACACTATTCCCTTCCCTACCTTCAAACGGTGTCAACTCTGTATTTTCCTCCCCCCCCTGATTTCTCCCACCCCATCTAAGCGTAAAGTCTGGCATTCCGTTTTCTTCTGAGGCCGGCCGTGTCGCTAGCACAGTTCCACAAGAGCGTTGTCATCAGCACCAAGAGCAAACTTCTTGCCCTCGATCAGCAGATGGTCGTACACCATTGTTGCCCTTTTGTTTTGAGCTTTGGCGGCCTTCAGGTGGGGTGACAGTTTCTTTCGAATTCCTCTGATCCGTAGAGTAAAGTCCTCTCCAACAAACACATCACTTCCCCTCAGTTTGCCTTTTGCCTTGAGAATTTTGACCTTGTCCTTGTAGGAAGTGCACCTTGCTATGATAGGAGAGTTTTCCTTGGCACTAAGTCGGTGAACCCTGTCAAAGCTTAAGTCCCCAGTAAGCTCCAGTCTGTCAGTGATCATATCCCTCAGCCTGTTCTCACACTCATCTGGCGTCTCATTTCTCTCTCTTGGAAAACCGTATACAATTATGTTGTTGCGCTTGGATCGATTTTCCAAATCGTCAGTTTTCAGTTCCAGAGTGTTCAGTTTCTCTGTCAGTTCATTGTTGGATTTCTCCAGTTCTCTGTTCATCTGCCTCAGGTCTGCCACTTCATCTCTCAGAGTCAGGACTTCCTCTTTCAGCTCAGTCATGGATTCTTTCATTTCTCTGAATTCTTCTCTCATGCCATCAAACTTTGCGTTCAGTGTGGTCATCAGTCCCATTAAGTTTGTCAGTGACGACTGTATTTCACTTACATCTCCACTCTCTCCTTGACTGCTGCCCGGCCGGTCCGCCATCCCCGCATCAAGACTCATCCTGCTGCTGCTGGCTCCACTGGTGCTGGTCAGACGGGTCTGCTTGCTGCTTGGCTTTGGAGGCCCGGGGTTTTGTTCAACATCCCCACATTGCAAAATCAGATTGCTGAAAAAAATTACCGCGAGGGTCAGTCCTACCATAGCACCGGCTATGCGTGTCTTTGGCTTCAATGTCGGATATCTTAGCTTGGCCTTCCTTTCAGCCCGGTGAAACATGAAGGCGATGTATACGCCGACAAAACAGCCACATGTCGCCCTGAAGACTAACGGTGCAGCTGGCATGGTTCCTTAGTCACTCACTTGCACAGTTTCAGAGTGTGGCTTGGTCACTATCCGACGTACTGCTTTCTAAACAGGAGACAGTTCAAAACACGTCTTGTTGTGTTCAGTGCAAACGTATTCCCCCGGATGTATATATATATAAGAGAGAGAGAGAGAGAGAGAGAAGAGAGAGAGAGAGAGAGAGACAGAGACAGAGACAGAGAGTGTGTGTGTGTGTGTTGGGATGGAATTGAACCAAAGACTTTTCGAGTGTTTTGTCCACGCACTGTGTGTGTATGTGTGTGTGTTGTGTGTGTGAGTGAGTGTGTTGTATGCAGCCTCATCCTCTCAATGACGTTTGTGTTCTGCTGTTCCCATGTCACCAATTTTCATTTCTCACAAAGCAGCTTGTTGACTCTTCAAGTTTGCTAAGAACTGGCCACAGAAGGAACATGTCAGCAGTGAATGTATGTACATATAATTTCACAAAACTGCGTAAAATGAGATAAAGCTCTAAGCATTTTAAAGGAACATCGCAAACGACATTGTGTGCGTGTGTGTGACGCACGCTGGATAGATAGATAGATAGATAAATAGATAGATAGACAGACAGACAGACAGATAGATAGATAGATAGATAGATAGATAGATAGACAGACAGATAGATAGACAGACAGACAGACAGACAGATAGATAGATAGATAGATAGATAGATAGATAGATAGATAGATAGATAGATAGATAGACAGACAGATAGATAGATAGACAGACAGACAGACAGACAGACAGATAGATAGATAGATAGATAGATAGATAGATAGACAGACAGACAGATAGATAGATAGATAGATAGATAGATAGATAGATAGATAGATAGATAGATAGATAGATAGATCGTTGCTTGAAGAAAGTGAAAAGAGAAAGACAGAGCGAGTGAACAAGCTAGGAAGACAGAGTGAAAGACAGAGATAGACATAAAGACAGACAGACAGACAGACAAAGACGGACAGACAGAGAGACAGCGACAGACACTCAGAATTAAAGACAGACAGACAGGCAGAGACGGACAGACAAAGAGATACAGACAGACTGACGGATGGACACACACACAGACAAACAAGTAGAACACAGAGAGAGACAGACAGACAGAAACACAGACAGACAGATACACACACACGTACAGAGAGAGAGGAGAGACAGACAGACAGACAGACAGACAGAGAGACTGGCGGGTGGACACACAGACAAACAAGCAGAACACACACACGCACAGAGACAGACAGACACACACACACACACACACACACACACACACACACACACACACACACACACACACACACACACACACACCACACACGCACGCACGCACACACACACACACACACACACACACAAGACGTCTGAAAGTTAACACTGTTACTACCAGGAACAATTGCTGTAAAAGATAGGACTAGTATCAATAGAGACATTGTCTTTCTCTTCCACTACTCGACCAGACCAGAGAAGATCACTTCTGCTTCCATTATTTTCTGAAAGAGAGAAAATAAAAATAAAAAAAAACATTATCACAAAAAAGCGTACACAAAGAGGTACTGTGCAGTTTTATTGAACAATGAGCGCATTGTGTGAAAGAACAACTGAGTGTGTGTGTGTGTGTGTGTGTGTGTGTGGTGT
This sequence comes from Rapana venosa, assembly GCA_028751875.1. Taxonomy (NCBI): domain Eukaryota; kingdom Metazoa; phylum Mollusca; class Gastropoda; order Neogastropoda; family Muricidae; genus Rapana; species Rapana venosa. The sequence continues at coordinate 32,585,631 of CM054161.1, read as the reverse complement.
GTGTGTGTGTGTGTGTGTGTATGAGTATGTGAGTATGTGTGTGTGTGTGTGGTATGTATGTGTGTGTGAGAGTGTGTGGTGTGTGTGTGTCACATGTAGGTATGTATATTGTAGGTAGCATGGATGTATGTATGTATGTAGGTAGGTGGTAGGTAAGTAGGTATGTATGTATGTAGGCATGTATGTATGTAGGTATGTATGTATGTCTCTCTCTCTCTCTCTCCTCTCTCTCTCTCTCTCTCTCTCTCTATATATATATAATATATATATATATGTATATATGCATATGTATGTATGTATTATGTATTCTTCTCTCTCTCTCTCTCTCTCTCTATACTTTATATTATATTATATATATATATATTATATATATATATATATATATATATATATATATATATATATATATATATATATATATAGTGTGTGTGTGTGTGTGTGTGTGTGTGTGTTTATACTACTGCGCCAACACACACATACATGCATACGCCTTCACACGCGCGTGCATACACACACATACAACTACACACACACACTACACTCACACACACACCACACACTCACACACACACACACACACCACACACACACACACACACACACACACACACACACAACACACACACACACACACACACACACACACACACACACACAACACACACACATACACACAACACATCACACTAACATACACGTCCATGCGTGCACACACATAAAAGAGATAGGGGGTAACGGGGCCACGTCAAAAATTCATTATATATTTCAACAAAGAAAACTGCCTCTTAATATACATTCTTTCACGACTATTGAATAGACCAAGAACAATTTCATTTTTAGAAAAAAATGGGAGACAAAGTTTGATCAGTTATGCCCCTTAGCTCACTAAGGTAAAAATTCTATAAGATGCAGACGACCAAAATGCAATCTACTTTTCCAGACAAAATAATTATATAAAATTTCGATGAGTTTGACGACAAAGAGTAAGGTAAAATGTTGTACTGTGCTGGATCTTGAGCCCAATTTTTTAAAAATGAAAGCAGACGAAATAAAGCCTTTTTCACATGAATATATTATCTATCTTAAAATTTAAGATTGACAAAACATGTTAAGTATAAAGGTGTGGAAAGATATTTTTCAATTATTTTAGTTGTTCTAATAGATTTTCAAATTAATATATTTTTTGCTGAGAAAGAGAATGAGCCTATCCCTCTCCCTTTTATGTATGCGCACACACGGATAGTGTGTGTGTGTGTGTGTGTGTGTGTGTGTGTGTTCTTCAAAGATAAATCTTTGAAAGCCATCAAGCTAAGATCAGTCACTCAATCTCCTACGTACTGTTTTATAGTATTTGTTTTAAAATTCTTTCTCCTTATTTTTTTAGGCCTACTCGCATATGTTTTTTAATTACAAAAAAATAATATCACCATTTCAAAATTCAGGCTTTTTTACGGTGGTTATGGCTATGAAAGCATTCTTGGTGAATTTTCAGTGCAAAGACAAAATGTTGGTTGAAATTGAGATACGTTGGTCATGCAGACAGAAACATACAGACAAATCTGATGACGACAGTTCTCCAAGGTAAGGTTGAGGGCAGAAGGAAAAGAGGCAGACTATCACCAACATCCTACATTGCCAACATCACTGAGATCAGTGGTCTGGGAGGAGGGCTACAGGAGATCGTAGAACTCAGCAGACAATGACAATGACAACTTCTTTTATTTCGAGGATAATAAATAAGCACTCATGTTCTTTTTTACATCCAGTCTGCTCTCTCAGGGATATATATGATAATAAAATAAAAGTAAGCCCAATACCAATACAGAGAGAGAGAACTCTGAACTCTGAACATTTTAATTGTACTTCGGCCTTGGGCCACAATACAAGTGAAAGGGACGAAGGGGAGTGGTAACAAATAAACGAGAAAAAAAAACTTTCTATCATTTGTCCAGTAATACAACACATTCAAATACATAACATACGACTAAGAGTGTCATCATTATCGTCCTCCTCAACACAGTCATGACCAAGAGAAAACATTGCTATGGGTGGCTACAATCACCTTCAACATCGCTGTTTATGCTATAAGTTAACATTCATAACATTGAAGTCTCAGTCACTTCTCAAGTTTACATCAGCATAGACATAATAGGCTACTTTTCAGCATTACTTGCTTTGCCAATACAATTACACACACACATACACACAAACACACACACACATACACACAGGTACACACACATACACACAGATACAGAGAGAGAGAGATGGTGAACCCTGGTGGCATTGCTTGGAGCTCCTGCCGACGACAACGGCAACAGAGACAGTTGAGTTGGGTCGAGATGATCATATTTGCTGCGTACGGTTTCATAACTTGGGTGTTATTTTTCAAACTGCTGTAGGTACCATCTTCTGTGACATAGCTGTCCTGTTGTTCTCGCGCCGCTCATTCCATTGTCATCACCCTCAGCATACCCAGGCTTGTCTCGTCGTGCCCCAATGGACTGCAGTGCTTATTCAATGTTAGGCCGCCATAGGGTCACTCACCAGATGGGTCCTGCGTTGCTGCTGGGTTATCTACGTGGTGTTCAGTGGTGCCTGTTCTGGTCTAGCGTACTCTGTCTTTGTCTGTCTGTTTGTCTGTCTCTGTCTGTCTGTTTCTGTCTCTCTGTGTCTGTCTGTCTCTCTCTCTATCATTCTCTCTCTCTCACACATAAACACAGAGAAACACACACACACACACACACACGCACGCACACACACACACACACACACACACAAACACACAAGCACACACAAACACACGCAGAGAGAGAGAGAAAAACACACGAACATACACCACACACACACACACACACACACACACACACACACACAACACACACACACACACACACACACACCACACACACACACACACACACACACACACACACACCACACAGAGAAAAACACAACACACACCCATACACACTACACACACTTTCATTAATATTATTCCATATCGTTTATAGCCCAACCGACCACCCATATCAGGACTGCCACCTTCTATCAACACCAGCAACTCCAGTAACATTCCCCTCAAGTTCAACATCACCACCACCCTTCCAATCCCTTCAAACATCCAACACCGGCAATCGGCAAAAAAAAACCCAAACGCAAACCAACATTGAATGACAAAGTATTTCAATCATTTCGTTCCTTAAGGCCAATATTCTTCTTCTTCTTAGTCCTTATAGCTCCTAGCGGAGCATAGGGCCTCAACGGCGTCCCTCCACCTTCTCCTGTCTCTGGCAAGGGTCTTGGCCTCTTCCCATGTCAGGCTGGAGTCTCTCAGCTCACTATGCAGGCTTCTCCTCCAGGTCTGTTTGGGGTGCCCTCTCTTCCTTTTCCCCTGCGGGTTCCACTCGAGCGCTTGTCTGGTGATGTTGCAAGGCTCCTTCCGTAGGGTGTGGCCGACCCAACGCCACTTTCGCCGCCTTACTTAGACATCCATAGGCTGTTGGTTCGCCCTCATCCACAGGTCGGTACTTGGCATTCTGTCGAACCATCTGAGATGAAGGATCTGCCGGAGACATCCGTTGATGAAGGTCTGGATCTTGGAGGAGCTGGTGTTGATGACCCGCCAAGTTTCTGACCCGAAGAGAAGCACAGACTTCACGTTGGAGTTGAAGATCCTGAGCTTGGTGGTTGTGGAGATCGCATTTGTTCTCCATACGGGTTTCAAGATTTAAGGCCAATATAACCAGGCTGAAATGAGGATACCAGCCATTCCGGTTGCCTGCGTGTGAATGATTTGAACGCAAGCGCTTCGATTTGTTTACTTCACAAGATTCAGTACTATATAAATTCCATACATCTTGCGCACACGTTAAATCCTGTTTTCGTAAGAGTAGGCCATTGTGTGCCGGTGGGAACAGATGACATAATTGACAAAACCGCATACACACGGGGACTGGATGTAAAAAAAAGTACATGAGTGCTTATTCCATTATCCTTGATATAAAAGGGTAAATAAAAAATAAAATAAAATACATTATTATTATTATTATTATTATTATTGTTGTTGTTGTTGTTGTTGTTGTTCATATTATTATTATTATTTTTTATAAAATAATAATTATATTATTATTATTATTATTATTATTCCATTTAGTTTAGTATCTCCAGGTTAACAAAAGAGCTTGAAAAAGAATGATGAACACTTCAATGTACCTCAAAACTATATTAAAGAAAAATGCCATATGGACAAATAACACTGCAGAATGGACATCCTGTGCCCATCCCAGTGTTAACAACAACAACAATAATATCACTACCTGATCGCCAGAACAAAACAATACAGACAAAATGATATATAACGTATTAAATAAACAATAAACTGACTGATTTTCTCCAAAGAAAAGCAGGAGAAGGGACTGGGAAGGCAAAAAAAGAAACAAACAAGAAAAGCCTGAGAGGCCATACAAAGGTAAAGGGGAAAATGCAGAAGCGAAGAGAGGGATAGGAAAGAGGGAAATCCTAGCACAGAATTTATTTCCCTGAAGGTGGGGAGATGCTATCTAGATGAAGATGAAGATGAAGATGAAGATGAAGATGATGATGATGATGATGATGATGATGATGATGATGATGATGACGACGGCTACGACGAACATGATGATGACAACGACAGCGAAGACGACGATAATGATGACAGCGACGAAGATGATGATGATGATGAAGATGATGACGACGACAATGATGAAGATGACGATGACAACGATGACGATGACGACGACGACGATGACGATGACGACGATGCTAGCTGAAGAACGCCACAGGAGAAGACTTGAGGCGCGAGTGTGGACGGCCGGCGCAGTCTGAGCTGAATCTATGTCCCGGAGAAAGATGCCGAGGCAGAGAGCAGTTCTGACTGAGCTGCCGGCACTGTGGACCCCAACATATTGACAGGTGAACCAGCTGGCCACGTTGATTCTTTGATTACTGTGTCTCCTGCATCCTTCAGCGATGATGAAGGGAATCCTTGAAACTTAACCTCCTCAGACCTTAGTTCGTCTCCATTTCGTGTGGTAAGATAGCATAGTCAGGGTTATTAGGGGACGGGATAGCTCAGTGGTCAGAGCACTCGCTTTTCCCCCCCCAGCTAATGTTAAGCAGCATTGAGCGTGGGTACCAAGTGGATGGGTGACCGTTTTCGCGCCTTGGTTTCAGTACAGTCCCTGAGTTCACCCAGCTGTAAATGGGTACCTGCCCTCTTTAGGGTCAGGGAAGGTGAAGCAGCGAGGGAGAGGAGATGGGCGCCGCCCTCAATATGCTAGCCTTTAGAAAAGTTGAGGTATCTGACGCCTCGCTCCCCTATGACCACCTAGGTTATGGGAACACCTTTACCTTTTTTACAGTCAGGGTTCGTCATCATCATACTCTTCAGCCAGTGTGCTGGTGTCACGCTATTGTCTGTGGGTAAGCCTGATGCCATTGTCGAGTCTTGTCTGCTGTCAGTTCTTCATTACGGGCTGTTTTCTCTTTCTCCAGTTCTGATTCATTCCTGTGTGTGTGTCACTCAAACTGGGTTTGTAAACTGCCTGTCAGTGTAGGAGGGTGTTCCGTGGTAAAGAAAAGTCTGTGGGTTGTTGTTTTTTTAAAGCTGAGATTGTGATTTTCTGTCAGCTTTTTTCATGTTTGGATTCTGATTTTTTGACCATTTTTTTTCTTCAGAAGTCTGGATCATGATTTTCTAACAGTTGTTTTTGTTCTAAGCTGGGATGATGATCTAATAAGTTTGCTAAGCTAGGATGTATGATGATCAAACCGTGTGTGTGTGTGTGTGCGTATGTGTGTGTGTGTGTGTGTTTGTGTGATGATCAAACCATGTGTGTGTGTGTGTGTCTGTGTGTGTGTGTGTGTTTGTTTGTGTGATGATCAAACCATATGTGTGTTTGTGTACATTTGAATTTGTAAAAATCATTAATTGTAACTGGTTGCATGGGAAAGAGTATGTTGAATGCAAGCGCTTTGATTTATTTTGCACGATACAGCGCTATATAAATTCCATTTACTATCATCATCATCATCATAAGCTAGGATTTATTATCAAACCATGTCTCTAAGCCAGAATTATGATGTTCCAACAATATTTTAAGGCAGCCAGGCATATGATAATCTAACAATTTTTCTTCTAAGCTAGGATTCTGAGGATCTGACAGTGTCACCTGCTGTGCCAACAGCT
>CM054161.1:32551902-32576902 GCA_028751875.1 Rapana venosa | reverse complement strand
CTGGGTGAACTGTAGGGGACTGCTCTGAAACCAAGGCGCGCAACAACAAAAAACGGTCACCCATCCACATGGTAACCACGCTCGATGCTGCTTGGGAAAAGCGAGTGCCCTGACCACTGAGCTAGTTATACCGTTCCTGTCTATCGTGTCTTGTAATGGCGCAAAATATGTTCCAGCTATTTTTTTGTGTATATGATAGCAGTGGAGGGTGTGGAGTGTGTCTGCCAGTGTTACAAGCCAAGTGCAATGGGTCGGGCTGGCCAGCAACTAGACCAAGAACCGTTTGCTAACCACTCGCTCCATGTATTTAGCTGGCAGAGTGATGACTGCCACAAGTTTGTTTTTTTTAAACCTGTGAGATTAGATTGCCATAGGTGGTGTGTGTGTGTGTGTGTGTGTGTGTGTGTGTGTGTGTGTGTGTGTGTGTGTGTGTTCGTACGTATGTGTGTATGTGTGTGTGTGTGTGTGTGTTCGTGCGTGTGTGTGTGTGTTTGTGTGTTCGTACGTGTGTGTGTGTGTGTGTGTGTTGTGTGGTGTGTGTGTGTGTGTGTGTGTGTGTGTGTGTGTGTGTGTGTGTGTGTGTGTGTGTGTGTGTGTGTGTGCGATTTTGTGTGTGTGTGTGTGTGTTTATAAGTCAAGTCAAGTTTAAGTCAAGTCAAAAACACTTTAATCATCCCATGAAGGACAATAACAATACTGACCGGCAGATTGATACGAATCATGATCTCGAAAGACACAAAAAGCTACATTTTATATTCGTTTAGGCATTCCATGATAACTTCAAATAAAAATGTATGTGTATGATTGGTGCGTGCGTGCGTTCGTGTGCATGTGCCTGTGTGTGCGAGCATGTGCACAACATATACGTACATTGTCACCGCTAACATTGCAGATTTGTTCTCATGCAGGAACTTCTTCAACGGAAACAAAAGCTTGTAGATTCTTGTATGATTATGGATAATGCTTTTCCATGTTGCCCTTAAACTGATAGCAGGGGACTCCAAAGCAAAAAAACAAACAAACAAAAAACAAAAACAAAATCATGTTGCTGCAGGTATCATGTTTGTTCAGAACAATGCTTGGACTGGTGGCCCCGGTGTTCACCTATGCACAACCCACAATCATGTCCCTTTGAAATCAGTCATTGAACTTTCCTGCTGACTGCTCAACCCACAATCATGTCCCTTTGAAATCAGTCATTGAGCTTTCCTGCTGACTGCACAACCCACAATCATGTCCCTTTGAAATCAGTCATTGAACTTTCCTGCTCACTGCACAACCCACAATCATGTCCCTTTGAAATCAGTCTTTGAACATTCCTTCTGACTGCACAACCCACAATCATGTCCCTTTGAAATCAGTCATTGAACATTCCTGCTGACTGCACAACCCACAATCATGTTCCTTTGAAATCAGTCATTGAACATTCCTGCTGAGTGTACATCCCCACAATCATGTCCCTTTGAAATCAGTCATTGAACATTCCTGCCGAGTGTACAGATCCACACTTTGACCTGTTTTCTGGATGGTTTAACAGCTAGACACAGTTCGTGTTTTATTAACAGAAACAGAAAAAACCACACCGAAGTAGGATGTATGCACTGGGCCTGACTTGTCAAGCGCTTAACGGCAGCGCAACGCATTTTCGCTCTTATGACAGACAACAATAAAGAAGAAGAAGAAGAAGAAGAAGAAGAAGAAGAAGAAGAAGAAGAAGAATTGCGAAGAAAGAAGAAGAATTGCGAAGAAGAAGAAGAATGCGAAGAAGAAGAAGAAGAATTGCGAAGAAGAAGAAGAAGAAGAAGAAGAAGAAGAAGAATTGCGAAGAAGAAGAAGAAGAATTGCGAAGAAGAAGAAGAAGAAGAAGAAGAAGAAGAAGAAGAAGAAGAAGAAGAAGAAGAAGAAGAAGAATTGCGAAGAAGAAGAAGAAGAAGAAGAAAAAGAAGAAGAAGAAGAAGAAGAATTGCGAAGAAGAAGAAGAAGAAGAAGAAGAAGAAGAAGATTGATTGATTGATTGAATCTTTAATGGGTAAAGAATTAGGCACAATAAAGGCCTTTTTACAATTCTGCCCAAAAAGAAAAACAAACTTGAAGTAATTAAAAACAAAAGAAAGCAAAAACCAAAAGAAAACGTAAACAACAGACAAAAATGGTGGAAACTCTACCTTGAACAAATTAACAAATTCAGAAAGACTTGGGGGGAAAGCCCATTAAACTGAATGCAACATTATCATAACATCCGCCAAGTTACACACACACATACACACACACACACCTACACACACACATGCACGCACGCACGCACACACACTCATGCGCGGCATGTGCATACACACGTACTCAGACACTCACCCCATCTCACTCTTCACCGCCTCCCCCCCCCCCCCCCTGCCCCCCCCCCCCCCCCATTCACGCAGTTATTCATTCTTTCATTCAAGCACACACATAATGCCAAGATTCTCTCACAGTACAGCCAATGGTTACTCCTGATCTACACACAGGCGCATGCGCGTACATATACTATCTCCTTCCTCCTCCCCCTCCCCCCCCCCCCCCCCCCCCCCCCCCCCCCCCGCGCGCACACACACACACACTCACACAAGTGTACACACGCAAGAACGGACGACTTCCTCCCCCCCCCCCCCTCACACACACACACACACCATTCTTCGACTCTACATACATAATCATACGCACGCACGCAACCCCCCCCCCCCTCCACACACACAAAGAAGTGCACACTATATGTCTTTGATATAGTCAATATAGCACCAATTATGTTCATTACACATTGGAGTTCATTGTGTGTGTTGACTGCGAGTAGTTAGTCCACCGTATCAAACAACAGCTGTTTTATTTCTGTCTTAAATGTAGAATGCTCTGGTATTCTACGAAACATCGGTGGAAGGGCATTCCATTCTCTGCTGCCATTGAAAGAAAAACTCGTTTTGCATAGATCTAAGTTAGGTTTGGGGACAATAGCTCTGTCTGATTCGTGATGATGTTGAAAAGAGAACATTGCTTTTAGATAACCAGGGCAAGCATCATAAACTTACCTTATGCATGAGAGCTAAAAACATTAAAGCGAGAGGCGCAAAGCAAAGTGGTAATATCTCAAAGTGTTTAAATAAAATATTATTGATGCATTTGCTAACTCATAATTATTTATGACTTTAATGGCTCGCTTTTGAAGAGAGTTCAGAGGTTTCAGGTTAGATGGAGCACACTTCCCCCAGACAACAGAGCAGTAATCTAGGCGAGACTGAATAAAAGCAAAATAAAAAAAATTTTTGGATTGTTTTATCTAGAAAGTGTTTAATTTGTGAAAGCTGGAATACACTGGATGATATTTCTTTAGTAATATTGTGAACATGATCCTGCCAAAGGAGGCTTTCGTCAATGACTACCCCAAGTAATTTGTGCGTTTTAACTTGTTTTATGCTGTTGTTATTATACTTTATTTGTAAATGAGTTTGCCTCAAGGTTTGCCTTTTCTGACGCGCACAAACTACATAGCTTCTGTTTTGTCGGGTGTACATCATAGCATTAGTCTCACACCAAATTTGACTGACTTCATACTAAGGTTTAAATAATGATTGATTTCCTTAATATCATGACTAGCGTATTGTAGAGTTGTATCATCTGCAAATAAATCACAAACAACATTTTGAATGGTTAAAGGAAGATCATTAATGTAAAGAGAGAATAAGAGTGGACCTAATACTGAACCTTGTGGTACACCACATGCAACAATTTTTTTGGATGAGGTAACTCCATTAGCATAAACAGACTGAGTTCGGTTTGACAAATAGGATTTAAAAAATAGTAAGGGCGTTTTCATCTAAACCATATAACCGAAGCTTATGTAATAAGATATTATGATTAATCAAATCAAAGGCCTTTCTTAAATCAATAAAAATAACACCGACTGCCTTTCTGTTATTAATTTCACGCAGCCATGAATCAGTAATCCTGCATAGTGCTGTTTCACAGGAGTGGTGCTTTCTAAACCCCGACTGATGGGTATGCAAAAGCCTTTGCATTCAATAAAAGATAATAAATGATGGTGGACATGCTGTTCAAGAGGTTTAGATATACTAGATAGAAGTGAAATGGGTCTATAATTATTTACATCTCTATTTCCCTTTTTTGTGCAAAGGGATTACTTTAGCGTATTTAATGCTTTGGGATAGCACTGTTTAGATAAGCAAAGGTTATAAAGATAAGTGAGAAGTCAGCAATGTAAAATGCAGATAGTTTCAGTATTTTAGGGCTAATACTATCAAAGCCACATGAATTTTTATTTTTTAAAGACTTTAAATAGGACAAAACTTCATGAACAGACAATAAGGGAACAGAAAATTTTGTTATGTATCCTTTTCCTACGCAAAAGGCTTTTAAAATATTTGAATCAAAAGTTCTGGTGTTGTTATCAATGAGTTTACTTCCAACACTACCCAAGTGATTATTGAGAACATCTACTGGAATACAACATTCGACACGTGAAGTACCAGGTTTAGAGAGCTGGCGAATAGCAGACCAGATTAATCTTCCATTGCTTTTATCTGAATTAAATTTCTGGAAGAAACAACGTTTAGATTTTCTAATCATATACTTAACTGTGTTAACGTTTTTCTTGTATTCCTCATGAAGCCCGCGTTTCTTTAAGTCATCTCTGTGGTTGATTGCTAGCAAAATTTCTTGGGTGAGCCAGCCAGGTAAAATTTTGACTTTACACGTCTTTGAATTAAAGGAATATGCTTGTTGACAATGCTTAAGAAAACTGATGTCCAAAAGGAAAGGCATCGTCTGCATCATGTAACTAAAAATATTGAAAAGGGTGCAGAAGCGAGGTTCAGAGGAAAATGCATGCAAATCGAAATTTTTAAATGAGCGAAATGTAATTTTCAGATGCTTCATTTTAGGCACTCTGAAGCCAGCTTTGCTCCAGTGACACAAACAGCATTATGATCACTAATTCCGACAGTGGGTACACAAATTTCTTTAAGAGATGTGACGTCAGAAGAATAAACGTGATCTAAAAGAGTACTAGACTTTGACGTCACTCTGGTGGGGCATGTGATACATTGCAAAAGGTTAAAGGACGTGAAGATACTGTGCCACTGCGGTGGGATTGAGATAGATCGATATTGAAATCAACCTAGTAATAATATTTCTTTTCCTAAAAGCCAAACATTGTCCATCATTTCACAAAAGTCATCAAACCAGCTGGTGGTGCTCTTAGGATGTCTGTAAATGAAACCCACAAGAACTGAAGTAATCGATTTTTTAGAAGAACAAACTTCTATCCATACTGATTCCATGTTGAAATGACACAAATCTTCACGAAGTTTATAGGAGATATTATTTTGGATATACACGACAGTACCAGTTTGCTGGGATCTTTTAGGGTCTCTCTGAATGATAGGGTACCCTGGAATAGAAATTGAACTATCTGTTATACGACTGTTTGTCCATGTTTCTGAAACACCAAAAATATGGAATGGTTTGTTTTCATTGTTTATAACCTTTGACAGGTCAGATATTTTATTCATAAGATGACAAATATTAAGGTGACCTACTCGCAGTCCATCATTACAAGGCCAGTTTGGAACGTTGTTACGAATAGCCATTAACTAATTTAAAGAGATAATTCTACCTGGAATTAAGTACACAATATAACTAAGTAGATCTAAAAGCTAGGAGGCATTATTACATTGATATTTTTCAAAACCTTTACAACAAAAGATACTTTACGATGGAAGGAATGTTATGGTTTCCTATCAGAAAGTAAACAACAGTTTTCACAAAAATACCAAATAATCAGAAAGAAAAGGGTTAGTTTACAAGTGAGTGAACAAGGGACGAGGTTAATGAGGGGGGAAACTGTCTGTCGATAAGGAGGAGGGCGTGTGTGAAAAAATAAATAAGAAGAAGGAGAAGGAGAAGAAGAAGAAGAAAAAGAAGAAGAAGAAGAAGAAGAAAAGAAGAAGAAGAAGAAGAAAAGAAGAAGAAGAAACAAAACAAAACAAAACAAAACAAAAAATACACTACACACAGACGATGTTGTGACTTTTTTTAACAGAGGGGATAAATCCGTAAAAGACTAATGCAGACATAAGCACAGGGTAAAAAGTAAAGGTAAAGGTGTCCCATAACATTTAAGGTCGTAGGGGAGCGAGGCGTCAGAGACCTCAACTTCTCTAGGGGCCAGCATATTGAGGGCGGTGCCCATCTCCTCTACCTCACTGCTTTACCTTCCCTGACCCTAAAGAGGGCAGGTACCAATTTACAGCTGGGGGAACTGTACTGAAGCCAAGGCGCGCAAACGGTCACCCATCCAAGTGGTAACCACACTCGACGCTGCTTAATTTGGCTGGGGGGAAAGCGAGTGCTCTGACCGCTTAGCTACCCCGTCCCCCTTAACGCAGCGTACAGACATGATGATTATACGTTTTTACTTCTGACCATGACAGTGTAGTATTACTCCTAACTGACCAACACATACAATCTTTTCTCTGTCCAGGGCTGGTGGACTCCGTGTAACTACTCCCATAGCCGATACAAAAGCAGCTCGACTTGTGATTTCACTCATAGTATACAATTACCTTCTGAGCTAAAAAAAACAAACAAACATGCTGATGGAACAGGGACAGCTCTGCATCTTGCAGATAACAAACAGCAGAAGGCTGCGTGGTCTCCTGGTGGTGCTTGCAGTGATGATCTACCATGGAGGCAGCGGTATACCAGCTACTGAGGATGATGAAGCCACTAATGTTGACAGTGAAAGCGATAAGTTCAACATCGGCAGTGTTACTGCTGATGTGACGACTGAATACAGTCTGGCTACTGATAATAACATGACCAGTGTCTTTGGAGCAGCCGTTGATGTCACAAGCACTGTGGACGGTAATCCCACCAGCACTAGAGCATACAGTGAACACACCACAAGCTCTGAAGACATCCCCAATGCTCCACCTCAGGGTAAAAAAGCAACAGACCAGCGCGACGTCCATCCATCAGAATTCATCAGGTTTGTGGAAAATGCTGTTGCTTCAGATCTCTCTTCAGTCGATGAAGATGACGCCGACAGTTCAGCATCAGCAAAAGCAGCAGCAGCACCAACAACAGCAGCAACAACAAGAACAGCAGCAGCAACAAGAACAACAGCAGCAACAACAACAACAACAACAACATTAACAGCAACAACAAGAACAGCAGCAACAACAAGAACAGCAGCAGCAACAACAACAACAGCAACAAGAACAGCAGCAACAACAACAACAGTAACAACAACAGCAACAACACAGCAACAAGAAAAGCAACAGCAACAACAGCAGCAACAGCATCAGCAGCCCCAGAAGCAACATTAACAACAACAACAAAAACACCAACAACACCAACACCAACACCACCAACAACACCACAACCACCAACACCAACAACACCACAACCACCAACAACACCAACACAACCACCAAACACCACCACCACCAACAACAACACCAACACCACCAACAACAACACCAACAGCAACAGCGTCAAGCACGCCCACAGAACCAGAGCTGGCGCTGACCTCAGAATGGTGGCTGGACTGCATCAGACGCAGAGGGAGACACACCTTCACCTCCACAAGCGGAACCCTATCCCTCCACAGCACCACCCTTACCCACCACGGCATGTTCCCCTTGTTCACCCCTTGCCTCGTCACCATCCAGGTCCCCCCTACCCACGCCATGAACGTCACTCACGTCCAGTTCTTCAACGTCAGCCAGTACCTGACGTTCTCTGTCAAATTCGTGAGAGAGAGGACCAGACACAATGGTCACCTGCTGACTGAAAAAACTGTCTATTTCCGGGATACGTCAGATCCGGGTCCGTTTTACGTTCTGAGTCCCAGTGATTCTGAAGTCGTGTTCTCCTTGAAGTTTTTCGCAAACTGGGTGACGACGAACAGTTCCAGTTGTTTTTCCTTGTTCCTCCGTTATTCGTTCGTGCCGGACTCTTTCAGGATCTTGAATGTTTCTTTCACGGATTCTATGAAAGGTGAGTTGTGTGGTGATATATGTGTGTGTGCAGTTAGTGAATCTAACGTTGATTTTGTTAAGGTTGTTTTAAAAAAATTATTCTCAGTTGCTAAAGAAAAAGAATAAGACGCGAATTATATTCGTTTTTGTTAAGTTGTGTCATGTTTGAGTGAACAAGAAAGACTTTATTGTACGATTTATTTATGTAAAATTGGTTTGAGAGAAAAACTCTTTAAACTTATTTATTTATTTATTTATTTACTTATTCTTTTATATCGAGGATAATGGAATAAGCAAGACTTTCATGGAACGATTAAATTTTAAACATACACACGGCTTGTAAAAGGCTATGTGCTTTTCATATTGATAAATTGTTTCTTGTTTAACCACACTCCACCAATGGCACAACAACTACGAAAGACAGCCGAACACATTCTGTGTATGTATAGTGTGCGGAGTGTTCTGCGTGCGTTGGCACACGTGTGACTCGTTTATAGTCTCATCGAATGAACTTTTGTGATGAGAGTGGATGTCTGTATGATATGAATCAGGGGAAATATATGCTGACTTGAAAGGCAATCAAACCAGGGTCGTTTCAGTATACTTTTTTTTTATATCGAGGATAATGGAATAAGCACTCATGTGCTTTTTTACATCCAGTCCCGTGTGATATGCGGTTTTGTAAATTTTGTCATCTGTTCCAGCCATCCTAGTTTTCGACGTCAGGATTTAAGCTGTGCGCAATGTTCTGATCGTCGCACAGGCTGGTTTTTTTCTGAAGATTTGAATTCAGTTCTTTTTTATACTGTGTAGTGGATTTCCTCGCGTGATTTCGGTGCTGCTACCAATCTTCCTAGTGGGGAGTGCAAGCGCTGTCCCGTATCAAGGCAGTGTGCCAACCTTCTGTTTGCTTGACGGTCAGTGGCATAACAGTACTGAATCAGATGTGGATGTGTTGATTAAGAATTTTGCCTGCGCGATCCCCTCTCTTGTTGCGTGGGTATCTTTTACGTTTTCGCTGCAAAATTGTGTAACACACGGACATCGGTTTATCGTCTCATTTCCCACAGAACTAGCGCCCCAGACCACTACTCATGGTCTATGGATGGGGAATTTTCGGGCCCAAACTGGGATCGACCATCACACACCGAACTCCAGGAAATATTTCGTATTCTAACGGGCGTTAATTCAGCCAAGAACCACTAGGCTATCCCGTCCCCATTTACTAAGAATGTTGATGATCAAAATACATTATATACAAAAACCTGTCACTCTCTGAACAGGACACACAACAGCCCCCACCCCTTCCACCACCTCAAAAAAAAGCCCCAGCCCCAACACAACAAACACAAGAATGCCCCACCCCCCCCCTACCCCTCCCATGGTCACATACGGAAACAGTTGATTTAGTGCTCCCTCCTTCCAAAAAGTAGTCGATGACAAAAAGACTTCCTATCATTTTTCTGAGGTTTTGACCATGTAAAATAGCTCTCCAGAATGACATTGTTTTGGCTTTTTTTTTCTTCTAAAATCACCAAAGTTCATTAAACATTCAATTTCATTTGATGAGATTTTGGATCGATTTATTAACACAAGTCAGCAGTCCACACAGTGAGTTAAAACTTTAAAAAAACAAAATGACACCTGTTTGCAACAAATTCAACGTCAGTGATCCCTAAATGAATTTCTACAGTAGTTGTTAGCTAACAGTCTAACTCAACAGACTTTTTCTTTTAAAATGTCAGTTTTCCGTTTTCACCTTCATTTTTATTTTATTTCTTAGCTAATTCTCTTATATCGAGGATAATGGAATACGCACTTATGTGCTGTTTTACATCCAGTCCCCGTCTGTATGCGGTTTTGTAAATTTGTCATCTGTTCCCAACGGCACACAATGGCCTACTCTTACGAACAGCGGAACATGATTTAACGTATGCGCAAGATGTTCTGCGTGCGTTCGCACACGGGACCTCGGTTTATAGTCTCATCCGAAGGACTTTTCAAAAGTGGATTATTATTCCATTCCTTGGTTAGCGCTCCGAGGTTCACCAATGGTGAGATTTTTGAGTATGCGACAGTTTTTGCCCACCATGAAGGTAGCCGTATTACCACTTCGGGAATGATGCCTACACTTGACGCCAGAGTGCATGGGATTCGATTCTCGTTCAAGAGGATTTTTCCTCTGGAGTTAACATCAGTGCCGACTCCACTCTCCCCAGAAGTCTTTCGGATGAGACTATAAACCGAGGTCCCCGTGTGCAATCACACGCAGAAGATCTTGCGCACACGTTTAAACCCATTCCGCGTTTTGGAAGAGTATGCCATTGTGTGCCAGTGGGAACGGATGACAA
Source organism: Rapana venosa (assembly GCA_028751875.1). Taxonomy (NCBI): domain Eukaryota; kingdom Metazoa; phylum Mollusca; class Gastropoda; order Neogastropoda; family Muricidae; genus Rapana; species Rapana venosa. Next base: position 32,566,524 of record CM054161.1, on the reverse strand, counting down.
AATTTTACAAAACTGTATACACACGGGGACTAGAGGCAAAAAAAAAGCTTATGAGTGCTTATTACATTATCCTCGAAATAAAAGAATATTAAAAAACGACCAACACATCCCCACTGACACAAACAACTAGAAAGACCAGACCAACACATCTCTGTGTGTATGTGTATGTGTGTGTGTCTCTGTGTGTGTATCTCTCTGTGTGTGTCTGTGTGTCTGTGTGTGTGTGTTTGTGTGTGTCTGTGTGTGTGTATGTGTGTGTCTGTGTGCGTATGTCTGTGTGTGTGTGTGGTGTGTGTGTGTGTGTGTGTGTGTGTGTGTGTGTGTGTTGTGTGTGTGTGTCTGTGTGTGTGTCTGTGTGTGTGTGTGTGTGGTGTGTCTGTGTGTGTGTCTGTGTGTGTGTGTGCGTGTGTGTGTGTGTCTGTGTGTGCGTGTGCGTGTGTGTGTGTCTGGTGTGTGTGTTTGTGTCTGTCTGTCTGTGTGTGTGTGTGTGTGTGTGTGTGTGTGTGTGTGTGTGTGTGTGTGTGTGTGTGTGTGTGTGTGTGTGTGTGTCTATGTGTGTGTGTAGTGTGTCTGTGTAGTGTGTGTGCGCTTGCTTGCGCGCTTGCTTGCGTGTGCTGTCTCACGCAACTCGTTCCCTAGTGCGGGCCAGGTGGACCAAGAGTGTCCCGGTTTCTGGCAATTGCGGTCAGTGTGTTTTTTGACCAATCACTTTGCTGTTTGCCTTGGACCCGGATCAAGGATGGCCAGTAACAGAGAGCGAGAGCGAATGATGATGATGATGATGATGATGATGATGATGTCCTTGTTGTTGTTGTTGCTGATGTCGATGCTTTGTGTCAGGATGCAGTTTTGCTTGTCATGCCCAGCATTGGGAAACACGAACATACCCAGTATGCGGATTTGTAAATTCTGTCATCTGTTCCCACAGGCATACAATTGCCTATTCTTACAAACATCGGAACAGGATTTAACGTATGCGCAAGATGTTCTGCGTGCGTTCGCACACGGGACCTCGGTTTATGGTTTCATCCGAAGAACTTTTGGGGAGAGTGGAGTCTGCACTGATGTTAACTCCAGGGGAAAATATCCCCTTGAACAGGAATCGAAACCGGGTCGTCAGATTGCGAGCGCAATGTTCTAACCACTAGGCTATCCCGCCCCGATAATAATAATAATAATAATAATAATAATAATAATAATAATAAATGGAATTTATATAGCGCTGTATCTTGCACAGACAAATCAAAGCGCTTGCACTCAACTCATTCTTGCACAGTCATACAACCAATAGCAAATAATAGTTCTAACAAGTCCAAATGCACACACACACACACACACACACACACACACACACACACACACACACACACACACATGCAATAACAAAAATAGTTTCTGATCCAATGGCCCCCACTTGCTCTGGTCTCATGGTGACCTCAGATTCGGTTTCCCTATACACTTCTGTGCCTGTGGTGAGTTTGTGTCAAAGCCTCGGGATTGGAGGTTCGTGGGTGAAGGTCGTTGGAGGGACGTTGTGGTGGTCACCACCTCGGGCGGGTGACTCACTCAGTCTGGCTCTGCGACCGAGCTTATTGCTGTCGTCAGTAGGGGGCTTAGTAGGTGGTGTCTTGCGTTTGTTAGCTCAGAACAGGCACCACTGAACACCACCAAAAGTGACCCAGCAGCAGTGCAGGGTCTCTTTAGCTGATGACCTCATGGCGGCCTGACTTTGATGGACTCCCTGTGGACCTCTGACCCCGAGTATGCGAGAAAATGAATCTGGGAATGGTTGGGAAGGAGAGATTGGAATGAGGGGCGTGGGAACAGCAGGACAGGCACGTCACAGAAGATGAGGCAGAAGAAACAACAACAAAACCAAAAACCTTTAAAGCGTTCTGTATGTATGTTGAAAAATATAAAGTTGTCCCATAAGTTAAGAGGTCGTAGGGGAGCGAGGCATTGGAGACCCCGACTTCTCCAGGGGACAGTATATTGAGGGCGGCACCCATCTCCTCTCCCTCAACGTATTTTACTGACTACTGTTACAAACGTATGCATTGTGGCAGGATGGTTAAGACGTTCGCCTGCCAACAAGTAAACCGTGAGGTTGTGGGTTCGATTCCCAGCCTCGCCCTTTCTTCCCAGTTTGACCAAAAAAATCGAACTGAATGCCAAAGTCCTTCGGATAAGACTATAAACCGAGGCCCCGTGTGCGAACGCATGCAGAACATCTTGCGCACACGTTAAATCCTGTTCCGCTGTTCGAAAGAGTAGGCCATTGTGTGCCGGTGGGAACAGATGACAAAATTTAAAAAACCGCATACACACGCAAAAAAAAAGTCATCTGAGCGCTTTGATTTGTTGCTTTACAAGATGCAGCGCTATATACATTCCATACATTATTATTATTGTTATTATTATTATTGTTGTTGTTGTTGTTTTTATATTTTATTATTATTATTATTATTATTATAAATGTGTCCCATAACTTAAGAGGTCGTAGGGGAGCGAGGCATTGGAGACCTCAGTTTCTCTTGGGGACAGTATATTGAGGGCGGCACCTATCGCCTCTCCCTCAACGTATGTTACTGACTACTGTTACGAGCGTATGCTACTGAACATAAAATCAAAGGTCCACGTACTGAGTTCTGGGATGTTGTCCTTCGGATGAGACTATGAACTGAGGCCCCGTGTGCAAACGCATGCAGAACATTTTGCGCACACGTTAAATCCTGTTCCGCTGTTTGAAAGAGTAGGCAATTGTGTGCCGGTGGGAACAGATGACAAAATTTACAAAACCGCATACACACGGGGACTGGTGGTAAAAATGCATATGAGTGCTTCTTATTCCATTATCCTCGATAAAAAAAAAAATTTAAGGTCATCTGAGCGCTTTGATTTGTTGCTTTACAAGATTCAGGGCTATATAAATTCCATACAAATTATTATTATTATTATTGTTGTTTGTTGTTGTTGTTGTTGTTATTATTATTATTATTAATTATTATATAAATTCCATACTTATTATTATATAAATTCCATACATTTATTATTATTATATAAATTCCATATATTATTATTATTATTATATAAATTCCATACATTATTATTATTATCATTATTATTATCATTATTATTATTATTATTATTACTATTATTATCATTATCATCATTATTAGGAACCGTGAGCAGTCCAGGGTGGGATGGTCACACCCTGTGCTTCCTTTCCATGGACACCTGGGCCTGGGTGACCCTTCCTCCGCGGCACGTCATCCTGGTCAGTCTGCAGCACATCCACATCCCCGCAAGGTCCCAAACCTCTTGCCGGTCCAGCCTGGGTCTGTACGCAGAGCTCACCCTTTCCCAGCCCCTCATCTCTTACTGTGGCACCAGTCTCCCCGGGCCTGAGGTCCTCAAGCTCCCAGCCAGTATGCTGTACTTCAACTTTGTTGCCGACGAGGATTCACCTATTGGAGGCTTCCAGCTCTTTTTCTCTTTTCAGCCAACCTCCTCCCACCTCCAACGAGCTGCTGTTGCTGACAGCGGTGGTGGTGATGGTGGTGGTCTTCTGTGGAACTGTTCTGTGGCTCAGTGGCCAGAGCTGAAGCCTCACTTCCCGTGTAACCTGCAGGCAGACTGTGCGGGGCTGGAGGATGAAGAGCACTGCCCCTACACCAGCGCTGCCTGCGGTCTGGGCCGTGTCACCGTCGGCTCTGGCTGCTACCTCTACGTGCCTCTCAGGACGCCTCGGACGGTGTATGGGCAGAGGAGGCCCCGGCAGAAGAAGGTGTCGTGGAAGGGGTCGGACAGTACGTGTCAGCGGCACGGGGGCCGACTGGCCAGCCTCAACAGCTGGCGGGAAACAGAGGCCGTGCGGGACATGCTGTACAACACGTACAAGCTAGCCTCCAACGTCCTGACCTTGATATGGGATGACGTCTGTTCCCATGTCCATGCATTACATGTGAGTAAGACACGGTTTTTTCTTGTTTGTATGTGTCTGTGTGTACATTTCATTAGGTACATGGTAGAAGCCACACCCGTTTCTACACCATTTTGAACAACAACGAACCAAGTGGTTCGGGCACCTCACACGGATGCCTGCCGCGAAACCAGCCAGCCTTGCGTGTTTACAGTTTGAGGTACTCTGGCACGAGGGCCAGAGGTAGATCCAGGCGACGCTGGAGTGATTCCGTGGCAGAAACACTGAAAGTCCATGGATTGTCTGTCCCTCCTCCAAGCTACCCGCCTTGCAGCAGACAGACAGTTACACCTCCCCGCGACGCCAAAGAGTACAAGCGGAAGGAAAAAGTAAAGTAAGTAAGTACATTTCATAGATTTTTTCCTTAGGTTTCATTTATTTATTCATTTATTTATATGTGTATTCATGTGTATGCAGTGTTTGTAAATTTTGTCATCTATTCCCACTGGCACACAATGGCCTACTCTTTAAAAAAAAGCTGGACAGGTTTTAACATGTGCACAAGATGTTCTGCTTACGTTCACACTCATGGCCTTGGTTTATAGTCTCATCCGGAGGATGGAACTCTGGCAGTGTGGTGAAGGACTGTCACCAAGAAATAGCTGGTTCCAGACCAGATACATCTTTGCCTTTTTTCCCCAGCAGTACTCCAAATTTTAGCCATGGAACCACAAAAAAACCATCAACAAACCCCTGAGTTCATGGTCTCGCCCAACAACAAAAACCAGCAACCAGACTGCATAATTATCCCGATCTTTTGGATATTGGTTGGACATTTTAAAACTCAAACAAAGCTGGAACCCACCACAACTTCCCACTTTCTAAACAGGCACAGGTGTATTACCACTTAACCACCTGATCCATCGAACTGAATGTCAAAGTCCTTCGGATGAGACTATAAACCGAGGCCGGTATGCGAACGCATGCAGAACATCTTGCGCACACGTTAAATCCTGTTCCTGCTTTTCAAAAGACTAGGCCAATGTGTGCCGGTGGGAACAGATGACAAAGTTTACAAAACCGCATACACACGGGGACTGGATGTAAAAAAGCACACGAGTGCTTATTCCATTATCCTCGATATTTAAAAAAAAAAGCGCTTTGGTTTGTTGCTTTACAAGATTCAGCGCTATATAAATTCCATACATTATTATTATTTTTATTATTATTATTATTATCATCATCATCATCATCCACGATGTACTGGTCAAGGGGTCATCACTGGCTGAAGGAGCAAGCATGGCGATGTTGCAGCTACCACGACCTGTGGATGTACCTGGACAACACCATTGCCTATCACGTGGGGCTGGTCAGTGTGGACACCGCCTGTCAGAGGAACTGCATCGCCTGGAGGAAGACGGTGTTCAAACCCCTGTCCTGCTTTCAGAAACTCCCGGCTAACTTTTTGTGCGAGCTTCCCTCACCAGCACCCCCGCACACACCTGAAGGACTCGCCGGTCACAGTCAGTCCCCTGTCCGAAATTTTACGAAGGAATGGCCACAGTCCACGTCTTACCTGACCTGTCCTTTTGGGGGTCACCACACTCACTCTTTCCTGGCTTGCGATGTCTCCAGTGATTGCTGGTATCCAAAAACGTCCCTTTCTTCTTCTCCTTCCGCCTGTTTGGTTGATCTGACGCCACTTCCGCCCTATTTTACTTGTGTGGATGACGTGGGTCACGTGCCTTACTCTTTAGTATGTGATCACATGATCGATTGTCGTGACGAAAGTGACGAAAGCTTTTGTCAGTACCCACCATGTGACGTGGAGTCTCAGTTTGAATGTGCTGACAAAGAGGTGATTTTTTTGTTTGTTGTTTCGTAATTTTTGGTGGGATTTTGTTTGTTGTTGTTGCTGTTGGTGGGGGTGGTGTGGTCAGATTGGGTGTGGTGGTGGTGGTGGTGGTCAGATTGTAGGTGCGATTTTCTGGAGGATTTTTAGATGTGTTATTGTAAGTAGAAAATGTTGTGTGTGTATGTGTTGTGCGGTATTTGCTACTTTACAAACAGGAGATATAGTGAGAGGGACAGTAAATGTGTATATTAAGATATAGTGAAAGAGAGGGGTAAATATATAAATGGATGATTCTTAAACGCAAGATAATGATCTTAGGGCAAGCGTAGTCTTACACTCTTTCTTTATAAACTTTCATATAAATTATCCAAACAATTCCCAAAGCCAGAGAGAGAGAGAGAAGAGAGAGAGTGAGAGAGATGAGAGAGAGAGAGAGAGAGAGAGAGAGAGATAGAAGAGAGAAAGAGAGAGAGAGAGAGAGAGAGAGAGACCTGATTGGTCCATCATGCAGTCATTACAGACAGACAAACAGAGAGAGAGGGAGAAAGAGAGAGAGAGAGAGAGAGAGAGAGGGGAGAGAGAGAGAGAGAGAGAGAGAGAGAGAGAGACAGACAGACAGACAGACAGACAGACAGACTGAGAGAGAGAGAGGTTGGTCCTAGTCATGCAAAAAGAAAGAAAGGTCGTACATCCTTTGCCTCTGCATGAACATCAATGCTGCTGATAACCTCTGAGGTAGTCCAATATATCACCAGATAGAAACTTAAGCACGACTTTAGGATTTTAGTACCAACTGCGTATGCTATCCATAGAACTTTGCCTTGACAGTCATAATGACTTGAGTTTTGAATTTTATGATTATATATGATTCTTAGCCTCTCTGTAAGTTGGCGTGATAGAAATACTTGACTGTGATCTTCATTCACAAAATATTGCCACTGTTTTTTGTTTGAAATGCATACCTGTGCTAGAAGGGGACGGGATAGCTCAGTGGCCAGAGCACCCACTTTCTCCCCAGCTAAGGTTAAGCAGCATTGAGCGTGGTTACCAAGTGGATGGGTGACTGTTTGCGCACCTTGGTTTTAGCAAAGTACCCTGGTTCACCCAGCTATAAATGGGTACCTGCCGTCTTAAGAGTCAGAGAAGGTAAAGCAGCGAGGGAGAGGAGATGGGCACCAACCTCGATATGCTGACCTCTAGAGAAGCTGAGGTCTCTGCCATCTCGCTCCTCAATGACCCTATAGGATATGGGAACACCTTTACCTTTATGTGCGCTAGACAGATTCCAATACATTTATACACAACAAAGGGCAATTTCTTTCAGAAAACATCCTCTCGTTCAGTGTGAATATTCTGAACAAATTTCAATCCCCATAAATGAGTTCCGTCAGCTTGACACATTTAATATCCCGAAGTTGGAATGCAGCCACCTTAATGGTGAGCGAAAACAGTTGCATAGGCAAAATCTCACCATTGGTGAACTTGGGACCTATAGCTGAGGAACAAAAAAACAACTAAACCGAGCAAGCAAGCAAACAGCCATTGCAAAATGGAGTCATCTCACAAAGGATTTTTGGATACAGTTATCCTTCACTTAATTTTCGTAGTTCAGCTTTTTATTGTACAAAGGCTAAGATTTTCTAAAATTTTCTGAAATTCTAGGCCTGTCTCAAAACAAAACATAAAGACATCATCAAATGCAAAATCTCAACACTCTCTCTGTCTGTCTGTCTGTCTGTCTGTCTGTCTGTCTCTCTCTCTCTCTCTCTCTCTCTCTCCTCTCTCTCTCTCTCTCTCTCTCTCTCTCTCTCTCTCCTCTCTTCTGTATACACAAGCTGGTTATGTGATTGTTCGCACGAAGGTGTATCATTGCCCTTATATATAAATGTACCAGTGCATAACTGACTGATCTTGTCAGTGTATAGACGTGCACCTGATGTGCGATGACGTGCCTCACTGCACCGACGCCAGTGACGAACACTGTGGGATCAGAAACAGGGAGTACGACTTCAGTAACAGCTCCCTGCCTCCTGCGGTAGTAGATTTCAACGGGCATGGAGGAGTGACCATGCAGGCAGTAACCAAGCCCGTGAGCAACCAGTCCTCTGTGTGCCCAGACACTCACCTGCAGTGTGCAGACAACGGCTACTGTCTGCCTGTCTTTGTGTGGTGTAACCAGGTCTATGACTGCCCCCAGCATGAAGACGAAGAGCACTGTGACACTTCCACCTGTCCAGGATTCTACCGCTGTCGGGCCTCTGCAGTGTGCCTGCATGCCCGCCACCTGTGTGACGGTGTGTACCAGTGTCCTCAGCGAGACGACGAGTTGCTGTGTCACAGCACCTGCCCTGCCCACTGCACGTGCTATGGCCAGGCCTGGTTCTGTGGCCGCAGGCTTCCCCCAGCACTGTCTGCCCCCCAGCTGCGCTTTCTGGACGCCAGTGGCAGCGGTGTGCAGTACGCTGAGGTGGCCAGCACCACTCTGCTCATCTTCCTGAGACTGGCACGCTGCGGGCTGCGGAACCTGACCCTGGTCCTCCTCCCCAACCTGCACACCTTAGACCTGAGCGACAACCACCTCACCTCCGTCACTGACCACCACCTCAGTCTTCTGCCTCGGCTGCGTCACCTGACGCTCTCTGGGAATCCTCTGAGTGGCTTCTTCCAGTTCACCTTGCAGTCTCCCTACCAGCATCCTCACCTTCACTCCCTGGACTTGTCCACAGTCTTGCTGCCAGAGCTGGCTGTGTCCATCCTGAAGATCTTTCCCAAGCTGCACACCCTCAACCTGACTGACTGTGGGGTGGATGATATTGCAGCTGAGGGTTTTCAGTCTCTGCCCCATCTCCATGTCCTGGATACACGTGGATGTCCCGTGACCTACTTTTCTGAAAACGTATTTGAAGGCCTGGACAACCTGCACACTGTCTTTGCTGACAACTACAAACTGTGCTGCCAGGAAACGCTGCCTCAGTCTTCCAGCTCCATTCAGTGTCAGGCCCCAACAGATGAAATTTCCTCCTGCCAGTCTTTGTTGAGGTCTGATCTCTACCGTGCATTCCTTGCCGTGTTTTCTCTCCTGGCAATTGTGGGCAATATCACCAGTATGTTTGTTAGAGTCATAACTAACAAAAAGAAAGCAAGGACTGGCTTCGAAGTGTTTATTCTAAACTTGTGTGTGGCTGATAGCGCAATGGGATTCTACCTGGCCACCATAGGTGTGGCTGACCGTGTGTACCTGGGCACCTACCTGTGGAAGGACGTCACATGGAGACACAGTGTCCTGTGTCAGACGGCAGGCTTTTTGTCCCTGCTGTCCAGTGAAGTGTCAGCACTCATCATCTGCCTCATCACCTTGGATCGAGTGTTGGTGCTGCGCTTCCCCTTCAGCCAGCTCCACTTCCACAGAACCAGCGCTTTGCTGACGTCTTGCGGGGTCTGGATGATGGGCCTTGCGCTGGCTGCTCTCCCCTTGCTGCCTATGACGTCACACTGGCAGTTTTACAGCCAGAACGCCATCTGCATTCCGCTGCCCATCACCCGAAAGGAGTTTGGGGGCCAGACCTTTGCCTTCTACGTGATGATCGTGGTGAACTTTGTGCTGTTCGTGCTGGTGGCTGTGGGGCAGGCAGTCATCTACCAGTCCGTGCAGCAGAACCAGCTAGCAGACAGTGACGGCAGCACCAGGAGCAGCAAGGACCGCACCTTGGCTCGTCGCTTGCTGACCGTGGCTGTGTCCGACTTTCTCTGCTGGTTTCCCATCGGCCTCCTGGGCCTCTTGGCCGCCAGCGGCCACGCGGTGGCCAGCGAGGTCAACGTGGCCATGGCCATTTTGGTGCTGCCCCTCAACTCCGCCATCAACCCCTTCCTGTACACGCTCAACATGCTGCTGGAACGGCTTCGTCTGCAGCGCCAGCAGCGCCTGAAGCAGTCTCTGTGGGCACAGCTGCAGCAAGAGCAGGCCAGCTGCAGCGCTGTTGCCCGCCTCTCCAGCTGCTGCAGGCAAGAAGCCGTGCCTGTCTTCAGCAGCTGGCTTCACACAGGACTGCTGCAGCCAGACTTTGCTCGCAACTCTCTTCTGCAAAAATCCCTTCCTGATGACTTGTCACACAGCTAGATGGTTTTCTTTCTTTTATTTTTGTATGTAAAAAGATGACCATTTTTTTTTATCATTAATCATTGATTTAGCATTACTATGCTTTAATGCAAGTAGTTTTTAGGACAAAAAGAGGTCAATTGTGTCTCATCATCTTAGTCTTGTCTTTGTGTTTTCTTTTGCAGTTGCAATAACTATGAAAACCTTAAACTCTTTTGATTGGTTGGGTTACTTCGTTACTATGGAAATGTGGGCTTCTAACTGCCCCCCACCCCACCACCACCCTTAGCATCCCCACCATCTGGAAATTCTTTTTAGAAATATCTACTTTTCTATCTCTCTCTTTGTTTGTCTGTCTTTTCCCTTACCTTTCTATCATCTCTCTTGCTTATTTTCTGCCCTCCTAGTCCATTCCCCTGAGCAAATCTTTAAAACAGTATTCTGTTTTCATTATGTGACATTTTGCTTGTGTTTTCTTTTGTTCTGGCAGCCAGGTAGTGATATTTAAACACTGGGATGGGCACAGGATGTCCATTCTGCAGTGTTATTTACCCATGTGGCTATTTAATATATATTTTTTGTACTCTAAATTTTTGGGTAACCTGGGGATGATAGATTAAGCAGAATGGTTGGCGTCCTGAACACAGCCTGGTTTATCACCCTTTAGGATTGAAATTATTTAGGTATTGTGTCATTTAATGTTGTTGGGGTTTTTTTTTGTTGATAGATGGTGTTGGGTATTTGGAGGTACTATGAGATGTTGGTTTGGAACTTGAAGTGAAAGATACTGGAGCCAGTGAAACTGAATGAGGTGACAATCCTGATATGGCTTTCATGGGCAGTAGGAACGTGAGATGAGATACTTCAGTGGTCAGAACACTCACTTGGTGACTGTTTGTGTTCCTTGACTCACCACAATCCCCCAGCTGTCAATGGGTATCTGCCTCTTTAGGGTCTAGGAAGGTAAACCAGCGAGGGAGAGAGGAGATGGGCGCCGCCTTCAATATGCTGGCCCCTGGAGAACCTGAGGTCTCTGATGCCTCGCTCCCCTATGATCACATAGGTGATGGGAACACTCTTATCTGTTCAGGGCTATCAACACTATGAAATGAAATGTAACTGACACAGCTCACCCCTTCTGTTCCATGCTTTAGCGTCTTTCGGGAAGCTGAACACTGAACAGTCGTCTGTGTATAAGCTACATACCAGTTGAAGGAAACCAATAGAACTATCCTGGCAAGGATAGGTAGTAAATACCAATACACTCTTGGATAACAAGATTTTTTCTAATGAACATTTCTACATAATGTATGTAGGGGGGACGGAATAGCTCAGTGGTCAGAACACTCGTTTCCCCCCAGCTAAGGTTAAGCAGCAATGAGCATGGTTACCAAGTGGATGGGTGACGGTTTGGGCGCCTTGGCTTCAGTACAGTCCCCCAGTTCACCCAGCTGTAAATGGGTACCTGCCCTCTTTAGGGTCAGGGAAAGTGAAGCAGCTAGGGAGAGGAGATGGGTGCCGCCCTCAATATGCTGGCCCTTAGAAAAGTGAGGTCTCTGATGCTTCACTCCCCAACGACCACATAAATAATAGGAGCATCACCACTATCAATACCGCATATGCACACACACACACACACACACACACACACACACACACACACACACACACACACACACACACACACACACATATATATATATATATATATATATATATATATATATATATATATATATATATATATATATATATATATATATATATATATATATATATATATAAAACCAGAAGCATGATCTGTAAAGTTAGAATTAATTCTCTGCGCAGAGAGAGAGACAGAGACAGAGACAGACAGACAGAGACAGAAACACACAGAAACACACGAGAAAAGAAACAGAGACAGAAAGACAGACAGACAGACAGACAGAGGAGGAAACAGACAGACAGAGACAGACAGAGAGAGACAGAGAGACAGAGGGACAAAGACAAACAGGTAGACAGACAGGCAGGCAGGCATACAGATACACAGACACACAGATAGACACACAGACAGACAGACAGACAGACAGGCAAAGACAAAAACACTGACAGAAAGACAGAGACAGACAAGGGAAGACAAACAGATAGACAAGTATGAATGCAGGCAGAAACAGAGAGAAAGAGAGAGACAGAGAGAGACAGATACAGAGAGAGACAGAGACTAAGAGAGACAGAGAGAGACAGAGAGACAGAGGGACAAAGACACACAGACAGACAGGTACGCATGCAGGCACAAACAGACGGAGAGACAGAGACAGAGAGAGACAGATACAGAGAGAGACAGAGACAAAGAGAGACAGAGAGAGACATAGATAGAGACAGAGAGACAGAAGGACAAAGACACACAGACAGACAGACAGGCATAGACAAAAACACTGACAGAAAGACCGAAACAGACAAGGGAAGACAAACAGACAGACAGGTATGCATGCAGGTAAACAGGCAGTCAGGTAGATACAAGTATAGAAAACCCTAATGAAAACATTTTGTGATAAACATTGTGTAACCAGGAAAAAATTCGTTCACTTGATAGTTTCAATCAATTTATCATTAATGCGAAAGACATTCGGGTGGGGGTGGGGGCGGGGGGGGGGGGGGGGTGGAAGAGACACTCAATAGGGGAAACTTTATCAATATTTAGCGAGGGAAAGTTCCAGAGATTTTCCTTAAAGGGAGGCATAAGACATTTCCCTTGAGAAAAATTTGGGACCTTTTCCTTGGGAAATATACGAACCTTGGGCAAACGGCCGCTGTCTAGGCACAATCTTTGCCTGTGTACCTCACGTTTGTTTCATCAGTCGATCTCCTATTTCTAATTCTAGCGCAGTTTTATCAACAAAGAGAAAATAGTGAACTCGAGTAATCAGTTTCACTCCTGTCTCTGTCCCTGTGTGTGTGTGTGTGTGTGTGTGTGTGTGTGTCTGTCTGTCTCTCTTTTGTTTTGAACTAATTGCCTACATGATAAACCGTTCATTCATTCATTCACTCATTCTATCTCTCTCTCTCTCTCTCTCTCTCTCTCTCTCTCTCTCTCTCTCTCTCTCTCTCTCTCTCTCTCTCTCTATATATATATATATATATATATATATATATATATATATATATATATATATCTGTCTATCTATCCATTTATCTGTCTGTCTATATCTCTCTCTGGAAGACCACACAGGCACAGTCAGCATTGGAGGGCGAACAATCACCAACCTCAGGTTTGCCGATGACATTGACGGTCTGGCAGGAAATGAAGAGGAACTGGCCAACCTAGTGAAGCAACTGGACGAAATATCCTCACGATACGGCATGGAAATCAGCGCCGAGAAAAACCAAGCTCATGTCAAACAGTGCCCAGCCAATCACCACCAAGATCACTCTCAGAGGAAAAGAACTGGAGACAGTTGACCATTTCAAGTACCTTGGAGCCATCAAAAGTGAGGAGGGATCGAAGACCGAAATCCTAGCAAGAGCGGCACAAACAGCAGCAGCAATGGCAAGACTGAAGACCATATGGAGAGACAGAAACATCCCTCTCGGAACCAAGGTAAAGTTATTAAACGCGCTAGTCACCTCAATCATGCTTTACGCATGTGAGGCATGGACACTGAACGCAGACCTACAAGGGAGGATCCAAGCAGTAGAAATGAGATGCCTCAGAAGGCTCCTTGGCATCTCATACAAGGACCATGTCACCAACAATGAAGTCCGCAGAATGATCACTCAACAGGTGCGGGACTATGAAGACCTACTGACCACGGCGAAAAAGAGGAAACTCAGATGGTATGGGTACGTAACACGCTCAGAAGGACTTGCAAAGACCATCCTGCAAGGAACAGTCCAGGAAAAGAGAAGACGGGGCAGACAGAGGAGAAAGTGGGCCGACGACATCCGTGATTGGACAGGGGAGGACTTCAGTGTCACCCAGGCACTCGCCCACGACCGCGCTAAGTGGAGCCAGCTGGTCCACCGTTCGTCCACCATGCAGCGCCCCTACGACCCTGGCGGAACCAGTGAACAGTGATATCTCTCTCTATCTATCTATCTATCTCTATCTGTCTATCTATCTATCTCTATTTATCTATCTTTATCTATCTATCTATCTATCTATCTGTCTTTCTGTCTGTCCTCTATCTTTGCATGCGTGCGCGTTTGTGTGTGTGTGTGTGTGTGTGTGTGTATGTGTGTGTGTGTGTGTGTGTCTGTGTGCTTGCGTGCGTGCGTGTGTGTGTGTGTGTGTGTGTGTGTGTGTGTCTGTGTCTGTGTGCTTGCGTGCGTGTGTGTACGCGCGCGCGTGTGTGTGTGTGTGTGCCCGGGAAATTTATTACCCGGGCTTCCTTTTTCTAAGAAATCACATTCATAACAAAAGTCTAATTTGGCAAAAATATTTATTTGGAAACTTGGGCAGAAATGTATATAAATGCAAAGCGCGTCACTAAATGCCTCTTTTTGAATGAACAATCTCAACATCAAACGTAACCATTATCCATTTTAGGACACCTTCAACATTCAGAAAGGAGACATACTCTATAAATGACATGCATTTGTTGTTATCTATTGATGTAGAATTTGCCACTTAACTGAGAGAAAAGGCAGTGAAATAGCTCAGAATCAAACATTCATGATTCCGGGCTAGTTAATTCATGTGTGAAAAAAATAACTCCCAAATTTGGCCCCTTTCTATTTTTAGCGTAGTACATATCATCCACAAATGGC
>CM054161.1:32514402-32544402 GCA_028751875.1 Rapana venosa | reverse complement strand
CTATATATTGTTCGTTCCTTTGTTTGTGCCATTAGATAGATAGATAGATAGATAGATAGATAGATAGATAGATAGATAGATAGATAGATAGATAGATAGATAGGTAGGTAGATAGATAGATAGAGAGAAAGAGAGAGAGAGAGGGAGGGAGAGAGAGAGATCGAGAGATAGAGAAAGAGATGAAGAGAGAGATAGAGAGATATACATACATACGTACACACATACATACATACATACATACATACATACATACATACATACACACACACATACATGCATACATACATAGACAGACACATACATACATACATACATACACACACAAATACAGACAGACAGAAAGACAGATAGATACATAGATACATATTCATAAATAAATTACTTTGGATGATGATCCCCAGTGTGTGCTAAGAAAGATGGAGTGCAACCAGGTGCCTGACTGCAGCGATGCCAGTGATGAAGATCAGTGCCAAGAGAAAGACGAGAAGCACGTTGGAGGCAAACTCCCTCCTCCCTCTGTGGTGGAGCTGGATGGCTATGGTGGGATGACGATGCATCCAGTGAACCTGTCTGTCAGCAACCAGTCCTCTGTGTGCCCAGACACTCACCTGCAGTGTGCAGACAACGGCTACTGTCTGCCTGTCTTTGTGTGGTGTAACCAGGTCTATGACTGCCCCCAGCATGAAGACGAAGAGCACTGTGACACTTCCAGCTGTCCAGGATTCTACCGCTGTCGGGCCTCTGCAGTGTGCCTGCATGCCCGCCACCTGTGTGACGGTGTGTACCAGTGTCCTCAGCGAGACGACGAGTTGCTGTGTCACAGCACCTGCCCTGCCCACTGCACGTGCTATGGCCAGGCCTGGTTCTGTGGCCGCAGGCTTCCCCCAGCACTGTCTGCCCCCCAGCTGCGCTTTCTGGACGCCAGTGGCAGCGGTGTGCAGTACGCTGAGGTGGCCAGCACCACTCTGCTCATCTTCCTGAGACTGGCACGCTGCGGGCTGCGGAACCTGACCCTGGTCCTCCTCCCCAACCTGCACACCTTAGACCTGAGCGACAACCACCTCACCTCCGTCACTGACCACCACCTCAGTCTTCTGCCTCAGCTGCGTCACCTGACGCTCTCTGGGAATCCTCTGAGTGGCTTCTTCCAGCTCACCTTGCAGTCTCCCTACCAGCATCCGCACCTTCACTCCCTGGACTTGTCCACAGTCTTGCTGCCAGAGCTGGCTGTGTCCGTCCTGAAGATCTTTCCCAAGCTGCACACCCTCAACCTGACTGATTGTGGGGTGGATGATATTGCAGCTGAGGGTTTCAGTCTCTGCGCCATCTCCATGTCCTGGATGCACGTGGATGTCCCATGACCTACTTTTCTGAAAACATCTTTCAAGGCCTGGACAACCTGCACACTGTCTTTGCTGACAACTACAAACTGTGCTGCCAGGAAACGCTGCCTCAGTCTTCCAGCTCCATTCAGTGTCAGGCTCCACCTAATGAAATTTCTTCTTGTCAGTCATTGCTGAGACATCGTACCTTTCGTGTATTCATTGGCATTTGTTCCGTCTTGGCTCTTGTAGGTAATCTGACAATTGTTCTTAAAAAATTCCTTACCAAGAACAAAGAACTTATGGAAAGCTTTGAAATCTTCATCATTGCTTTGTATTTTGCTGATTTCTTAATGGGTCTTTATCTAGCTACCATAGGTGTGGCTGACCGTGTGTACCTGGGCATCTACCTGTGGAAGGACGTCACATGGAGGCACAGTGTCCTGTGTCAGACGGCAGGCTTTTTGTCCCTGCTGTCCAGTGAAGTGTCAGCACTCCTCATCTGCCTCATCACCTTGGATCGAGTGTTGGTGCTGCGCTTCCCCTTCAGCCAGCTCCACTTCCACAGAACCAGCGCTTTGCTGACGTCTTGCGGGGTCTGGATGACGGGCCTTGTGCTGGCTGCTCTCCCCTTGCTGCCTATGACGTCACACTGGCAGTTTTACAGCCAGAACGCCATCTGCATTCCGCTGCCCATCACCCGAAAGGAGTTTGGCGGCCAGACCTTTGCCTTCTACGTGATGATCGTGGTGAACTTTGTGCTGTTCGTGCTGGTGGCTGTGGGGCAGGCAGTCATCTACCAGTCCGTGCAGCAGAACCAGCTAGCAGACAGTGACGGCAGCACCAGGAGCAGCAAGGACCGCACCTTGGCTCGCTGCTTTCTGCCCATTGCTTGACCGACTTTCTCTGCTGGTTCTCCATTGGCCTCTTGGCCTTCTTGTTTTCCACAGGCCATGCTGTGAGCAGTGAGGTCAATGTGACCATGGCCGTTTTCGTTTTCCCTCTGAATTCTGCCCTCAACCCTTTCCTCTATACATTGAACTTGAAGCTAGAGGAACGTTCCATTCAGCGCCGGCAGTGCTTGAAGCTGTTTCTTTTGGCACAGTTGAAAAAGACGAATGTGAATAGTGGCACTCGAGCCGAAAAGTACACACAGAATGAAGTTTTGCAAATATTTGATGAGTGGGTGAAACGAGGCACCTTGTCGTCTGAACACATTCATTTGTGCACCTTGAAAAGTGATGGTCATGCATCCTGATAAACTCAGGATGTAAAAGGCAATTGTGAGAAACCAGTATGGGTGTTATCTTAGTTATACACAGCCATGTTGATGTACTAATGATCCTGGAAAAGATGAAAGGATTTTTGTTCAATTAGTTGTTGTGAACAGTTCTGTGTCAACGTCAGTGTCCAGGTCTTTGTCTGTATTTCTCATATATGTACATGTCTCTCTGTCCATCTGTCAGTGTACCTCTCTGTTCACCTTTGTATCTTTCTATGTATCTAGAACCATAATCTGACGTGAATATCTCTCTCTCTCTCTCTCTCTCTCTCTCTCTCTCTCTCTCTCTCTCTCTCTCTCTCTCTTGCTCTCTCCACACACACACATCTGAAAATATATGTTTGACTTAGAAAATAGTTTGACTTTACACACACACACACACACACACACACACACACACACACACAGAAAGGGAGAAAAGAGAGAGAGAGAGAGAGAGAGAGAGAGAGAGAGAGAGAGACAGACAGACAGACAGACAGACAGAGACAGAGAGATAGATAGATAGATAGATAGATAGATAGATAGATAGATAGATAGATAGATAGATAGATAGATAGATAGATAGATAGATGTACATACATTCTGCATGTGTACAGAACACATAAGTCTGCTAACCTTGTCACTCCATTCTTAACGTGAATATTCTCCCGTACATTTACCCAGACTGAGACAGTGCAATGCTGTAGCACTGGGGATGGTCCTTCAGACAGGGAGAAAGACAGTCATTGTAGCTGCAAACCCCTCGATGTTCTTGGATGTGGCTCTGCGTCTGTGTGTATCTGAAACTACTTGACATCAGCACAAAACCGTGGTCCACGTTACACATGCGTACAAAAATATGGACATGATCAGAGAACGCATCAGCCTGATTTTGAAGCTGATGGCGATGTTCTTGTCGTTCCAAAGGACTTTCAGTATGATCACTGAAATGGATGCAGACATTGGAGATAAGATCCTTACGCAAACTCCTCGGTATCTCGTACAGAGATGACATCACTAATGAGGAAATGAAAACCAGAATCAGAAACGCCATCGAGATATATGAAGAGCTCCTGGCTTCAGTGAATAAATGCAAACTAAAGCAGTACGGGCACGTCATTCGAACGCCTGGACTGGCCAAGACTGTTTCTACAGAGAACAATACAAGGAGGGAGAGGAAGAGGCAGACAGAGAAAACGATGGAAAGGCAACATCAGAGAGTGGAACACTGGCCTTGAGTGGAACGATTTGCTACAGAAAGCAGAGGACCACGGGGAGTGGAGGAAGCTGGGTGCAAAATCTTCAGTGGTGCTCCTAAGGTCTGCAGGACTTCGTGATAGGTGAAGGTGAAAAAAAGGTTGATAGTTTATGTTCAGATCCTCTTTGGCTTAACTTATGTTCAGATCCTCTTTGTCTGGTTAAGCTATTCACATCTCACATAGGTGACCCAGGCTAATGACTTTGCCAGGTATTGTTGCAAGCAAAGCGCTACCCCTGCCCTACCCGGTTGACGCCAGGCTATAACTATTGTGATAGGAAGCGTAGAGTACAACCCTATTAAACAGCCTCAAAGGACATGCACTTCCATAGCGGCATCTTTCCATCGTACTCATTGATCCATCATGCAATAAAAGAATTCTTTTTCTGACTTGATGGCCCTATGGTAGCTCTAGTCCTATGGTGACCTCAGTTTTGGTTTCTACATACACTTATATGTGCCTGTGGTGAGTTTTGTGTCCAAGCCTTTGGAGTTGGAGGTTCACAGGAGAGGGTCGTTGGAGGGACGTGGTGGTGGTCGCCAACCAGGATAGGCGTCTCACCCAGTCTGGCTCCGCAGTTGAGCAATTACTGTCGTCAGTAAGGGGCTTAGTAGGTTTATTTTTATTCATTATTTATTTATTTTATTTATTCTTTTATATCGAGGATGATGGAATAAGCACTCATGTGCTTTTTTACATCCAGTCCCCGTGTGTATGCAGTTTTGTAAATTTTGTCATCTGTTTCCACCGGCACACAATGGCCTACTCTTCCGAAAAGCGGAACAGGATTTAACGTGTGCGCAAGATGTTCTGCATGCGTTCGAACACGGGGCCTCGGTTTATAGTCTCATCCGAAGGACTTTGGTGTGGTCCTGTGTATGTTAGCTCAGTACAGGCGCCGCTGAACACCACCAAAGTGACCCAGCAGCAGTGCAGGATCCCTCTGGCTGGTAGTCCCACGGCAGCCTGACATTAATGGGTTCCTTGTGGACTTCCGACCCTGAGGATGCAACGTAACGAATCTGGGTGTGGTTGTGGCGGACAGAAATGAATGGCGTGGAAACAGCAAGCCAGAAATACCACAGAAGATTCTTTCTTCTTTGCGTTGCCTATTAAGGCTATATTACATGGTGTCGTGTTTTGGTTGGAGCGCCTGACGGCCCGACACCTCTGATTTCAGCTCCTTTGGCGCATGACAGGGTTTCCTCCTGGGTGTTCTTCGAGTTTTCCTTCTCCATGCATGGGTTTGAAATCAGAGTTTTCCGCTCTCCTAGGTGGATTTTGTCAGCAAAACGGGCTCCACCTACCCTACCTGGTTATCCCGCCAGGCGCTCGGTCTCCCCACAGCAGGTCTTTGCGAAAACAGGGGACACCAACGAGTAGGTGCCTGCTGTGGAAAGTTGTGATAGGAGAGGCTATGCAGCACCCTTCTGAAGGGTACCCCTCTTGCCTGGCAAGCCAAACAAGAGGTTGCAGCTTCACTATCCCCGGGAAGCAGAGGTGTAGAGCGGATGCTCAGAACTGCACATACTTCCCTTCACAGGCGGGACATCCAGCACCAGACCCTGTGGTCCCCCACCACAGAAGATGATGCAGCAATAAAAAAGAAAGTGTCAGTCCCTATAGTGTAATGCTGTTATGCTTTGAATATGTTATGTTGGGATCGTCTTCATCCTCGGTCATCTCCTATCATAGCCAATGGTATTCTTCATTAAATGAGAACAACAGTTTTCTGAAGTCAGAATATGGTTTGCCTAAAATAGCAAAGAATTTGATAGAACAATATTCTCCATTTAACGGAGAGTAACAGCTTTCTGAATTTAGAGTGTGGTTGCCTATATCTCAAAAAGTATGTAAAAAAAGAAACAGCTTTTGACGCAAGCTGCTCTGTCAGTGTGTACGTACAAGCCTTATCAGAGTGGTTCTCAGGTGTAGTGAGTGAGGCAGAGAGAATATTCTGGGTAACCACCGTCCCAGAGTGTTCAGGCTAAGGAATGCCCAACAGCAATACCAATAACACCCACACAGATTTCTTTTCCCCTGAGCTGACGCAATGTCAACAGTAAAAACAGATGGGTTGATAATCTTCTTCTCCTTTCTTCATCTTCATCATCGTCGTCGTCGCCGTTATCGCCGTCGTAGTAAGCTCAGACATCAACTATCGATGTCTGTCATATAAGCGAAAATTCGTTGCACTGCCGTTAAGCGCCTGACAAGTCAGGCCCAGCGCATCCGACTTCGGCGTGGGAGAGAAATGTTATCTTGTAAGTCTCTCTGGGGGGAAAAAATCTAACGCAATCTAGAAGAAACTTACTGGACTAAAATAAAATAATAATAATAATAATAATAATAATAATAATGATGATGATAATAATGATAATAATAATATATGGAATTTATATAGCGCTGAATCTTATAAAACAAACAGATCGAAGCGCTTGGACTCAAATCATTTACACGCATGCAACTTTCCTCAAATAACATTTCAAATTTATGCACACACACACACACACACACACACACACACACACACACACACACACACACACACACACACACACACATACACACTTAGGTGGTGATGAAGGAGATGAAGAATGCTGTTGAAAAGTAGGAATAGATATGAGGGGAAAGTGTCAGGTAGGAAATAAGTGTGTTTTGAGGCTCGATTTGAAGGTATTAAATGAAGGCTTTTGGCGAAGTGAAAGAGGGAGGTCATTTCAGGTGGATGGACCAGAAACAGAGAAAGAGCGACGGCCAACAGTGGTTTGTTTGAATTTGGGTGTTCGAAAGCACAAAGTATCTGCAGCTGAGAGAAGGGAACGGGATGGAGTATACAGGTGAAGACAGTTAAAGAGATAAGAGGGTGCAGATTTGTGGAGACATTTGAAACAGAGGGTATTGATCTTATACTTCAGTCTCTGTGAGACAAGCCGCCAGTGAAGAGATCGCAGAAGAGGAGTGATGTGTTCAGATTTTTTCTTTCTTAGGACCAGTCGAGCTGCAGAGTTTTGTATGCGTTGAAGAGAGTGGATGGATGATGCTGGAAGGCCAGCCAAAAGAGAATTACAATAGTCTAAACGTGAAAGAATGAGAGAATGTGACAAACTTGGAAGTTGCGTCTGTGGACAAATACTTGCGAATCGTGCTTATGCGCCGTAATTGATAGTAGCAAGACTGGCAGGTCTTATAACATATCGAAAGCATTTGCACGCAAACTGTTTCATCGCAGACACTGCACGTAAATGTTTCATGATTGTTTTTACATCTATTTTTTATCTTATTTTTACTTTTGAAACATGTCTTTCAGCGAGTGAATCTAAATCTAAAGATTGGATGATAATATATAAAATACTGTGTATGCCTGACCATACTATGCTTTCATCTTTCACCAGTGGTGATAGCTAGAGTTATAGTAATCTGAGTGTGTGTTTGTGTGTGTTTGTGTGTGTTTGTGCGTGTTTGTGTGTGTGTGTGTGCGCGCGCGCGCGTGTATGTGTGTGCGTGTGTGTGAGTGTGTGTGTGCGTGTGTGCGTGCGTGTGCGTGTAAGTACGCATGCCCTCAGGTGTATGCAAGAAGAAATTCAAAGCCATGGACACCAGTGACTTTACTTCTCTTTATAAATAAATATATAAGAAATCTGCCTTTAATAAAACGCAACAAAATGTCTAGCAGCAGCAACAACAACAACAGCAGCAGCAGCAGCAACAAAAACAACAGCAGCAGCAGCAGCAGCAGCAACAACAACAATAGCAACAGCAACAACAATAACAACAACAGCAGCAGCAGCAGCAGCAACAACAACAACAACAACAACAACAACAACCAACAACAACAACAACAACAACAACAACAACAACAACAACAGCAGCAGCAACAACAACAACAACAACAACAACAACAACAACAACAACAACAGCAGCAGCAACAACAACGACAACAGCAGCAGAGGAGAGAGAGTCAGTTTTATTTTTTTTATTTTGCTGTGGAACAAAAGATGGGAGTAAGTGTATACGTTGGCTGCAGCATCACTATACCAAGGCAAGCCTACAAGGTACAGTAGCTTTCGCCATCAGCAGCAGTAGCAGCAGCAAATCAATGTTCACGCTTGCATTGTGCCTTATGAAAGCATTCTCTGTTCTACTTTAGGCCATGTTGCGGGTAGTGAGATAGTACGTTTTGTTTCTTTGATCTCAAGTATTGATCGTAACGTATCCTTCCTCTTGTTTCAAGCTGGAGCTGATTTGTTTGTACCGATGACACTGAAGAATAAGACAAAGACAGACATTTTTAACAAGGACAAAAGACGTCTTCTTCATCATCATCATCATCGTCGTCGTCATCATCATCATCTTCTTCTTCATCATCATCTTCTTCTTTTTCGCCTCTTCCTTCTCCTCTTCTTCGTAATTCTTCTTCTTGTTTTTGTTCTTGTTCTTCTTCGTAATTCTTCTTCTTCTTCTTCTTCTTCTTCTTCTTCTTCTTCTTTCTTCTTCTTCTTCTTCGCAATTCTTTTGCGTAATTCTTATTCTTAATTCTTCTTCTAGTTCGGCCTACTTGTCTTCTTATTTGTCATTATTATCATTCCTTCTTTCTCTCTGTCCTCCTTCTTTAGCATCTTCCGCTGCTGCTGCTGCTGATGATGATGATAATGACGACGACGATCATAATGATGATGATGATGATGATGATGATGATGGTGATGGTGATGAAGAAGATGATGGTGGTGATGATGATGACGATGATGATAATGATGATGACGACGACGACGACGATCATAATGATGACCATCATGATAAAAAAAAGAAAGAGAAGAACAGGAACAACAGGAACATATTTTTTCAATGTCTACATTTCAGTTCTCCCAAAGAGACGATGCCTGTAAGCAGACTATTCTCTGTAGGTTACACTCACATCGGAAAATGTCGGTGCCATACATACCACCAGCCATAACTGGCGTTACCTGTCCATGAAAGAGAAATGGGATTTTTCCCCTATGTGCAGAATATCATGCATGTATTCCACACAAAACATCAGGTGTTGATCTGATCTGGTGGTCGGTGGGAGAATAGCGTTAAAAAGCAGCGGAGTATTTTTTGGGGGGACCCACTGTCAGAATCACCGAGTTCGACGTTAGCCGTACCACCCAATGCTACTGACATGATCCTCCTTCCTCCTCCATGTGCTCCTCCGGTCTTCGCTGTACTGCCCTGTACTGCTGACTTCATGGATTGTTATGCCTCAGGATATTGGTGATGTTGCCAGTGAGAGAAGCTGGGGGTAGTCTGCCTTTTTTTCTTGTTCCGTTAGTCTTGCCTTGAAAGACAGTCTTCAAGAGATTCGTATCTTGGTTTCGTAGCGCACGGCCTACATTGTCTTCGTTTAGCTTTTATTTATTTATGTAAGAAGTGTTCTTGTTCACAGTTCGTAAAATAGGCTTTCATTTTTTTCATTTTGTATCTGTCTAACTGACTCTGAGCAGCCTCACCATCTTTTGTTTGTGTCCAGGATTCACAGCCATATAGTATGAGGGACCTTACTAAGCATTTCATTATTTTCATTTTCAGCTGGTAAGGAATGCTGCCATCTTTCCAGGTGTCCCTTACTTGGCTCATTCTAATTTTAGCCTTGTTTAATCTTGCTTTTGTGTCTTTGCTACGTGATACTTCATTTGTTTTGAATGAGCCGAGATATTTAAAGCCTTTGACATTTTCTAAAGGAGTTTTGGTCAATCTTTATGTCTTGCTTTTTTTGGCAGCTGGCTCTGGTAACATGCAGCACTTTTGTCTCTTTAGCACTGAGCTTGAGACCGGCTTTTCTTCTTCTTCTTACATCTACACGGTGTAACACTCTTGTCATGCTATCAGTGCTGTATCATCAGCGCAGCACAGATTTTTGTTTCTGCAACCTATCCTAAGGCCCACGTTTTCAATATCAGACCCTCTCATGGCTTGTCTGTGCATATATTGAAAAGGTTAGGTGAAAGGATGCAACCCTGTCTAACTCCTTTTGAGATGTTAAAAACTTCACATTTTCAGTTGCCCAATCTAATAGTGCCCTTTTCGTTTTCGTAAAGTGAGGACATTAGGGAGATGATGTATTTTGAAAAGTCCGTTTTATACATAATGTTAAAATATGTTGGTGAATCACACTGTCAAAGGCTTTGCTGTAGTCTATGAAGGTAATAAAAAGTTCTTCAGTCCTACTTTGACCTTTCCAGTGGTGTTTTTGAGCACGAATAACATGTGTGTTGTTCCTCCTTGATTCTTCTGTAGCCTGCCTGACAGTCTGATAAGTCAAAATTCTGCTTTTTGTTTCATCCTGTTGAAAATTAGGATCAACAAGGTCTTACTTGCATGACAGATAAGGGCTATTTTTCTGTGGTTGTTGCAGTCTTTTACATTTCCACTCTTGTGGAGCGTGACAAATTGTTGTGATTTCCAGTCTGCTAGACACTGACTGGTCTTCCAGATTTTTCAACATAGGCAATGCAAGGCTCTCATCCCACCTTCTCCTGAGTGCTTCAGCGGTTCTCCTATGTCAGACCTAGCAGTTTAGCACTTCGGCAGTTCTCCTAGGTTAGACCTAACAGTTTATCACTTCAGCAGTTCTCCTATGTTAGACCAAGCAGTTTAGTACTTCGGCAGTTCTCCTAGCTTACACCTAGCAGTTTAGCACTTCGGCAGTTCTCCTAGGTTAGACCTAGCAGTTTAGCACTTCAGCAGTTCTCCTAGGTTAGACCTAGCAGTTTAGCACTTCAGTAGTTCTCCTAGGTTACACCTAGCAGTTTAGCACTTCAGTAGTTCTCCTAGGTTACACCTAGCAGTTTAGCACTTCAGCAGTTCTCCTAGGTTACACCTAGCAGTTTAGCACTTCAGTAGTTCTCCTAGGTTACACCTAGCAGTTTAGCACTTCAGTAGTTCTCCTAGGTTACACCTAGCAGTTTAGCATTTCTGCAGTTCTCCTAGGTCAGACCTAGCAGTTTAGCACTTCAGCAGTTCTCTAGATTAGACCTAGCAGTTTAGCACTTCGGCAGTTCTCCTAGGTTAGACCTAGCAGTTTAGCACTTCAGTAGTTCTCCTAGATTTGACCTAGCAGTTTAGCACTTCAGAAGTTCTCCTAGGTTAGATCTAGCAGTTTAGCACTTTAGTAGTTCTCCTAGGTTACACCGAGCAGTTTAGCACTTTAGTAGTTCTCCTAGGTTACACCGAGCAGTTTAGCACTTCAGTAGTTCTCCTAGGTTACACCTAGCAGTTTAGCATTTCTGCAGTTCTCCTAGGTCAGACCTAGCAGTTTAGCACTTCAATAGTTCTCCTAGATTAGACCTAGCAGTTTAGCACTTCAGCAGTTCTCCTAGGTTAGACCTAGCAGTTTAGCACTTCAGTAATTCTCCTAGATTAGACCTAGCTGTTTAACACTTCAGCAGTTCTCCTAGGTTAGAACTAGCAGTTTAGCACTTCAGCAGTTCTCCTAGGTTAGAACTAGCAGTTTAGTACTTCAGCAGTTCTCCTGGGTTACACCTAGCAGTTAATAAGCACTTCAGAAGTTCTCCTAGGTCAGACATAGCAGTTAATAAGCTCTTCAGCAGTTCTCTTAGATTAGACCTAGCAGTTAATAAGCACTTCAGCACTTCTCCTATGTCAGACCTAGCAGTTAATAAGCACTTCAGCACTTCTCCTAGGTTAGACCTATCAGTTTAGCACTTAAGCAGTTCTCCTAGGTAAGACCTTGCAATTTAGCACTTCAGCAGTTCTCCTAGGTTAAACCAAGCAGTTTAGCACTTCATCAGTTCTCCTGGGTTAGACCTAGCAGTTTAGCACTTCAGCAGTTCTCCTAGGTCAGACCTAGCAGTTTAGCACTTCAGCAGTTCTCTTAGGTCAGACCTAGCAGTTTAGCACTTCAGCAGTTCTCTTAGGTCAGACCTAGCAGTTTAGCACTTCAGCAGTTCTCCTAGGTCAGACCTAGCAGTTAATAAGCACTTCAGCAGTTCTCCTAGGTCAGACCTAGCAGTTAATAAGCACTTCAGCAGTTCTCCTAGGTTACACCTAGCAGTTAATAAGCACTTCAGCAGTTCTCCTAGGTCAGACCTAGCAGTTAATAAGCACTTCGGAAGTTCTCCTAGGCTACACCTAGCAGTTAATAAGCACTTCAGCAGTTCTCCTAGGTTACACCTAGCAGTTACTAAGCACTTTAGCAGTTCTCCTAGGTTAGACCAAGGATATTCTAGGGAAAGTCCTCTAAATCGGATGGGTTGGCAGTGACTCCAACCTGTGCCTTTGATGCTGTGAGTCAGATGCTATCAACACCGAGTCACTCCACATTCAGGATAAGGGGGAGATGCTGAACCTATCCTTGCCACACAACTCCCTCACCCCCTTACTCCAATCATCAAAGTAGCAGCATAAGGATAATCACCAGCATCACGCCTTCCTCTTCAACTATCTTCACCACAACCACCTTTCTTCCAATAAGTACAAAAGCGGTCATGATAATTCTATCAGTAAAAAGGAGAAGCAGGATCAGCAACACTACTGCCACTGATAGTGTTGGCTACAGCAGCAGCAGCAGCAGCAGTAGTGTTGATGAACAAATACAAAAATATCATAGCAGATTTTCAGACAAAGTAGGCCTGTATAATATCCAGAGCTGCAGTGATTATGCTGCAGACATGTAGACCCTGCTGTATGGTATTGAAAGCATATTGAGACGTCCATTCATGAACTTTGTCAGATATATCTAAATGGTTTGTCTTGCTTTGTGCCTCCTCGTGAGCCCTTACCTGAAAACGGGTACAGTAATCATTAATCCCAGGCGACATCAATCAGCTGATCAACCAATCAGTCTCTCGACTGTTGGCCGTCAGAGGCATCACTGAATTTGTCAGTCAATGAGTTCAGTTACAGAGGATTATACATACTCACCAAGCGTTGTGAAAATCTTCCTCCATCAGTGCTTAGAAGGTTTTTATTTATTTATTTATTTATTTATTTATTCTTGTACATCGAGGATAATGGAATAAGCACTCATGTGCTTTTTTACATCAAGTCCCCGTGTGTATGCAATTTTGTAAAATTTTGTCATCTGTTTCCAGGTTCTGTTTTATTGCCTTTCTAGACACAAGATAACCTCATCTCCAAGAAACAGAGAAAACAAAATGAAGAAAAAAAACCTACCATGGCATTAAAAAGGAACGATGATGGCACAGTCATTCAGTTTATTCACCAAGCTGACGAATGCCATCTTTACCAGTACAGTACACTGCATGCTCCATTGTCAATGTGCCTCTTTTGACCCACTCAGTGAAGATCTGCACAGCGTCTTTCTTCGTGCACTTGTCAGCACAGACAGCATCATCCTTTTTGGTTTTATGCATCTGTTTCAACAGAAACTGTCTCACACGATGCTGGTGTCGACGATAACGACGCTCCAACACCACACTGAGCATGTAGAGGTACGGGTTGAGGGCAGAATTGAGGGGAAGGACAAAAACGACCATGGCCGCATTCATGTGGCTGACTACAGCATGATCACTGGAGTCTGAGAGACATAAGAGTCCAACAGAAAACCAACACAGAAAGTCTGACACAGCAATGGTAATAAACCGTTGAGCTAAAAAGCGGTCCTTGCTGCTCCTGGTGCTGCCGTCACTGTCTGCTAGCTGGTTCTGCTGCACGGACTGGTAGATGACTGCCTGCCCCACAGCCACCAGCACGAACAGCACAAAGTTCACCACGATCATCACGTAGAAGGCAAAGGTCTGGCCGCCAAACTCCTTTCGGGTGATGGGCAGCGGAATGCAGATGGCGTTCTGGCTGTAAAACTGCCAGTGTGACGTCATAGGCAGCAAGGGGAGAGCAGCCAGCACAAGGCCCGTCATCCAGACCCCGCAAGACGTCAGCAAAGCGCTGGTTCTGTGGAAGTGGAGCTGGCTGAAGGGGAAGCGCAGCACCAACACTCGATCCAAGGTGATGAGGCAGATGATGAGTGCTGACACTTCACTGGACAGCAGGGACAAAAAGCCTGCCGTCTGACACAGGGCGCTGTGTCTCCATGTGACGTCCTTCCACAGGTAGGTGCCCAGGTACACACGGTCAGCCACACCTATGGTGGCCAGGTAGAATCCCATGAGGAAGTTAGCAACAGATAAATTTACAAGAAAAATGTAAAACTCTTCCAACTTCTTTTGTTTCTTACCCAGCAATGTAAAAGAGAAATGCAAAATGTTGCCAAGAAGGGCCAAAGACGAACACATTGCAATAAATATACGATATATGTCAAGCTTCAGCAAAGATTTGCATGAAGAAATTTCACTGTCGAGGGCATGACAAATGATATCCTTACCAGTCCTAGGAAGCACCTCCTGGCAGCACAGTTTGTAGTTGTCAGCAAAGACAGTGTGCAGGTTGTCCAGGCCTTGAAAGATGCTTTCAGAAAAGTAGGTCATGGGACATCCACGTAAATCCAAGACATGGAGATGGTGTAGAGACTGAAAACCCTCAGCTGCAATATCATCCACCCCACAGTCAGTCAGGTTGAGGGTGTGCAGCTTGGGAAAGATCTTCAGGACGGACACAGCCAGTTCTGGCAGCAAGACTGTGGACAAGTCCAGGGAGTGAAGGTAAGGATGCTGGTAGGGAGACTGCAAGGTGAACTGGAAGAAGCCACTCAGAGGATTCCCAGAGAGCGTCAGGTGACGCAGCTCAGGCAGAAGACTGAGGTGGTGGTCAGTGACGGAGGTGAGGTGGTTGTCGCTCAGGTCTAAGGTGTGCAGGTTGGGGAGGAGGACCAGGGTCAGGTTCCGCAGCCCGCAGCGTGCCAGTCTCAGGAAGATGAGCAGAGTGGTGCTGGCCACCTCAGCGTACTGCACACCGCTGCCACTGGCGTCCAGAAAGCGCAGCTGGGGGGCAGACAGTGCTGGGGGAAGCCTGCGGCCACAGAACCAGGCGCCTGGCCATAGCACGTTGCAGTGGGCAGGGCAGGTGCTGTCACACAGCAACTCGTCGTCTCGCTGAGGACACTGGTACACACCGTCACACAGGTGGGGGCATGCAGGCACACTGCAGAGGCCCGACAGCGGTAGAATCCTGGACAGCTGGAAGTGTCACAGTGCTCTTCGTCTTCATGCTGGGGGCAGTCATAGACCTGGTTACACCACACAAAGACAGGCAGACAGTAGCCGTTGTCTGCACACTGCAGGTGAGTGTCTGGGCACACAGAGGACTGGTTGCTGACAGACAGGTTCACGGGATGCATCGTCATCCCACCATAGCCATCCAGCTTCACCACAGAGGGAGGAGGGAGTTCGTGGTTGGTGTAGATGTCCATGTTTTTGTCTCTGTATCTGCACTCCTCTTCATCACTGGCATCACTGCAGTCAGGCAACATGTTGCACACCGTACTTTTCAGAACACACTGTGAAACATTCAGGAATAGCAGCAGTTCCATTCACTGGACAATGGTAGTCAATAAGACATCTACTTTTACAGTCATATTCAGTATGTAGGACAACATCAGAGAGAGAGAGAGAGAGAGAGAGAGAGAGAGAGAGAGAGAGAGAGAGAGAGAGAGAGAGAGAGAGAGAGAGAGAGAGAGAGAGAGAGAACTTGTATTTCTGTTTTTCCTGCTGCTTGCTCATATTTATTACCATGCTTTCTTTTTTGTGTCAATATTTACAGCAATGTCAGGCATATGAAAGCTTTATCTTTGCTTTTTTTCCCCAAGTTTGAAGCAGAATGCAGTTGTAAAGATTCGGCAAATGTAAAACAGTCATTACATGTTTTGAGTCCTTCTGGAATGCCAATCAACTTTGTAAACAAAAACTTAAACCAGATGTATTCTGAAGAATAGCACAAAATCAGACCATTATTAACAGTATATGAAATATGAATAAACACACACACTCACAACACACACACACACACACACCACACATAAACACACACACATAAACACACACACATAAACACACACACACACACACACACACACACACACACACACACAGAGGATGAACGAGAAACGAGACATCACCTGCTTGTTGCTGCACAGAAAATGCCTCTGGATGTCGCAAGCTGCATACAAAGAAGTGCTCATCACTGTGGGGCACGGAGTCGGCCCCGGTGGGCACCACCAGCGAGTAAGGCACGTGACCAAACCCCTTTTTGACACCGGAAAGGGGAAATGCGTCCCCCGATCCACGGCAGGAAATGCGCCACCCCCTTTAGTTCCCCAGCAAGAACTGGCCACTCACAAGCAGAAAGAGCGGTCCCCGTGAGTTTGGGGGCAGGGGAAAAACTCCCGTTTTGGCCACCCTGTGAAGGGTTAAGTGGGGAGGTATTCTCTAGGGGTTGGGGTGGACGCGGTTTGTGTGCTGTGGTGAAAATAAAGGGAAATACTTTGTTGGTAATCTTATCCCTTGCCCCTCTTTCCTCGCCCTTTCCTTCGTTTCCCCCTTATCCCCCTTCCTTTCACATTCTCCCCCCCAACCTTTCTTTCCTTCTTCTCCTGTTAGCCCCTAGCAGTTTAGCCTTCCAGTTCTCCCTAGTCAACCTAGCTTTAGCACTTCAGAAGTTACCTAGGTAGACCTAGCAGTTTACACTTCAGCATTCCCCTAGTTGCCTAGCAGTTTGCACTTCCAGAGTTCTCCTGGGTTACACCTACAGTTTAGCTCTTCAGCAGTTCTCCCCAGGTTGGACCTAGCAGTATAGCCTTCAGAAGTTTTTCTCCTAGGTTCATCATCATTAACCGTTACACCGAGTGGTGTGTAGGCACCCACAAAGCGCTTCCACTCCTGCCTATCCTGGCCACCAAGTCACTGATCCCCAAGAGTGCTGCATGGCCTTCATGTCACTTTCTACAGCCCTCCTCCACGTTGCTTTTGGTCTTCCTTTCTTTCTCCTTCCTCCTAGGTTAGACCAAGGTAATTCTAGGTAAAGTCATATAAATCGGATGAGTTGGCAGTGACTCCAACCTGTGCCTTTGACGCTGCGAGTCAGATGCTATCAACACCGAGTCACTCCACATTCAGGATAAGGGGGAGATGCTGAACCTATCCTTGCCACACAACTCCCTCACCCCCTTTACTCCAATCATCAAAGTAGCAGCATAAGGATAATCACCAGCATCACGCCTTCCTCTTCAGCTATCTTCACCACAACCACCTTTCTTCCAATAAGCACAAAAGCGGTCATGATAATTCTATCAGTAAATAGGAGAAGCAGGATCAGCAACACTACTACCACTGATAGTGTTGGCTACAGCAGCAGCAGCAGCAGCAGTAGTGTTGATGAACAAATACAAAAATATCATAGCAGATTTTCAGACAAAGTAGGCCTGTATAATATCCAGACCAGCAGTGATTATGCTGCAGACATGTAGACCCTGCTGTATGGTATTGAAAGCATATTGAGACGTCCATTCATGAACTTTGTCAGATATATCTAAATGGTTTGTCTTGCTTTGTGCCTCCTCGTGAGCCCTTACCTGAAAACGGGTACAGTAATCATTAATCCCAGGCGACATCAATCAGCTGATCAACCAATCAGTCTCTCGACTGTTGGCCGTCAGAGGCATCACTGAATTTGTCAGTCAATGAGTTCAGTTACAGAGGATTATACATACTCACCAAGCGTTGTGAAAATCTTCCACCATCAGTGCTTAGAAGGTTTTTATTTATCTATTTATTTATTTTTTTTATATCGAGGATAATGGAATAAGCACTCATGTGCTTTTTTACATCCAGTCCCCGTGTGTATGCGGTTTTGTAAAATTTTGTCATCTGTTTCCAGGTTCTGTTTTATTGCCTTTCTAGACACAAGATAACCTCATCTCAAAGAAACAGAGAAAACAAAATGAAGAAAAAAAACCTACCATGGCATTAAAAAGGAACGATGATGGCACAGTCATTCAGTTTATTCACCAAGCTGACGAATGCCATCTTTTACCAGACAGTACACTGCATGCTCCATTTTCAATGTGCCTCTTTTGACCCACTCAGTGAAGATCTGCACAGCGTCTTTCTTCGTGCACTTTTCAGCACAGACAGCATCATCCTTTTTGGTTTTATGCATCTGTGTCAGCAGAAACTGTCTCACACGATGCTGGTGTCGACGATAACGACGCTCCAACACCACACTGAGCATGTAGAGGTACGGGTTGAGGGCAGAATTGAGGGGAAGGACAAAAACGACCATGGCCGCATTCATGTGGCTAACTACAGCATGATCACTGGAGTCTGAGAGACATAAGAGTCCAACAGAAAACCAACACAGGAAGTCTGACACAGCAATGGTAATAAACCGTTGAGCTAAAAAGCGGTCCTTGCTGCTCCTGGTGCTGCCGTCACTGTCTGCTAGCTGGTTCTGCTGCACGGACTGGTAGATGACTGCCTGCCCCACAGCCACCAGCACGAACAGCACAAAGTTCACCACGATCATCACGTAGAAGGCAAAGGTCTGGCCGCCAAACTCCTTTCGGGTGATGGGCAGCGGAATGCAGATGGCGTTCTGGCTGTAAAACTGCCAGTGTGACGTCATAGGCAGCAAGGGGAGAGCAGCCAGCACAAGGCCCATCATCCAGACCCCGCAAGACGTCAGCAAAGCGCTGGTTCTGTGGAAGTGGAGCTGGCTGAAGGGGAAGCGCAGCACCAACACTCGATCCAAGGTGATGAGGCAGATGATGAGTGCTGACACTTCACTGGACAGCAGGGACAAAAAGCCTGCCGTCTGACACAGGACGCTGTGTCTCCATGTGACGTCCTTCCCCAGGTAGGTGCCCAGGTACACACGGTCAGCCACACCTATGGTGGCCAGGTAGAATCCCATAAGGAAGTTAGCAACACATAAATTTACAAGAAAAATGTAAAACTCTTCCAACTTCTTTTGTTTCTTACCCAGCAATGTAAACGAGAAATGCAAAATGTTGCCAAGAAGGGCCAAAGACGAACACATTGCAATAAATATACGATATATGTCAAGCTTCAGCAAAGATTTGCATGAAGAAATTTCACTGTCGAGGGCATGACAAATGATATCCTTACCAGTCCTAGAAAGCACCTTCTGGCAGCACAGTTTGTAGTTGTCAGCAAAGACAGTGTGCAGGTTGTCCAGGCCTTGAAAGATGCTTTCAGAAAAGTAGGTCATGGGACATCCACGTAAATCCAAGACCTGGAGATGGTGTAGAGACTGAAAACCCTCAGCTGCAATATCATCCACCCCACAGTCAGTCAGGTTGAGGGTGTGCAGCTTGGGAAAGATCTTCAGGATGGACACAGCCAGCCCTGGCAGCAAGACTGTGGACAAGTCCAGGGAGTGAAGGTGAGGATGCTGGAAGGGAGACTGCAAGGTGAACTGGAAGAAGCCACTCAGAGGATTCCCAGAGAGCGTCAGGTGACGCAGCTGAGGCAGAAGACTGAGGTGGTGGTCAGTGACGGAGGTGAGGTGGTTGTCGCTCAGGTCTAAGGTGTGCAGGTTGGGGAGGAGGACCAGGGTCAGGTTCCGCAGCCCGCAGCGTGCCAGTCTCAGGAAGATGAGCAGAGTGGTGCTGGCCACCTCAGCGTACTGCACACCGCTGCCACTGGCGTCCAGAAAGCGCAGCTGGGGGGCAGACAGTGCTGGGGGAAGCCTGCGGCCACAGAACCAGGCCTGGCCATAGCACGTGCAGTGGGCAGGGCAGGTGCTGTGACACAGCAACTCGTCGTCTCGCTGAGGACACTGGTACACACCGTCACACAGGTGGCGGGCATGCAGGCACACTGCAGAGGCCCGACAGCGGTAGAATCCTGGACAGCTGGAAGTGTCACAGTGCTCTTCGTCTTCATGCTGGGGGCAGTCATAGACCTTGTTACACCACACAAAGACAGGCAGACAGTAGCCGTTGTCTGCACACTGCAGGTGAGTGTCTGGGCACACAGAGGACTGGGTGCTGACAGGCAGGTTCACTGGATGCATCGTCATCCCACCATAGCCATCCAGCTCCACCACAGAGGGAGGAGGGAGTTCGTGGTTGGTGTAGATGTCCATGTTTTTGTCTCTGTATCTGCACTCCTCTTCATCACTGGCATCACTGCAGTCAGGCAACATGTTGCACACCGTACTTTTCAGAACACACTGTGAAACATTCAGGAATAGCAGCAGTTCCATTCACAGGACAATGGTAGTCAATAAGACATCTACTTTTTAAGTCATATTAGTATGTAGGACAACATCAGAGAGAGAGAGAGAGAGAGAGAGAGAGAGAGAGAGAGAGAGAGAGAGAGAGAGAGAGAGAGAGAGAGAGAGAGAGAGAGAGAGATCAGAGAGAGATTCGACACTGTAAACAGTCATTACATGTTTTGAGTCCTTCTGGAATGCCAATCAACTTTGTAAACAAAAACTTAAACCAATGTACTCTGAAGAATAGCACAAAAGCAGACCAACATTAACAGTATATAAATTAGAATAGAAAAACACACACACTCAACACAACACACACACACACACACACACACACACACACACACACACACACACAATAACACACACACACAAACACACACACAACACACACACACACAAACACACACACACACACACACACACACACACACACACACACACAGAGGATGAACGAGAAACGAGACATCACCTGCTTGTTGCTGCACAGAAAATGCCTCTGGATGTCGCAAGCTGCATACAAACAGAAGTGCTCATCACTGTGGTCACGGCAGTCGGCCTGGTGGTCACACACCAGCGAGTAAGGCACGTGACCAACCTCATTGAGACACCGGAACATGGGCGGAAGTGGCGTCCGATCCACGTGACAGGAAATGACGCCAGCCCTCTCAGTTCCCCAGCAGGAACTGGCCACGTCACAAGCCAGGAAAGAGCGAGTCACGTGACGTTGGGGACAGGGGAGAAAACTCCCTGTTCTTGGCCAGCCCTGTGAAGGGTTCAAGTGGAGAGGTATTTCTCTAGGGGGTGGGGTGGGCGCGGTTTGTGTGCTGTGGTCAGAAAACTCACACAGGTAACTGACTTTGTCCTGGTAATCTTGATTGTAGGGATGGACACCGTCTATGGACAACTGAGCACAGGAAGGCTGGCAGCGCACCGTTCTGCTGACAGCAGTGTATTTGGTGTAGTATGCAACGGTTCCATCCTCATGGTACCAAAATTCCCTGTACCTGTGCCATAAAAAAAATCATGTTTTCAATTCTATTGTCATGTTTAGCATGATCATACATAGCATTAGAACCTTGCTGTAAATTCGTCAACATCATTCCTTTAGTATTCAAATACCTATAACTATTTTCCTACGTCTCAGTTATGGTCATAATTATGTCTGTCAAACTGCACAGGCGAATTCAAAGAAAGGAAGAGAATAGAGAATAAACGAACAAGAAACAATCAATAAATAAGTTAACAAAAATAAAAGCCAGAAAATCATCCAACAAAAAAGAACCAAGAGCAGGAATGAGCACCAAAAATACAAGAATCAAACAAATAGCACTACCACTCACAGACGAATGACTAACCACCCAGCCATGCACAAATGAATACCAAGGAAGCAGGATACATGACATTCATTATGAATTAGTTTTCACGCCATTTTCGATTTATCTGGCACTGTCTCAGACAAGTTTGTTCTGTATACAAAGGCAATGGAAGGAGTTAAAAACATCCACTATAGCATAGCGTACAAAGCTGCACGATACAACCCCCACACGGTCACAGAGACTATCTGAAAATCATGACGGTAAACTTATTAGCTGATAATACAATACACCTTATTTGCTGGTATTTGGTTCAAAGAGTCCACAGAGGTCCAACCCTCTTTTTTAGCCTGTGATCTGTGTGACTTGTGTCATCTCTTATTCGTTTTTGGTTTATTCCATGTATCATATTTCGCTTTTGTCTTTTTTTTAAAAGTCTTTGCTGGGACTACTGCGCTTTTAATATGCGAGAAAAGTAATGCTCAAAATCCCCTGAACTGATTGCACCTGCAAAAATATTCAACTCCTGTTGACAAACAGGTTAGATTCTAGAAAAACTAAAGAACCACTGAGCAGGTATTTGACCTGTGCAATATCTGTCAGCAACGTTTTCAAAATCAGAGGTGGTTATTTTATGTTTTCATAGACTTCAAAAGGGCATTTCAAGGAGTCTGGCAGGAGGCACAATGGGCCCCCTTTAAGAAAATCAAAATGCAACAGCAATTTATCTAAAGCAACCAGGGCAGTGCTTACATATATGGTGTTTTAGAGTGGTTCTAGACACTTCTGATGCAGTCTGCCAGGGCTGCTCTCTACCTCCCACATTCTACACCATATTCCTGGAATGCACAATGGCTGATGCACTTGAGGATCATGTCGGTACCCTTAGCATTTGACTCTAAATAAACAGAAGTCATATTATTGCAGACAACATTGGTAGCATGGCAAGCAGTAAAGAAGAACTCGCCAGGCTTGCCAAAACGACTGGGCAATGCATCAACAGAATAAGATAGGAACAGTAGAGCAAAGAAGACCAAGATGACAGTCAACTGCGCATCTACCATAATTACCAACATGAACGTTCATGGACAGAAACTATGACCTGTCTTAAAGCTCATTTTCCATTTTATCCATCAGCAGCAGTGAAGTGTCCCAACCAGAAGGCATTTCAAAGGCAAGAAAGCCACAACCGATTTGTCCAGACTGAAACCTGTATGAAACAGTTTTACATTCTCTGATATACCCCCCTGATTGTCAAGTGCGTGTGTGTGGAGGGGGGGGGGGTGTAATGAAAATAAGTACTCCTGTATCTTGCTTTTGGCTTTCAAGAATGATTTCTAAATTGTGTGTGTGTGTGTTTATGTCTTTACTATATAATGGTCATTATGGTGCGCGGTTGCACGTGTGTGTGTGTATCTGTGATAAAACTATGTTCATATATTGGGGGGGGGGGGGGGGGGGGGGGGGGGGGGGGGGGGTATATGGGTGTGCGCGTGTGTGTGAATGCGCTCGTGCGTGCACGCGTAAAAAAAGTGTAATCTTTTCCAATCAATGGTTTTTACAACATTGTATTCCTACATTGGTGTGTATGTTGTGTGTGTGTGTGTGTGTGTGTGTGTGTGTGTGTGTGTGTGTGTGTGTGTGTGTTGTGTGTGTGTGTGTGTGTGTGTGTGTGTGTGTGTGTGTGTGTGTGTACGCGGTGTGTGTGTGTGCACGCACCTGGGTTTGTGTTTGTGTATGATAATTTTTTAAGCTATCTTGGAATGTTTATAACAATCTGAAATGTATTTTTCTTGTGTCTTGTGAGATAATTATAGGTATCAATGTGCCTGTCAGTATTGTAATTGCCCTTCATGGGATGATTAAAGTGTTTTTGACTTGACTTGACTTGACTTGAAAGGACAGGACCATCTCTATGAAGCACAGCATTAGGCTCAGATGTGCATCTTCGTGTGTGGGACATACTGACGGTGGATCTGGACTGTAGAATCCAACTGATGGAAATGAGGTACTATTAGAAAGTACTTAACATTGATTGTAGCGAATTCATCAAAACTGAACAAGTGCTACTCACCATCAGAGTATGATTGTTAGACCGACACGCACAAAAAAGTTGACACTAGTCCAGCGAAGAACACTACATGGTGAGGACATATTACAATACCCTAAAGGCCTTGCTGGAAAAAATCGTTCAGGACACTGTCAAGCAAGGGAGACAAAGATGTTATCAGGAAAAGATGGAGAATGGGTGATCTCACAGAATAGGCAAGAAAAGTACCCGAAGAGACTATGCTTTGCCACACGACCGACATAAATACTGAAATGTGTGAACTTCAACAGCTCTCAGAGTAGGTAAGGGAGGAGGAGCTGAAGATTTGATTCCTGTTTGTCACACTTTATGACATTCAAACAAACAAAAAAACACTAGCAACACAATGTGACCCCCCTCAAAAACGCACACAAGCAACAACAAGGCCACATTGGTTACAGTCACACTGCTGTCCCTTGGTGCCTGTTACCCACTTTCTGTGCAACACCTGTACATCAAACACAGACACTGTTCAAAAGTAACAGCCTTTGCTTTGGGGCAAAATCCTAGATGCTAGTAGAATTAGAAAGCACAGTTATCTGGTTTTCTCTATAAAAACAAAACAACGTTATATGGAACCAATACCACTTTGATAGTGATTCCAATTCAGTGGTTCACAGTCACACTTAAATCTCTTTTAAATACAGATAACCCAGCGCAAGGGACGGGATAACTCAGTGGTCAGAGCACTTGCTTTCCCCAAGCTAAGGATAAGCAGCATCGAGCGTGGTTACCAAGAGGATGGGTGACCATTTGAGCACCTTGGCTTCAGCACAAACCACCAGTTCACCCAGCTGTAAATGGGTACCTGCCCTCTATAGGGTCAGGGAAGGTAAAGCAGCGAGGGAGAGGAGATGGGCGCCGCCCTCAATATGCTGGCCCCTGAAGAAGCCAAGGTCTCTGACATCTTGCTCCCCAACGACCATATAATGGAAACACCTTTACCTTTTCTTTTTAAACAGGGGAACTGCATACTAAAACATGTGCTTTAAGACATGTCAGAATATTATGGTTGGTTTGGGACAGAAAATTCAAATTGTACGTGATTGCCCCCCCCCCCCCCCCCTCTTTCTTTCTATTGGAGCTGTCATGTTAAACAAAGAGAATACCATACCCTCAGTGCGTCCTTTGGCTCAAAAGTGACACTAAGTGACAGGATAGACCATCATCCGCGAGAACCAGCTTGTATTTGAGGCAGTTTGAGCACTGCCGAACAAGAAAATGGCGTTGTTGTTCTACAATACTGAAACTGCTTTGAGTCGCCGAAAACCTGCTTCTGTCTGTAAAAGTGACAGAGGACACCGTGCGTTTTCATACTGAGGTCTCCACTGACACTTTTAAGAACCGTGTGAAGAAAAGCCTTTCTCTTGTAAAGACAGTTCAAGATTGCTATGAAGCGATACAGGCTAAGTTTACTTAACGCCCGTTTTGCTGAAATCTTTATTTATTTTATTCTTTTATAGCGAGGATAATGGAATAAGCACTTATGGGATTTTTTACACATCCAGTCCCCGTGTGTATGCGGATTTGTAAATTCTGTCATCTGTTCCCACCGACACACAATGGCCTACTCTTACGAAAAGCGGAACAGGATTTAACGTGTGCGCAAGATGTTCTGCATAGACTTCTAAAGCGAGCAGCCTAACAGCCCAATAGCACTCTAGGCATTTCACAGTGGTCAGAATGGCTCTGCCTGTCCTCCTCCTTGCTTTTACTGTGCATGACCCACCCAACAACAGCCCTCTGTTGCAGTCCAAGACTGGGCCGCCAGTTACCTCCTCGGTCAGATTGTACACCCTGTGTGTTTAGTGTGTGTGTGTGTGTGTGTGTGTGTGTGTGTGTGTGTGTGTGTGTGTGTGTGTGTGTGTGTGTGTGTGTGTGTGTGTGAGAGAGAGAGAGAGAGAGAGAGAGAGAGAGAGAGAGACAGGCAGACAGACAGACAGGAACAGACAGGCATACAGATAGGTAGGCAGACAACCAGACAGAAAAACAGACACACCGATAGATAGATAGATAGATAAATTGATAGATTGATAGATATAATGATAGATAGATAGATAAATAGATAGATTGATAGATAGATTGATTGATAGATTGATAGATAGATAGATAGATAGATAGATAGATAGGCAAACAGGCAGACAGACAGATAGACAAATAGATAGATAGATAGATAGATAGATAGATAGATAGATAGATAGATAGATAGATAGATAGATAGATGGATGAATGGATAGATAGATAGATAGATAGATAGATAGATAGATAGATAGATAGATAGATAGACACAGACAGACAGAGAGTTAGATAGATAGATAGATAGATAGATAGATCGATAGATAGATAGATAGATAGATAGATAGACAGACAGACAGACAGACAGATAGATAGATATATACCATTAGATAGATAGATAGATATAGATAGATATATTGATAGATTGATTGATAGATAGATAGATAGATAGATAGATAGATAGATAGATAGACAGATTGACAGATAGATAGATTGATAGATTGATAGATAGATAGATAGATAGATAGATAGATAGATAGATAGACAGATAGTTAAATAGATAGATAGATAGATAGACAGACAGACAGACAGATAGACAGATAGATGGATAGATAGATAGATAGATAGATAGATAGATAGATAGATAGATAGACAGACAGATACATAGAAAGAAACAGACAGACAGACATAAAGACAGACAGACAGACAGACATAAAGACAGACAGACAGACAGATAGAAAGAAACAGACAGACAGACGTACAGAAAGGTAGGCAGGCAGTCACACAGAAACAGAAACACAGACACTAACACAGACAGACAAACACACAAACAGAGAGACAAAACAACACAAAAGAGCAGCACAAGGCAGCAGAAGCATCCTCCTCCTCCTCCTCATCATCACATGTTAGGCAAGGAGCGGCCGACAGGAACCAGACCGATCCAGGCGAAGAAGAAGCTGTCCACCCTTCCCAGGAGCTCCCTGACCGTCTCCATCTCCCTGTAGCTGCTCAGACTGGCCAGACGAGCCCCCTGGCCGCGACACTTCAAGTTAGCCTCGTTCCACGACACAAGCTTGTGCCGGGTCTCCGCCGGCGGGTCGTGTTCGGGCAGCAGCCTGGGGACCTTGTTGGTGACGTAGAGGTAGCAGCCAGAGCCGACGGTGACACGGCCCAGACCGCAGGCAGCGCTGGTGTAGGGGCAGTGCTCCTCATCCTCCAGCCCCGCACAGTCTGCCTGCAGGTTACACGGGAAGTGAGGCTTCAGCTCTGGCCACTGAGCCACAGAACAGTTCCACAGAAGACCACCACCATCACCATCACCTACACTGCCGTCCCCATCAACATCAACAGCAGCAGCAACTCGCTGTGGTTCTTCAGAGTAAGGGTAGAGGGAAAAGAGAAGTTGGAACCCGAGGACTGGGGAGATGTCTTTGGACAGGAAACGCACGTACAGAAGACCGGATGGCGGGTCGTAGAGGGCAGGGGCAGAGAGGGTCATGCCGCAATACCCTGCCAACGCTTTGGTGAAGGGCAGGGCGTCGTACAGACTGACGACAGCCGTTTGGCAATAACTGAACCCCGCTGGAAGGTGCAAGTGGAGGAAGCTGGTCAGCGCCCGGTGGTTGACGGCGACAGGGATGCTGACCCACGTGTCCAGGTTGAACATGGCTGGCGTCACGCCGTCCCAGCCTGGAGTGGTCACTGTCCCTGTACGTGGTAGAGGTCACAGAGGTCACACAGACACACGGATACAGACAGAGACACAGACGCACACACAGGGACACACACAGACGCGCGCGCAGACGCACACACACACACACACACACACACACATACACACACACACACACACACACACACACACACACAATCTGACAAACCCGGGTTCGATTCCTATTTCAAGGGGATATTTTCCCCTGGAGTTAACATCAGTGCAGACTCCGCTCTCCCCAAAAGTCCTTCGGATGAGACTATAAACCGAGGCCCTGTGTGCGAACGCATGCAAGAACATCTTGCGCACATGTTAAATCCTGTCCCGCTTTTCGTAAGAATAGGTTATTGTGTGCCGGTGGGAACAGATGACAAAATTTACAAACCACATGCACACGGGGACTGGATGTAAAAAAGCACGTAAATGCTTATTCCATTATCCTCGATATAAAAGAATAACACACACACACACACACACACACACACACACACACACACACACACACACACACACACACACACACAATCTGACAATCCGGGTTCGATTCCTGTTCAAGAGGATATTTTCCCATGGAGTACATCAGTGCAGACTCCACTCTCCCCAAAAGTCCTTCCGATGAGACTATAAACCGAGGCCCTGTGTGCAAACGCAAGCAAGAACATCTTGCGCACACGTTAAATCCTGTTCCGCTTTTCGTTGTGTGCCGGTGGGAACAGATGACAAAAGTTACAAACCACATACACACGGGGTTGGATGTAAAAAAGCACGAACATAAATGCTTATTCCATTATCCTCGATATAAAAGAATAGAATAAAATAAATTAAAAAAATAAACACACACACACATGGTTTGATGGGGGGGGGGGGGAGAAGCAAATTAATGCACTGATTATTCAATGTATCATCTGAAAACAAAAATTCTTATTATTATTATTATTATCATCATCATCATCGTCATCACCATCATCATTACTACATCCTCAAGCTAGCTGATTGCTTTGAAGCCCACTCAGAAGAAATGACACCAGTCATCGAGGTCAAGAGAAACGCCTTGACAGCGTACAAAACCAATTCCAGAGAACAGAACCTCCAGGTTCTCCATGCTGCTCGCAA
This sequence comes from Rapana venosa, assembly GCA_028751875.1. Taxonomy (NCBI): domain Eukaryota; kingdom Metazoa; phylum Mollusca; class Gastropoda; order Neogastropoda; family Muricidae; genus Rapana; species Rapana venosa. The sequence goes on along the minus strand of CM054161.1, from coordinate 32,516,163 downwards.
CACAGGCCAGCAGTGTGCCAGACAATGCACCAGTGACTTTTGGCTTCAGCTCTGCTCCCAGATTCATATCGCAGCTGACACAGGCAACATGAAGGTGATATACGATGGCATCAAGCAGGCACTGGACCCAATGCAAAAGAAAACTGCCCCTTTGAAATCAGCAACTGGGGAGGTGATTCAAGACAGAGAATGACAGATGGAGCGCTGGGTAGAACACTACACTGAACTATATGCAAGGGAAAATGTAGTCACAGAAGACGCCCTGAATGCCACAGAGTGCCTACCAAAACTGGAAGAGCTCGACAGAGAAGCAGCCATAGATGAACTCAGCGAAGCCCTGGATTGAGTCCTGGCTCCCACTCTGTTTGGAATCTTCTTTGCTGTGATGCTGAAACACGCGTTTGGTCCTGCAGCTGAAGGTATCTACCTCCAAACCAGGTCAGACGGAAAGCTCTTCAAACTATCCAGACTAAGGGCCGAGACTAACGTTCATCTGAGGTGCCTGTGTGACTTCCTCTTTGCAGACGATGCAGCAGTAAGCGCCCACTCAGCTGAGTGTGTGTGTGGGGGGGGGGGGGGCGGTGCGGAAGGGGAAGGGGGGATAGGGTTGAGGTGTGCACATAGCTAATAATCCGCATTAAACAACTATAAGAAACACCAATTAAAACCATAAAACAAGAAAGTTGAAGAGAAAAAAATAACAGCTTAAAAACTAACTTTGCAATTCACATAACTAATAAACGTCAATAAACTATGAAAATCTAATAATAGGACTATGACTTAATAACAATACAATTTCTTTCATTAATGGAATGTCTTTTAGAATTTGTTCTAAGCAACTGACTGAAAATAAGTAAAACGTTTTTCAAATCCTTGCATTCTAAAAGAATGTGAGCAATGGTTATATTTTTTGCTACAGATACAAGTTGCTTTAAAAAAAGTTCTGAAATCATTGAGCTTAAACCTCTAGATAAGAGATACCACATTTCTATATTCATGTCAGTTACCGCATTTGATCTTATCCACAGATTATAAATGGGCTACACTATCACTCAAGGGAGAAGGGGTACCTTGTTTCTTGTTAAAGTGTTTCCAACATGCATTTTGTAAAATGCTATAGCCCTCATGAATGGATAAGGGGGCATTTATGCTGCAGGACCCATTAGTATACTTAGCTCCACATTTTGCTATTTTGTCAACTTTTTCATTAAAGTAGATACCACAATGCAAAGGAATCCAGCAAAAAGTATCGCTAGTGCCTCGTAACATCAGAAAATTGATCAGATGTCCAATCTCAGATCTCGTAACTGGGGGACTGTACTGAAGCCAAGGCGCGAAAACAGTCACCCATCCACTTGGTGACCACGCTCAGTGCATGCTGCTTAACCTTAGCTTGGGGACAGCGAGTGCTCTGACCACTGAGTTATCTTGTCCCCCAAAAGCTACCAAGTGACTTATAAAGAAATGACAACTATTTCTTCCAGCAAAAGTGGCTTTTGTTGGGAGGAAAGTCTAGAATAACTCCGTTATTACTCGATCGTTCCCAATGTATGGTGATGGGATAGCTCAGTGGTCAGAGCACTCGCTTTCCCACGAGCGTGGTACCACTTGGATGGGTCACCGTTTGCGCGCCTTGGCATCAGTATTGGCCGTCAGCGCCTGGGGTTTATCACAGTTCTTGATTAAACCATTGACGCTGGGGGCAACAGCAGAGTGAGAGGCTGTATGACCAGTGGCTTTCCCACTCATGGAATTCCACTT
>CM054161.1:32499402-32509402 GCA_028751875.1 Rapana venosa | reverse complement strand
TGTAGTTGTCAGCAAAGACAGTGTGCAGGTTGTCCAGGCCTTGAAAGACGTTTTCAGAAAAGTAGGTCATGGGACATCCACGTGCATCCAGGACATGGAGATGGCGCAGAGACTGAAAACCCTCAGCTGCAATATCATCCACCCCACAGTCAGTCAGGTTGAGGGTGTGCAGCTTGGGAAAGATCTTCAGGACGGACACAGCCAGCTCTGGCAGCAAGACTGTGGACAAGTCCAGAGAGTGAAGGTGAGGATGCTGGTAGGGAGACTGCAAGGTGAACTGGAAGAAGCCACTCAGAGGATTCCCAGAGAGCGTCAGGTGACGCAGCCGAGGCAGAAGACGAGGTGGTGGTCAGTGACGGAGGTGAGGTGGTTGTCGCTCAGGTCTAAGGTGTGCAGGTTGGGGAGGAGGACCAGGGTCAGGTTCCGCAGCCCGCAGCGTGCCAGTCTCAGGAAGATGAGCAGAGTGGTGCTGGCCACCTCAGCGTACTGCACACCGCTGCCACTGGCGTCCAGAAAGCGCAGCTGGGGGGCAGACAGTGCTGGGGGAAGCCTGCGGCCACAGAACCAGGCCTGGCCATAGCACGTGCAGTGGGCAGGGCAGGTGCTGTCACACAGCAACTCGTCGTCTCGCTGAGGACACTGGTACACACCGTCACACAGGTGGCGGGCGTGCAGGCACACTGCAGAGGCCCGACAGCGGTAGAATCCTGGACAGGTGGAAGTGTCACAGTGCTCTTCGTCTTCATGCTGGGGGCAGTCATAGACCTTGTTACACCACACAAAGACAGGCAGACAGTAGCCGTTGTCTGCACACTGCAGGTGAGTGTCTGGGCACACAGAGGACTGGCTTGCTGACAGACAGGTTCACTGGATGCATCGTCAATCCTCCATGCCCGTTGAAATCTACCACTGCAGGAGGGACAAGGCTGATTTGGTTCTCATAGTCTCTCATTGAGATTCCGCACTGCTCGTCACTGGCATCAACGCAATGTGGCACGTCATCACAGACAAGAGCTAAGTCTATACACTGATGAGCTCGCCAGCACACATGCACACACACACGCACGCACACACACACATGCACACACACACGGCTTAATTTTTAAAAATGCAAATGCATAACTTACTCAATGTACCATCTGGAAATAAGAATTTGACTTTGACTTTGACTTTGACTTTCACGCACACACACACACACACACACACACACACACACACACACAACACACAAAGCTATGTCTATACACTGATAAGCGCGCGCACGCGCGCACACACACACACACACAACACACACACACACACACACACACACACACACACACACAACACATGCTTGATTAAAAAAAAATGCAAATGCATTGCTTACTCAATGTACCATCTGGAAATAAAAAATTGTGTCTGATTCGGTGGCTCAAGTTACTCTGGTCTCATGGTGCCCTCACACGCACACGGGGCCTCGGTTTATAATCTCATCCGAAGGACTTTTGGGGGAGAGTGGAGTCTGCACTGATGTTAACTCCAAGGGAAAATATCCCCTTGAGCAGGAATCGAACCCGGGTTGAATGTTCTAACCACTAGGCTATCCCCCCCCCCCCTTAACCTCCTTCTTGTTTATTTTCTGACTTCTTGATCTGTCCTCCTCCTGCCTTACACCTCCCCACCCCCTTCAAACAAACACAAAAGAAAAGATAACAGTTCTCTCCCAGGCTGACGTAGGATGCGCGGGGCCTGATTTGTTAGGTCTTTATCGGCAGCACAACGTATTTTTTTCTCATATGACAGATAACAGTAGTTACTATGCAAGTGTTCCAAAAATTGGGGGGGGGGGGGTCGGGTAAGGCAGGAGGAGAACGGACCAAGGAGGCAGAAAATAGACAAGAAGGAGGTGGTGACAGGAAGAAAAGGAACAAGGCAGAAACAAAAAGAGGGATTGAAAATTTTACAAAAGAGGGAATTCCTAGCACAGAATTGTCCAAAAGGTAGGTATGCTAATCATACTGACAAGCCCCCCCCCCCCCCCCCTCCCCTTCCCCTTAGGTATCCCCTACGGAGGAGCTAGCGTTTCTTTCCTTCTTTTTTTTCTTTTTTTATAGCTTACCTGCTTGTTTTTGCATTCGTACGAGGTCTGAAAATCGCACGGAAGAAAGTGGCAGAACTGTTCATCACTGTGGTCCCGGCACTGCGAGAAATGATCACACACCATGGTGTAGGGCACGTGCTGCTCATCATCGACATCCGCACACGAGAACGAAGGGGGAGGGTCTCAGGTCCACGCCACAGGACGAAGGAGACGACCCCTCTGGGGTCCAGCAAGCGCTCCCCGGATCGCAAGCCAGGAAGGTGTGAGTACGATGACCAGATGGACAGTCCAGCAAGCGGCTGGTTTGGGGCCACTGACCCCTGAACGTTCGAACCAGCGTTGCGTTGTGCTTTGGGTGGCTAAGCTTCTGGGAGATGTTGATGTTGAGAGGCGATTCGCACAGGCAGTTGTACTTTCCTTTCTCTTCGTAACACGGAGTGGGTATGAGCCAGTGCCTGGCCATGAACATACAACGGCTGCCGCAGTCGGCGTCTCTACTGGTTTTCAGCATGTAATACGATATGGTGCCGTCTATGTGTTTCCACAGGTTTCTGTACCTGAAACAAAAGGCATACACATGCTTGTGTGTTGTTCGTTTAGTCTGATCGGTTTCCTGCTCCAAAACTGATAAACACAGGGGGGGTTGTTGGGTTGTTTGTTCGGGTTTTTTTAGTTTCTGAAAAATCTTCTGCATACATCCAGTTAGATTCATGGCGGGTTTTTTCTTAACATTAAGAAACAATGACTTCAGAACTGAAAGCAAAAGAGTTAAAAGTCCAATGCTCCAGTTATCGATAATCTTCTTTTAAAAAAGAAATAATACATAACACAATCATGGAACTCGACACCCAAAGCTGACACAACAGGCACAGTAATGACCGTGAATGCCATTAATTGGAAACTCTTGTGCATACATCCAGTTAGATTCATGGCGTTTTTCTTAACATGTAGAAACAATGACTCCAGAACTGAAAAGCAAAAGAGTTAAAAGTTCAATGCTCCAGTGATCGATAATCTTCTTTTAAAAAAGAAATAATACATAGCACAATCATGGAACTCCACACCAAAGCTGACACAACAGGCACAGCAATGACCGTGAATGCCATTCATTGGAAACTGCAGGAATGATCGATCTTTAAACACAGATTTGGGCGCATGTGAAGAGGTACAGGAAGAGCAGGCCCGCATTGAAGATAAAAATGATCAGACTTTGTCAATAACAAAAAAGTGATCAGGGGTAATTCTAATTGAAGCATTGCTGTGTAGAAAACTAACAACAGAAACGAAGACATAACAACGTAAATACCGTAGCAATATTTCCCATTGCTGAGTTTCATCAGCACCTTAGGCGATGAGATTAGATTGATGGCGCTATACTCACTGACGTCAGTTTAAGACTTACATAGTAGGGATTTTTTATGTGGTCTGGCGAACTAACTTGTACCCTAGCCTAATGCTCTCTCTCTCTCTCTCTCTCTCTCTCTCTCTCTCTCTCTCTCTCTCTCTCTCCTCTTCTCAATGTTATATCTGTCAGATGAAGGGCAAGTCAAACTGGGTTTACTAAAGTTAAAAGAAATTATACGAGAACGGTTTTGGATATGTGTGGCATCAATAAGTGGGATTTGAAAATCATTCTTTTTTCTTACGACTTTTTCGTGAAAGACTAATTGAATGTAATGGCAAGACTGGCATTCACACTTGAAAATAGTACAGATATAGAAATGTATAGTCTGATCAATCCATCACATTGCATCCATTTATATTTAACAATGAAAATGGATAGGCATTTGAAAAGAATATTAACAAAATTTAGATTGGTATCTCAGAATTGAACACGCATCATTTCTATTATAGACATTAAACGAGATAGCTTTGATTTGTCCTCTTTGTGATAGTTCTACTGAAGACGAAATACATTTTCTATCACGTGTTCACAACTTACGAATTAAGAGAGCAGTTTATAACCTCGAAAGTTCTTACGTCAACCATGTCTCCATAAGTTAATCATGCTCATTACGTCTGGAAATGAAGTTACTACAAAACAGTTAGCTCTTTTCCTATATAAAGCATTTAGACTGCGGGACACCCTTATTAATTCTTGAAAAATGATCGTGTTTTTGCTAATGTTTTGTGAATTGATTGTTTATGTGAATATCACTTGTATGATAGTGTGTGCTTTGTGTTTTTCCCCTTCAAATGTGGCCAAGGCCTTTTGAATAAACCATTCGCATTCGCATTCTCTCTCTCTCTCTCTCTGAATTGAATGACATTTGAGTATTCATTTCATTGCTATTTGACATTTTCTTGTTTATTAATACATTGATTTATTCTTTTTTGTTTCACTTTTTTCCCCATGAGGGCCTGGTGTAAAGAAGCCTCTGGCTTACCCAATTACCCTCATTAAAATATTCGAGTTCGAGTTCGAGTTCTCTCTCTCTGTCTCTCTCTCTCTCTCTCTCTCTCTCTCTCTCTCATCTCCTCTCTCTCTCTCTCTGTCTCTCTCTCTGTCTCTGTCTCTGTCTCTCTCTCTCTCTCTCTCTCTCTCTCTCTCTCTCTCTCTCTCTCTCTCTCTCTCTCTCTCTGAATATCTTCTAAAGAGCTGTATTATTTATATTGATATTTGGACTGTAGTAACCAACTATATGTGAATTTAATGAAACATGGTTCAGTTTCTTCCATTCAAAATCTCAGCATTTATCTTTTCAATGCTTTGATAGTACGGCAGGCAGCATGTTGAAAATTTGGAGAATGAACATTGAATAACTGTTTAATGTACACAACTGGTTAAAGTAGATCTCTTTTTTTCTTATTTTTGGATAGTTCCATGTTCACATCAGTTATGTTTTGGCAGCTGCCATATATATCATGTTTTGTTTTTGCTTTGTTTTGGTATGTTTGGTTTGACCCCATTCTAGGGGCTGGTGGCCTGAAGAATAAATTTTGATCATTGTTCATTCTCTCTCTCTCTCTCTCTCTCTCCTCTCTCACTCTCTCTCTCTCTCTCTCTCTCTCTCTCTCTCTCTCTCTCTCTCTCTTTCAGAATCCTCTAAAACTGTGTTAGGCCTAACGTAAAGAAAAATAAATGTGTACCTGCCTACGGGTGTGGATATAGATCTATCTGTCGAAATCAAAGTGTTGGCAATCTTTTAAAAAAAAAAAAAAAAGAAGAAAAGAAAAGAAAAAGAAAAGGGTTGCTACTGTTTTCAGAACCTGGCTTGTCTTAATGAATGTCTTTTGCAAGGATAGTACAATCAGAAGAAAACTCGTGAAAGAAGGGAATAGTCATTCCAAATGTGCTCTAAAGAACTGTTGGGAGGATGACAATAACCAAGCTTTTGTGAAACTGACAGTTTTTGTTAATGAGCAGCGCACAAGCAAATGATTCACTGTGGATTTGCTCCCTACACAAGCATTGAATATTTTTGCAAAATTTCGTACGGAGAGCATTTAAGCGGAAACGATACATTAGACTGATAATATGTCTGGGACATAGAGAGAAATTGCGGAACAAGAGAGTGTTGGTATTATTTGTATAAGCCCTTTTCATGCAGTTTTGATAGTACTGAGAATCCGAATTCTTTAGAATGTCATTAAAGCGATCGGAAGATGTTTTCTCTATGCGCCTGTAACATTCTTGTAGATCTAAAGGAATAGAGAGAGTTTCTGTACCCTCAGAATTGCGAGCTGCTTTTCTGGCAGCTTGATCCACTCTTTCATTGGGAATAATCCCACAGTGTGAAGGAAACCAGAAGAATGTTACAGCCACATCTTTAACTGACAACAGATGTATGAGATGGTTTATTTCTGTTGTCATTTCACTTCTTGTTTTTTGGTTAGTAGATCTAAGCGCATGTAACACCAATTTAGAATCTACACAAATTAAGATGTGACCGGCATTCATGGGTAGAGTGGAAATATAACTTCTACTATTTAAGCCATAAGTATGGCTACAAGTTCAGCAGTAAAAATAGATAAATAACTGTCTAAATGATATTGTCTCACACATTTAAATGCAGGGATTACAAAGTCAGCTCCTGCTCTACCGTCTTCAAGCACAGAACGTCCCTATAAATATATCAATAGTTTTTATAGTGATTATCTATGTGATAGTATACCAAGCTCTTTAACATATGGGGTGAATCGTTTTTTTGTGATACTTAGATTATTTATGTGAAATATAGGTTTCTTTAATTCCCATCTCGGAATTGGCGCAATTGATGGTTTGACAGCAATGCTTTTTGTGTCTATTTTAGTAATATTAAAAACGTGGGAGGCAAATGAATTGAGATTTTAATGAATGGATCTTTTCAGCCCTTTTACCGAAATCCTTATCAGATCTAAGGTGGACTTCACATGGGAGAAAGTCTGGTAAGCGACACTTGATATAAATTTGGCAGCAGAGGCTTTTCTTAGCTCATGAAGTGGTAGTTAACCGGCTTGTCTGTAAGTTACTAAAATGCATGAATGAGTTGGAACTCCAAGTGCAAGTTTATAAGCTTTAGAATCTAGACTCCGTAACTTTTTAGTAAGTGTTGGGGAGCTCTGAAGAAAACTTCTTGTGCGTATGTCAGCCTGGAAAAAACAAGAGAAGAAGATAGCGATATCAGTGCTTAAGTGTCCTGTCCCCAATACTGCTTACTGATAATCTTTAGAAAATTCAAACTATTTCTGGCTTTGTTCATGATGTACTCAATATGACTTCCAGGACAGTTTTGGAGTAAAGAAAACACCAAGAAACTTAACAGCTTGCGCATATTTCAGCACAAACCCGTCAACAGTGAATTTTGGCAGATTTTCTGCATCGTACCCTGAATGAAAAAGCACTAGATTGGTCTTTTCTAATGATAAAGCAAGGCCATTTTCTTTTAAAAAGTTGTTAAGTTTGTCAAGCTCAAGTTGGTATAATTTTCTAGTGGAGTTCAAGACCTTAGCTGGAGTCTTATGTTTCATCGTAACTTTCATCCACAAACAAATATCATCAGCATGTTGTACTATTACTGAATCTTTAGTCTTTAGTGATCGACTATGACTCTCTGACTAGGAGGCTTGACTCGCACAGCCCTTATGTGCTGCAGCCCTGGGGGCTGGGTTGGCCTTTGGAGAACATCTCCAACGCTGACTGTCCTTATGCCCACTTGGCCGAGAGAGTGGGGATGTACTGTGGGCAAGGCATCTCCACTATAATCAAATTTCTGCCCAGTTTCCAAAACAGCAGCTGCCTCCTCTGCTGTTTTGGAGGTCATCGTCGGACACGACGGACTTTTGATAAATGTTTGGGGAGATCAGTTAACAGAATGTTAAATAAAATAGGTGAGATTACAGAACCTTGAGGTAAGCCCATTTCGAGGGGTCTAGGGTTTGAGTAGGTACTACCAATTCGTGTTTGTAGATATTTGCTGGATAAAAAAAACAACTCTTTATATAATTATAGATATGGCCTGTGATGCCAAGATTATTCAGTTTGTTTAAAAGACGACGATGCCATACCTGTTCATACGCTTTTTTCACATCAAAAAACGTAGCCAAGATATTTTTTTTCGTCTTGCAAACTGTTCTTTTATCTGTGTTGTTAGTTTGACTTATGATCAGTTGTGTATCTTCCTTGTCTGAAACCTGCTTGATTAGCAGGGATGATCTTATATTTCTCACAGTGGTGAACAAGTCTTAGTAAAAAAAATTTCTTTCCATAAGTTTACATGTGTACGATGTTAAAGCAATTGGACGATAACTATTTATTCAGATCTGGGTTTTCCTTGTTTGTGTATTGGGACAACAATTAAATGTTTCCAGAGTTGAGGGATGCTGCCCTCTTCCCAACATTTTTGAAAAAAAGTGAAGAAAATGAAGTAGATTAGGTGGCACATGTTTCAGCATTTCATATGAATCGCCATCCAGGCCCACTGATGTTTTGTTGCATGTAATTTAATTTCGCCTAGAATAATAGGAGCATTGAGAGAAAGGTTCTCTATACAATCTGGATTCCCATATATGTCCTTTATTTCTTCAGTCTCTCTATAATTTCTATTACTTTCTGACAATCCTTTGTTACAACTATTATTTGCAAACAAGTCAGCAAAGGTTTCAGCCTTTTCAAAATTTAATGATGAGTCACAGTGGTCTAACCTGATAGGACATTGTGGTAAATTGATTCCATTTTTAATAGGAAAGTGATTACTATTAAGTGTGTCATCTAGAGTGTTCCAGTCACAGATTGGTGCTAGATCTGGAGACACTAAAACTAGATCTATGACAGAAGGTTTATGAACTGGGTTATCCGGTATCCCAGTGATTCTACCGTCATTCAGGAGATAGAAGGAGGAGTCAACAATATTCCCAATGGAACGATTGCTAGTAATAGAATGACATTCTTTTTTCCCAGAAGGGGGAATGAGCGTTAAAATCTCCTGCTATGAGTTTGTTTTTAACCTAGGTCTGTTGTTTGAAGTGTTCGAACCCATCCAGTGTTGAGATGGTTAGGTCCCTGAGGTAAGTAAACAGAAATGGCAGTTAAATAATAATAATAATAATAATAATAGTAATAATAATAATAAATGGAATAATAAAGATGAATTAAGAGAGACTGTCATAGCACAACAATACATATATGGTGGTAACACCTGGTGGAACAGGACTTGGGTATGGAGTGTATTTAACACCTTCATGTATGTAAATGGCTGTATTGACTTTCCTGTCGGTATCTTCCTTTTGATAAATTTGTGGATAGTAATAATTAGTGTGTGTGTGTGTACTGCTGACAAAGATTCTTTTATTACTTTTTATAAGCAATTGTTTGGTTTATAGATTATAACTGTTTGGTTCATAGATATAGCTTATTATGTTGATTTATCGATGATTAAAACAACCCCACACTTTCACCAATAGCCAGACTATCATTCCCTAGATTCCCTTTCTTTGAAAAAAACAAACAAACATTCAGACCTTTTTTTTAAATTTAAAACATATTTTGTCTTTCTTACAAGTAGTGTGCGGTCTTCCCAACAAGGGTCATGCCAATGTAGAAAGGAAAATACGCGGGCAATGTCTCATACAGCAAGTCTTTCGCAGCATTCATTTCCCCGTAACTGCCAAAACTGGCCAAGTGCGACCCGTAATGCTGGCACACTTTTTCTGCCTGCATCCACGAAACGCCTCCGTGCTGGGAACGAACGGGAAGATCCCGCAGATGCATCTGCGAACAAGGCAGGACCAGATAACAGCTGGAGCCGATTCGCAAACGGTCGGGACCGCAAGCGTCGCTGAAGTACGGACAAGGCTCTTCGTCTTCCCGCCCCAAGCAATCGGCTTTGGCGTCGCAGCGAAAGTGATGCTTCATATCAGCCCACAGAGGCACAGAGCAGTTCCACAAGCCGTCGCCGCTCTTCTCCGGCCGGGAAGAAACAGGGAAGAAAGTGAATCTCAGATTGAAGCCTCTGGCAGCGTGGGCTATGCCGACCTTAAACCGCACGTGAAGCGCCTTCTCTGGAAGCGTGTACACTTCGGGCGCTTTCGGCTGGTCCGAGTCGAAGACTTGCAGAGTTCGCGTGAATCTGGAATCGGCGTAGAGTTGGACTTTCGTGTTCCAGATTCTGGGGAACTCCATCTTGTACATGCTGACCATGATGACGTGGTGGTCAGGGGCGGTTAACCGGAGTGCGGTGTCCATGCTGAGGTAGGAGGCGGTGACCCCATCCCAGCCGGGACTTGTAATCGCTCCTGCATGTCACACACACATGCACGCACGCATACACGCAAGCAAGCAAGCGCGCACACACACACACACACGGGGACTTGGATGTCAAGAAAAGCACATGAGTGCTTATTCATTATGCGCGACATAAAAGAATTTGTCATTGTCTTACACACACGCAGACATACACACACACGCATGCAACCACGCACGTACACGCGCACACAGACACA
>CM054161.1:32481902-32496902 GCA_028751875.1 Rapana venosa | reverse complement strand
CAGGTACGGCGCGGAACCCTATCACGGCTCTCAATCGGGTGGAACCATCCCACGAGTCGCTCAAGGTCAGGTCAAACGTCACCGCCGCCGCGCCCTTCTTGCTATAGATACTGAACGGACGAAGACCCTGGTCGTGGAAGTAGCTGTCGAAACTGTTCAGGATGTAGTTGGAGAGGTCGGGGCTGTCGCTCTGGAGGCTGACGGACAGGCGGATATCCGAGAGGGGTCCTTGCGCCCACACCTCCGTCAGCTTCATGATGAAAGTCCGGGGCGGCTGGACGTGAACGGTGCATGCTGTGAGACGTTTGGTCATCGTGGCCGCGGCGTCTTGGGTCAGCGTGAGGCTGTCTACGGTCAGCGTGCCTTGCCCGGCCGTGAAGGTGTGAGTGTCTCCTCGTAGTAAGCACTCCGTCATCCATTCTGACGTCAGGTTGATGAGAGCTGTCTGTGTCTGTGTCTCGGGCTTTGTTGACGTTGGTTGTGATGTCATGTGTGCGTCATCTTTTAAAAAAAGGAAAGAAAAAATAAAGAGGAAAAGAAAGGAAAAAAAATAAAAGGAGATTTTTTTTTTTTTTTGCTAGATGCAATTATTTTAACTGCGGTTTGGTGTTTTTTTTTTATTAAATGATGAAGTTGTGTTGTAAACATGATTACTGTAAACTAGTGTTGAGGTTGAGATTTTGTGATAAATTGTTGCTGTTCTTGTTGTTGTTGTTGTTGTTGTTGTTATTATTATTATTATTATTATCATTATCATCATCATCATCATCACCATCACCAACGTCGTCATCGTCATCATCATCATCATCATAGTCATTTAGAAAACACTGCCAATCTCATCATAAATCAGTTTTCTTTTCATTGCCAGTACCATCATCACCGTCGTCATCATCATCACCATCATCATCGTCGTCATCATCATCATCACCATCATCATCGTCGTCATCGACATCATCATCGTCATCAGTAGGGCGCTTAGTAAGGTGGTGCCCTGCGCGTGCTAGCTCAGAACAGGCACTACTGAACACCACCGAAGTGACCCAGCAACAGTGCAGGGCCCCCTCTGGATGGTGGCCCCAGCGCGGCCTGACATTGATGGGTTCCCTGTGGACCTCCGACCCCGAGGATGCGACATAACAAATCTGGGTGTGGCTGTGGCGGGGAGATTGAGATGAGCGGCGTGGGAACAGCAGGACAGGAACATCACAGAAGATGAGGCAGCAAAAAAAGTATTTGAAAACAAAAAAACCCCACGATATTTAGTGCGTTGTTTTCTTTGTTGTTTTCTTTGTATGTCATCTTTCCTCACCACCCGTATGGCCTACTCTTTCGAAAGGCGGAACGGGTTTAACGCGTACGCAAAATATTCTGTATATTATGTTCATACACGGGTCCTCGGTTCATAGTCTTATCCGAAAGACTTTTGTGGGGAGTGGAGTCAGCACTGATGTTAACTCAAAACCAAACCAAACAACAACAAAAATTCCATTGAGCGGACATCTTGGTAGTGCCTCGAACAATAGTTGAATCAGAAATAAAAGTCCAATCTCCTCTCTCTCTCTCTCTCTCTCTCTCTCTCTCTCTCTCTCTCTCTCTCTCTCTCTCTCTCTCTCTCTCTCTCTCTCTCTCTCTCTCTCTCTCTCTCTCTCTCCTTCGGATGAGACTATAAACCGAAGCCCCGTGTGCGAACGCACGCAGAACATCTTGCGCACACGTTAAATCTAGTTCCACTTTTCGGAAGAGTAGGCCATTGTGTGCCGGTGGGAACACATGACAACATTGAGAAAAACTGCATACACACGAGGACTGGATGTAAAAACAAAAACATGAGTGCTTATTCCATTATCCTCGATATAAAAGAATAAAATAAATAAATAAAATCTCTTTCTTTCTTTCTTTCTTTTTTCTTTCTTTCTTTATTTCTTTCTTTCTTTCTGCTTCGCTCCTTGGTCCGTCAAACAACGACCGCAACGCCCTAACCACTAGGCCATTAGTGCCTCCAACCATTCTCTCCCACAAAGAGCTAAAAAGGAAAGCCTAGCAGTTGAAGTATTTTAGTGCCACACATGTGTACCCATCAAGTCTCCTCCCCCTTCCCCCCTATCCTTTCCTCCCCCCCCCCCCCCCCCCCCCCCACTCCCTGCTTACCTATTCGGAATTATTTCAGAAGGAAATGAAAACTAACCGAAAACAAAGAGGACAGACAAAAGCCAAAGAGCTAAGAAAGAAGCCTAGCAGTTGAAGTATTTTAGCGCCACAAACGTGTACCGATCAAGTCTCAAGTCTCATCCCCCTCCCCCTCCCCTCTCTCCTTTCCCCCTCCCCCTCCCTCCTTACCTATTCGGAATTATTTCAGAGTGAAATGAAAACTAACCGAAAACAACGAGGACAGACAAAGGCTCAAAACCGTAAAACACCGAAAAGTTTTATAACAAATCTTTTTCTTTTTTTCTTCTTTTGTTTCTTCTTTCTTTCTTCTTCTTCTTCTTCTTCTTCTTCTTTTTCTTCGCATTCTTCGCATTCTTCTTCTTCTTTTTAGCATTCTTCTTCTTCTTCTTCTTTCTTTCTTTCTTTCTTTCTTTCTATCTTTCTTTCTTTCTTTCTTCTTCTTCTTCTTCTTTTTCGCATTCTTCTTTTTCTTTCTTTCTTCCTATCTTTCTTTCTTTCTTCTTCTTCTTCTTTTTCTTCGCATTCTTCTTCTTCTTCGCATTCTTCTTCGCATTCTTCTTCTTCTTCGCATTCTCCTTCTTCGCATTCTTCTTCTTCTTCTTCTGCGCATTCTTCTTCTTCGCATTCTTCTTCTTCTTCTTCGCATTCTTCTTCGCATTCTTCTTCTTCTTCTTCTTCTTCGCATTCTTCTTCGCATTCTTCTTCTTCGCATTCTTCTTCTTCTTCTTCTTCGCATTCTTCTTCTTCGCATTCTTCTTCTTCGCATTCCTCGCATTCCTCGCATTCTTCGCATTCCTCGCATTCTTCTTCTTCTTCTTCTTCTTCTTCTTCTTCTTCTTCTTCTTCTTCTTCTTCTCTACTACTACTACTACTACTACTACTACTACTACTACTACTACTACTACTACTACTACTACTTCTTCTTCTTCTTCTTCTTCTTCTTCTTCTTCTTCTTCTTCACATTCTACTTCTTCTACTACTACTACTACTACTACTACTACACTACTACTACTACTACTACTACTACTACTACTACTACTTCTTCTTCTTCGCATTCTTCTACTACTACTACTACTACTACTACTACTACTACTACTCCTTCTTCTTCTTCTTCTTCTTCTCCTTCTTCATCGAACGCTCAGACAGCAACTATTCTTGTCTGTCAAATGAATGAAAATACGCTGCGCTGCCTTTAAGTACCTGACAAGTCAGGCCCAGCGCATCTGACTTCCCCATAGGAAATAATTGTTATATTATTTCAAATCTTTCTGGGAGTATAAAAAGGCAGGAAAATGAACCAAGAAGGCAGAAAATTAGACAAAGAAGGAGGTGGTGACAGGAAAAAAAGGAACAAGGCAGAAACAAAGAGAGGGGATAGAAAAGAGTGAATTCCTAGCACAGCATTTCCAGAAGGTGGAGGATGCTATTTATACCGACAGGCCCCCGGGAGGGAGGGAGGGAGGGAGCTAGTTATAAATGAATACAGCAGTTCAAAATAACCACTTTTGATAACTATATCGCAGCAGCATCAAAGATGGTGTTAAGGCTCAGGATTATCTGAGGCAAGCACACCATCACTACCTGTAACACAGTGAACTTGATGCGCTAACCCGAGATATCAGAGCCCTTTGTTTACCACACAATAATAATGCACGTTGCTAGCTGTAGAAAAGTACCGAGAGTGTAGTGGTGGTTGATCGGTGGTTGGTTGATTGGTTGGTTGGTTGGCTGGTTGGTTGGTTGGCTGATTTGATTTTTTGTTGTTTGCTTGGTTGGATGGCTGGTTGGTTAGCTGGTTGGTTGGTTGGTTGATTGATTGGGTGGCTGGCTGATTGGTTGGTTGATTGGTTGGTTGGCAGGTTGGTTGGTTGGCTGGCTGGTTGGTTGGTTGGTTGGCTGGTTAGTTGGCTGATTGGTTGGGTGGTTGGTTGGGTGGTTGGTTGGCTGATTGGTTGGTTGGCTGATTGGTTGGTTGGTTGGTTAGCTGGTTGGTTGATTGGTTGGTTGGCTGATTGGTTGGTTGGTTTTTTGGTTGGTTGGTGTTTGTTTGGCTGGCTGGTTGGTTATCTGGTGGGCTGGTTGGTGTTTGTTTTGGGGAGAGGGGTAGTTTTAAGGTGTGTTTTTTTAAGGAGTTACCACTTGCAGAACATTTTCCAAACGATAGGACATCTTTTGCTACACTCACTGATCAAATGTTGCCTTCACCTTCACCTATCCCGTAGTCCTGTAGATCTTGGGGGCACCACTGAGGATTTTGCAACCAGCTTCCTCCATTCCATGTGGTCCTCTGCTTTCCGTAGCAAATCGTTCCACTCAAGGCTAGTCCACTCTCTGATGTTGTCTGCCTCTTCGTCTCCCTCCTTGTACTGTTCCCTGTAGGACAGTCTTGGCCAGTCCAGAGGTTCGTGTGACGTGCCCGCACCACTTTAGTTTGCGGGGTTTTTTCCCCCCACTGAAGTCAGGAGATCTTCATATGATACTTTGGCGTTTTCAAATCTAGTTTTCTCTTACTCGTTGGTTAGGTGATCTGTGCATGAGATTCCAAGGAGTTTGTGAAGGCACCTCATTTCCATTGCGTGTATCCTTCTTTCTATGTCTGCTGTTCTGGTCCATATTTCACGTGCGTACAAAACATGGACATGATCAGGGAACGCAAGTGTTTATCGCAGATTTGTGAAAATAATTGTCAGGGACGCATCATTGTATTGCAGTTATGGTGCAGTTCATCTCCTAGATCCCGTTCTTCGCAGATGACATCAGGAGTAGGGCCAGCCTCTCTCTGTATGCAGTGCGTGGCCTATCTTTGCACTGTCTACATTAACCTCTTCACCGCGCTGGTGACGAACCGCGTTCCTCACGAAAAGTGCCGTGTCTGCCATGTGCAGTTGAAGAACGCTCTTCATCATGATTCAACACTCTTTCTGTTTCGTCCAGCAGAGCTGAAAGTCCCTCCATTTCTGATCTGATAAGCCTGTGACACAGCCAAAAAAATGTTACGATAAAATAGTGCCTTTTTTCACGTCCAGATGGATGCTAAGTGTATGTGAGCAGGCATGATAGCTCGGCAAGTTGGAAAATGCTAAAGTCTTATTTTTCCACACACAGAAAAAAAGAAGAAAATCACCTTCACGAATAAGTGCATGTGCTTATTATGTGGCTGTCTTCAATATCGTCTAAATTATAAGCAAATGAAAGTCAAAGACATGATTTGTGTGTGTGTGTGTGTGTGTGTGTGTGTGTGTGTGTGTGTGTGTGTGTGTGTGTGTGTGTGTGTGTGTGTGTGTGTTTCTAAAAACAAAATCATAGCATGGGACTTAGCAACATATGACAGCAGCGAAGGGGTTAATTAATGAAGGCAACACGCCTACAAGCCTTATTTGTTTATTTATTTATTTATTCTTTTATATCGAGGATATAGAATAAGCACTCATGTGCTTTTTTACATCCAGTCCCCGTGTGTATGCGGTTTTGTCAATTTTGTCATCTGTTTCCGTAGATGTCAGCAGGTGCCTACAGGGTTTCACACCTTGTATCAATATCTGTTTTGTAGGTTATGCTTAGTAAGAAAAGAAAAAAAAACCCGAACACATTACTCCTCTCTTGCAATCACTTCACTGGTTGCCTGTCGGCCAAAGAGTGAAGTACAAGATCAATACTCTCTGTTACACATGTCAACACAAGACTCCACCTTCCTATCTCTGTGACTGTCTTCACCTATACACTCTTTCTCGTGCTCTCCGTTCTGCTGCAGATACTAATTGCTTACAAACAACCAGGTTCAAACAATTTAGTGTCCGCCGTCGTTCGTTCACTATTTCTCGTCCATCTATCTGAATGACCTTCCTCTCTCCCTTCGCTAAAATCCCTCATTGGACACTTTCAAATCCAGCCTCGAGACACACTTATTTCCTACCTAGGGTCTTTCTCCATAGTTACACCTGATATCTGTCCTTCATACTTTCAATCAGACTGTTCCATCTCCATCACCTTGTGTAGCGTGTTACTGTGTGTGTGTGTGTGTGTGTGTGTGTGTGTGTGTGTGTGTGTGTGTGTGTGTGTGTGCGTGCGTGTGCGTGTGCGTGCGTGCGTGCGTGTGTGGTGTGTGTGTGTGTGTGTGTGTGATGTAATATGTGTGTGTGTGTGTGTGTGTGTGTGTGTGTGTGTGTGTGTGTGTGTGTGTGTGTGTGTGTGTGTGTGTGTGTGTGTGTGTGTGTGTGTGTGTGGAATGCATAATTTCTTGATCTTATTTTTTATGAACGTTTGCATGCGTGTGAATGATCTGAATTATATGAATGCAAGCGCTGTGATTTGTTTGCTTTACAAGATTCTGCGCTATATGAAGTCCATATATTTTTTCTATCATCTTCATCATCATCGTCGCTAGTAGTAGTAGTATAGTAGTAGTAGTAGTAGTAGTAGTAGTAGTAGTAGTAGTAGTAGTAGTAGTAGTAGTATGTTCTTTAGATTGAGACCATTAGATCCTTTTTTGTTTGTTTCTCTATATATAGTAAAAGCTTCCTTGCTGTTGCGTTAAAGCCTACTTGTAACACTTTTCAATCCAGCCTCAAGACATACTTCATGTTTCCAAGCCAACATTGTCCCTTGCTGTTTCACCTCACCATCTGTCCCTCCTGCCTTCAGAAACAGCAAACATTCCCAACACTCGCTTTTACCTTCATGTGTGTGTGTGTGTGTGTGTGTGTGTGTGTGTGGGTGTGTGTGGTGTGTGTGTGTGTGTGTGTGTGTGTGTGTGTGTGTGTGTGTGTGTGTGTAAAATTTGAATTTGTTTAAACTATTTCGTGATGGGTTGCATGCATGTGTAGGAGGAATAGGCCGGTGAATGCAAGGGCTGTGATTTCGTTTTTTTTTACAAAATATAGCGCTCTATTAATTCCATGTGTTATTATTATTATCATCATCATTATCATCATTATCATTATCATCATCAACAACAACAACAACAACAACACTATCTCGGTCATCGAACGCTCAGACAGCAACAATAGCTCTCTGTCCTATGAGCAAAAAATGCGTTGCGCTACCGTTAAGCACCTGACAAGTCAGGCCCGGCCCAGCCCAGCGTATCCGACTTCGGCCTAGCCTACCGCACACATTGCATACCAGCCACCTTGCTCACGCTCAACCCAGAGATTTTTCCTCACACGAGTAAGTGAGGCAAGCAAAGAGTAAATGCTGCTGCTTGGCAGCGTCCTGTATGTATGGGTATAGACCTAAGTGCGTCAGTGTCAGAGGAACAGAGGTAGAAGAAGTGCTGGTAGGTTGGCACCGAGTTCCTGATTTGTCAAAATGACACTCCCCTACAAAATGAGTCGCTTAGCACCTGACCCACTTTTCCGCTAGGAGCCATTTTTACGCAGGTAGGGGTCAGGTTGTCGATGTTGAGATTTGGATTGATAATAAAACTGTATCCATTCTTGTACTGAAGTATCAAGGCGTAGTTTTGCTTCCTTTTGCTTTAACAACGCGTTTTAAAACACGCCCAAGCCCTCATTCTGACCACCCTGTTATGATGCAAAACTTGTCCATTTCTCATTTTGCCACTTTCTCTGCAGTCTATCATTTCAATTTTCTATCACTTTTCATAGAATTGTCTGATTTACAATCTGTTTTCTGTATTAGATATCTTGTTTATTGCAGATTAATAACAGGGTAATCATTTTAATTTGACCTATGGTGCAATGTCACTCATTATGTATGATGTGGGGCGTCACATGATATCGATATGATCACCAGTTACAGTGCTCTGCTGTCAACACCTTTTCTTTTTTTTTAAATAATTCTTTTATTTCGAGGATAATGGAATAACCACTCATGTACTTTTTTTACATCCACTCCCCGTGTGTATACAGTTTTGTAAATTTTGTCATCTGTTCCCACCGGCACACCATGGCCTATTCTTCCAAAAAGCGGAACGGGTTTTAACGTGTGCGAAAAATATTCTGCGTGCGTTCGCACACGGGACCTCGGTTTATAGTCTCATCCGAAAGACTTTGGGGGAGAGTGGAGTCGGCACTGATGTTAACTCCAGAGTGAAAAAAAAATCCTCTTGAACGAGATTCGAACCCGGGTCAGCAGATCACGAGCGCAATGCGCATCACTCTAACCACCAGGCTATCCCGTTCCCCATAACACAATGTAGCGCCAATCTTAACGATATCATTATGTTACACGCTAACTCTTTACAACAGCATTGTATTATTTTCTTGTACGTTGTTCGGTAACGAAAGGTCTTCGTGCGTACTGTACATGATAATCGATATATAATGATGACACACAATGTACACAGAGGGTATGAGAGACTTAGTTTATACAAGAAAAGTCATGTGCATTTTGCCGTTCAGAAAAAAAGTCTCTTTGGTGTTTTTTGTGAGGGCGAGGTAGGTGTTTGAAGTTGTCCTGGTAGTGAAGAGAAAACGTGTGTGTGTGTGTGTGGGGGGGGGGGGTGGAGGTGGGGTGTAGTGTGTGTGAGGGGGGGGTGAAGTGTGTGTGTGTGTGTAGTGTGTGTGTGTGTGGGGGGGGATGTAGTGTGTGTGTGTGTGTGTGGTGTGTAAGGGGCTGTGTGTAGTATGTGTGTAGTGTCGTGTGTGTGTGTGTGTGTGTGGGGGGGGGGGGGGGGGGGCTGTGTGTGTAGTGTGTGTGTGTAGTGTGTGTGTGTAGTATGTGTGTGTAGTGTGTGTGTGTGTAGCGTGGTGTGTGTGTTTAGTGTGTGTGTAGTGTGTCGTGTTTGTAGTGTGTGTGGTGTGTGTGTGTATGTAGTATATGTGTGTGTAGTGTGTGTGTGGCGTGTGTGTGTGTAGTGTGTGTGGCGTGTGTGCGTGTAGTGTGTGTGTGTGTGTGTGTGTGTGTGTGTGTGTGTGTGTGTGTGTGTGTGTGTGTGTGTGTGTGTGTGTGTGTAGTGTAGTGTAGTGTGTCGTGTTTGTAGTGTAGTGTGTCGTGTGTGGGTGTTAGTGTGTGTGTAGGGGGGCTGTGTGTGTATGTGTGTGTTTGGTTGGTTGGTGTGTTTGCCTATGTGTCCTACCATATCACTATGAGTTGTCTGCTAGAATAGTAATAATCATTTGTCTTAATATTTCTCTTTGTTGTGATTTGGTATTGTTGTCTATTGTCACTGACAGCGCACCGTTTGTTACTGGCGTTTGTCAGTGATAGCGCACCGTTTTTCACTGAAAGCACACCGTTTGTCACTGACAACACACCGTTTGTCACTGACAGCACGCACCCCGGGACAGCACACCGTTTGTCACTGACAGCACACCGTTTGTCACTGACGTTTGTCACTGACAGCCCACCGTTTGTCACTGACGTTTGTCACTGACAGCACACCGTTTGTCACTGACAGCACACCGTTTGTCACTGACGTTTGTCACTGGCAGCACACCATTTGTCACTGACGTTTGTCACTGGCAGCACACCGTTTGTCATTGACATTTGTCACTGACAGCACACCGTTTGTCAGTTACGTTTGTCACTGACAGCACACCGTTTGTCACTGACAGCACACCGTTTGTCACTGACGTTTGTCACTGACAGCACCCCGTTTGTCACTGACAGCACCCCGTTTGTCACTGACAGCACACCGTTTGTTACTGGCGTTTGTCACTGACAGCGCACCGTTTGTCACTGACAGCACACCGTTTGTCACTGGCAGCACACCGTTTGTCACTGACAGCAATCCGTTTGTCACTGACAGCACACCGTTTGTCACTGACAGCACACCGTTTGTCACTGAAGTTTTGTCACTGACAGCACCCCCGTTTGTCACTGACAGCACACCGTTTGTCACTGACGTTTGTCACTGATAGCACACCGTTTGTCACTGATAGCACACCGTTTGTCACTGACAGCACACCGTTTGTCACTGACAGCACCCCCCGTTTGTCACTGACGTTTGTCACTGATAGCACCTCGTTTGTCACTGACAGCACACCCGTTTGTCACTGCCAGCACACCGTTTGTCACTGACAGCACCCCCGTTTGTCACTGACAGCACACCGTTTGTCACTGACAGCACACCCGTTTGTCACTGACAGCACACCGTTTGTCACTGACAGCACACCCGTTTGTCACTGACAGCACACCGTTTGTCACTGACAGCACACCGTTTGTCACTGACAGCACACCGTTTGTCACTGACGTTTGTCACTGGTAGCACCCCGTTTGTCACTGATGTTTGTCACTGACAGCACCCTGTTTGTTACTGATAGCACCCCGTTTGTCACTGACGTTTGTCACTGACAGCGCTCCGTTTGTCACTGACGTTTGTCACTGACAGCACCCCGTTTGTCAGTGATAGCACCCCGTTTGTCACTGACGTTTGTCAGTGATAGCACCCCGTTTGCCACTGACGTTTGTCAGTGATAGCACCCCGTTTGTCACTGAGGGAACTCCGTTTATCACTTACAGCACCTCGTTTGCCATTTACAGCACCCCGTTTGCCATTTACAGCACCCCGTTTGCCATTTACAGCACCTCGTTTGCCATTTACAGCACCCCGTTTGCCGTTTACAGCACCCAGTTTGCCATTTACAGCACCCCGTTTGCCATTTACAGCACCCCGTTTGCCATTTACAGCACCCCTATTAAATATTTTGTTACTGATGGAACCTGGTTTGTGCCCCAAACGTTTCCACCATCCACTAGACTGTGAGTGGTGGTCTGGGTACTAGTCTTTGCGATGAGACGATAAACCGAGGTCCCGTGTGTAACCGACGGCAACAAGATACGTGTCACAGGCAAAATTATGTAGAGAAAAAACACCCCACTCTGATAAGGAAACAAAATACACATGCTGACAGGAAAAGAACAAGAAATAATGAGTGGCGCTGCTCTGCTGTGACTTACAGTTATATACCATATAGTACAGTACAGTACAATACATTACAATGCAATGCAATACAATACAATGCAATGCAATGCAATAAAATACAGTACAATACAATACATTACAATGCAATACAATACATTACAATGCAATGCAATACAATACAATGCAGTGCAATACAATGCAATACAACACAGTACAATAAATACAGTACAGTGCAATTCAATGCAATGCAGCATAACACAACACAGTGTAGTATAAGACAATAGAATACCGTACAGTGCGATGTCATACAGTACAATGCAGTACAATATAATACAATCCAATTCAATAAAAAATACACTAAAATATAACACAATACAGTACAATATAATGCAAAACATTACAATATAATACAATATAACAGAATACAATACAATACGTACAATTACAATACAAAACAGTATAACAGTAGAATGCAATACAATATTATACAATACAGCACAATGCAATACAGTCCAATGCAGTACAGTACAATATAATGCAATGCATTACAGCACAATATGGTACAATACAGTACAATACAGCACAATACAGTACAACATAAAACAGAGACACCAGACGTGACCCAGCCCTGTAAAGCTCCAGGACAAACTGTGGGGGCTGCCAAGGTCACTACTACCACAGACTCCATCATGGCCTTCATCCTCTTCCTCTGATTCTTGTCCAAACCCACCACTTTCATCTTCATCCTCTCCACCTCCTTCAGATCTCCTTCAAGTTTGTTTGTTCAATGTGCAGTCTGTCTGTCCAAATGGAAAAGCCGATTACATTTCTGATTTTATATCTGAATAAAACATTGACTTAACCTTCCTCACTGAAACTTGGCCACGAGCCAAAACTAAAACAGCTGACTCCTCCAGGATATAAAACTATGTCTTTTCCCCAACTCTCTCTCGAGGAGGTGGGATTGCCATCATCTACAAAGACACATTGGAACCGATCTTTTTCTTTCAGTCACAACCTTCCATTCTCACACGAATCTTTTGAAGTTTGCGAAATCAAGCTCAACCTACCTGGTCACTCTATTACTATCTGCTGCCTTTACCGTCCACCTCCTAGTCCGTAAGAACAACCTGACATCTCTTTTTCATCAAGAATTGCACTCACTCCTCGACCACTACAGCCTTTCTCCCAGTTAACTAATAATTCTTGGTGACTTTAACTTTCATTTCGATAATCATCTTCTCCAGATGTCAAGCGTCTTTCTCTTTCTCTGTCCAACCATTCTCTCTCCCAACTGGTAAACGAAGCAACACACAGATCTGGCCATATTTTAGACTGGCTGATTACTAACGCTTCATTTAATCTGGTCACATCTCTTTCTGTCACCGACGAACTGCATTCTGATCATTCCGCCATTCTTTTTCACCTTAACATCACAAAACCTGTCAGAAAGAAGAAATATGTTACTCGTCGCAATCTTAAGGCCTTAGACATTAACTCCTTCTCTTCACAAGCTACGGAACGCTTTTCACAAACCTCTGACCACACTGACCTCGCTGAACACTATACTATTGTCCTCTGCCAATTGCTTGACGAGCGTGCACTTCCTACAGACCATCTCCTGCCTGACAGACCCTGTGCGCCATGGTACTCTCATGATATATTGATAGCGAAGCGCAAACGCCGTCAACTAGAACGGCAGTGGCGGAAGTCAAAAACGGAAATCAATAAACAGCTTTTCCGAAAACGAGTAAACAAAGTCAAACACTGAATCCATTCAGCAAAGACAGACCACTACTCTTCCCAAGTTCTCTGCGCTACATCCATAAAATCTCTTTTTTCCCTCACCTCAAATCTCCTTGGATCTGCAAAAACAACTCCTTTGCCTACCACCCACAGCCTGTCTGAACTTCTATCCATCTTTTCTTCCTTCTTTTCAGACAAAGTCCGCAACATCCGCTTCAGACTCGATCAGACTCCTTTCCAGCCCGCGCTTCCTGATCCCCAGTTTACTGGCACTTCTCTCTTCTCCTTCTATCCCACAAGTGAAAAAGAAATCACGACAATTCTGAAGGAAATGACTATAAAATCATGCGACCTTGATCCCATACCTGCTCCTGTTTTCTCACAATGCTTTCCACAACTTGTACCTATTATCACTGAAATAGTAAACTCATCTCTTCTGTCAGGAAATTGTCAATCAGCTCTTAAAACCGCAATAGTCACACTTTTACTGAAAAAGCACGACCTCGATCCCAACATTCTGAAGAATTATAGACCTGTCTCAAACTTACCTTTTGTCTCTAAAGTACTAGAAAAAGTTGTTCTCAAACAGCTCAACAGTCACCTTCATTCCAATGATCTCCTTCCCCCTTTTCAATCTGCCTATTGCCCCAACCACAGTACTGAAACCACCCTAGTCCAAACTTTGGATATACTTCTACTCGCTTCTGACGCAGGAAAAATCTCTCTCCTCACTCTTCTCGACTTATCTGCAGCCTTCGACACTATAGATCACTCAATTCTTCTTTCTCGCCTCCAAAATACGTTTGGTATTAATGGCACAGCCCTCAACTGGTTTACTTCATACCTCACAGACCGATTCCAGAAAGTTATCGTAAACAAAACTCAATCACAACCTGTCAAACTGGAATGTGGAGTTCCATAGGGATCAGTTCTGGGCCCTGTTCTCTTCAATCTCTATATTGCTCCACTCTCACATATAATAAACCACCATCATATTGGTCATCATTTCTATGCCGATGATACTCAGCTTCAATGCAGTGATGCTGTTGAAAACTTGCCTTCCCTCCTGACAAATATGTCCAACTGCCTTCAAGACATTCAAAACTGGATGACTCAGAACAAGTTACAACTTAATGCTGATAAAACCGAAGTCATGCTCATAGGGACCGAACATAAACTTTCCTCCATCGCAACAACTTCAATAGAATTCGGCAATACGACAGTTCCTTTGGCCAACTCTGTGAAGTATTTAGGTGTAGTTCTGTACAACACACTCTCTTTGAAAAAATTCATCACCCAGACCTGTCAGTCTTGCTACTATCAATTACGGTGCATAAGCGCAATTCGCAAGTATCTGTCCATTGACGCAACTTCCAAGCTTGTCACATCTCTCATTCTCTCACTTTAGACTATTGTAATTCTCTTTTGGCTGGCCTACCAGCATCATCCATCCACTCTCTTGAATGCATACACAACTCTGCAGCTCGACTGGTCCTAAGAAAGAAAAAATCTGAACACATCACTCCTCTTCTGCCATCTCTTCACTGGCTGCCTGTCTCACAGAGACTGAAGTTTAAGACCAATACCCTCTTTTTCAAGTGTCTTCACAAATCTGCACCTTCTTATCTCTGTAGCTGTCTTAACCTGTATACTCCGTCCCGTTCCCTTCGCTCAGCTGCAGATACTTTGTGCTTTCGAACAACCAGATTCAATCAAACCACTGTTGGCCGACGATCTTTCTCTGTATCTGGTCCATCCACCTGGAATGAACTTCCTCTTCCACTTCGCCAAAAGCCTTCAATTGATACCTTCAAATCCAGCCGCAATATTTCCTACCTGACACTTTCCCTTCCTATCTGTTCCTACTTTTTTTAAAAACATCCTTCATCTACTTCATCACCACCTGTGTGTGTGTGTGTGTGTGTGTGTGTGTGTGTGTGTGTGTGTGTGTGTGTGTGTGTGTGTGGTGTGTGTGTGTTTGTATGCGCATAAACTTGAAATATCTTATGTTATTTGAGGAAAGTTGCATGCGTGTAAATGATTGAGTGCAAGCGCTTCGATTTGTTTCTTTTACAAGATTCAGCGCTATATAAATTCCATATATTATTATTATTAGACTGCAGATATTGCCAACCAGACGGGATTAAAAATTCAGTATGACGAGTGAACGAAGAAGAAGAAGAAGAAGAAGAAGAAGAGAAGAGAAGAAGAAGAAGAAGAAGAGAAGAGAAGAGAGAGAGAAGAAGAAGAAGAAGAAA
>CM054161.1:32466902-32474402 GCA_028751875.1 Rapana venosa | reverse complement strand
GGCCATATTTGTCAGGAGAGAAGGCAGATTTTCAGGAGTAACACTGCTTTGAATCTGAGAGTCATCTGCGTAAAAATGATGGTTGATTTGATGACGGTTTATTATATGTGACCGTGGGGCAGTGTAAAGAGTGAAAAGAACAGGGCCTAGAACTGATCCCTGTGGGACTCTGCATTCCAGTTTGGTAATGATTGAATCTTGTTTACTGCAACTGTCTGAAATCGGTCAGTAAGGTATGAATTAAACCAGGTGAGGGCTGTGCCAGTAACACTGAACGTTTTTTGAAGACGGGAGAGAAGAATTGAGTGGTCTATAGTATCAAACTTACTTACTTTACTTTACTTTTTCCTTCCGCTTGTACTCTGTGGCGTCGCGGGGAGATATAAATGTCTGTCTGCTGCAAGGCAGGTAGCTTGGAGGAGGGACAATCCATGAACTTTCAATGTTTCTGCCACGGAATCACTCCAGCGTCGCCTGGGTCTACCTCTGGCCCTCGTGCCAGAGTACCTCAAGTTGTAAGCACGCAAGGCTGGCTGGTTTGGCGGCATCCGTGTGAGGTGCCCGAACCACTTGGTTCGTTGTTCAATATGGTGTAGGACGGGTGTGGCTCCTACCATGTCTCTGATCCCCTCTTTTCTTATCTTATCTCTCCTGGTCTTGTTGACGGCTTTCCTCAAGCACTTCATCTCACACGTTACCAGTTTCTGCTCCAGGGCTTTTGTCAGGGGCCATGTCTGGCACTGGTAAGTGAGAGTTGGCAGGAAGATGGCGTTGATCAGCTTTGCATGTGTGCTCATAGGGATGTTAGGATGTTGCAGAGTGGGGCAAGTTGATAGCTGACTGCGTTTGCTTTTTGACAGCGTATCGAAGGCTGCTGATAAGTCGAGTAGAGTGAGAAGGGAGATTTTCCCCGAGTCAGAAGCGAGTAGAAGCGTGTTTAAAGTGTGTACTAGGGTGGTTTCAGTGCTGTGGTTGACGCGATAGGCAGACTGAAACTCAGGAAGAAGATTGTTGGAGAGAAGGTGGTTGTTAAGCTGTTTGAGAACTACTTTTTCAAGGACTTTAGAAATAAAAGGTATATTGAAAGCAGGTCTATAATTCTTCAGAATGTTAGGGTCAATGTCATGCTTTTTGAGTAGAGGTGTGACTATAGCAGTTTTGAGAGCTATCTATCTATCCATCTATCTATCTATCTATCTATCTATATCTATCTATCTATCTATCTATCTATCTATCTATCTATCTGTCTGTCTGTCTGTCTGTCTGTCTGTCTGCGTCTGTCTAGCTGTCTATCTATCTGTTTGTCTGTCTGCCTGTCTAACTGTCTGTCTGTCCACCTATCTATCTATCTATTATTCTATTTGTCTGTCTGTCTGCCTGTCTGTCTGTCTGTCTAGACAGCTCATTCGCCCAAGTCTTCCAGCCTATTTATTAATTTGCCCTTGTAGGCATCCATTTACGTGTGTAAGTGTTTTGAACCTGAAAGCATCATTATTATCTTCGTGTATGTTTTAGGCAATCTATTTGCCTATATGTTTATCAAGTTGTTTGGGTTTTCTTTTTAATGTGAAATCCGTTTTCATATGTCTTTCTGCCTGTCACCCTGTCCATGATTTCTCTCTAGAAACATCGCTTTGTATTGCATCGTCTTGTGCTTGTTTTGTATCGTCTTGTGTTGTCTTGTATTGCATTGCATTGTATTATGTTGTACTGTATTGTATTCAGTTGTATTAGACTGTACTGTACTGTGTTGCATTGCGTTGAACAGCATTCTTTTTCATTGCATTGTATGATTGGATTGCATTGATTTGTTTTGCATTAAATTACATTATGTTTTATTGCATTGTATTGTATGATTTTTTTTTATAAAACACCATTTTTGCTCCCCGCAGATTTCTCAATGTGAAATTCGGGCGGCTCTCCCCAGGGAAAGCGTGTAGCCACAAAAACAGCGCCACGAATGGCGTTGTCGTGAGATCTTTTACGTGCGCTGAATGCATGCTATATACGGTATCTCACTTTATCATCTCATCCGAAAGACTAACAACCAGACCATCACTCAAGGTCTGGTGGATTCTGGGATGAGGGGTGGTGTATTCTGATTTTTTTTCTCTCTTTTTTGTTGTTGTTGTTGTTGAAAATTTCTTATTTTGCTGTATCTTATTTTGTTTGTGTATGAGAGTGACTTTTTGTACAGCATTTTGCCAAGAACAACTGTCTTCTTGCTGAGAGTTCGTGTACGAGGGTTAAATTATGTTGCACTGAGGACTTTATGGTGCTAATGTATGTTGCACTGTGGACCTTATGATACTAATGTATGTTGCACTGAGGACCTTATGGTGCTAATGTATGTTGCACTGAGGACTTTATGATACTAATGTATGTTGCACTGGGGACTTTATGGTGCTAATGTATGTTGCACTGATGACCTTATGGTGCTAATGTATGTTGCACTGAGGACCTTATTATACTAATGTATGTGGCATTGACGACCTTATGGTGCTAATGTTTGTTGCATTGACGAACATATGGTGCTAATGTATGTTGCATTGACGACCTTATGGTGCTAATGTATGTTGCATTCACGACCTTATGGTGCTAATATATATTGCATTGACGACCTTATGGTGCTAATGTATGTTGCATTGACGACCTTATGGTGCTAATGTATGTTGCACTGAGGACTTTATGGTGCTAATGTATGTTGCACTGAGGACTTAATGGTGCTAATGTATGTTGCACTGAGGACTTTATGGTGCTAATGTATGTAACACTGAGGACTTTATGGTACTAATGTATGTAGCACTGAGGACTTTATGGTACTAATGTATGTAGCACTGAGGACTTTATGATACTAATGTATGTTGCACTGAGGACTTTATGGTACTAATGTATGTAGCACTGAGGACCTTATGATACTAATGTATGTTGCACTGAGGACTTTATGATACTAATGTATGTTGCACTGATGACCTTATGATGCTAATGTATGTTGCACTGAGGACCTTATGATACTAATGTATTTTGCACTGAGGACTTTATGGTGCTAATGTATGTTCCACTGATGACCTTATGATACTAATGTATGTTGCACTGATGACCTTACGATACTAATGCATGTTGCACTGAGGACTTTATGGTGCTAATGTATGTAACACTGAGGACTTTATGGTACTAATGTATGTAGCACTGAGGACTTTATGGTACTAATGTATGTAGCACTGAGGACTTTATGATACTAATGTATGTTGCACTGAGGACTTTATGGTACTAATGTATGTAGCACTGAGGACCTTATGATACTAATGTATGTTGCACTGAGGACTTTATGATACTAATGTATGTTGCACTGATGACCTTATGATGCTAATGTATGTTGCACTGAGGACCTTATGATACTAATGTATTTTGCACTGAGGACTTTATGGTGCTAATGTATGTTCCACTGATGACCTTATGATACTAATGTATGTTGCACTGATGACCTTACGATACTAATGCATGTTGCACTGAGGACTTTATGGTGCTAATGTATGTTGCACTGAGGACTTTATGATACTAATGTATGTTGCATTGACGACCTAATGGTGCTAATGTATGTTGCATTGACGACCTTACGGTGCTAATGTTTGTTGCATTGACGACCTTACGGTGCTAATGTTTGTTGCATTGACGACCTTACGGTGCTAATGTTTGTTGCATTGACGACCTTATGGTGCTAATGTATGTTGCATTGACGACCTTATGGTGCTAATGTATGTTGCATTAACGACCTTACGGTGCTAATGTTTGTTGCATTGACGACCTTATGGTGCTAATGTATGTTGCATTGACGACCTTATGGTGCTAATGTATGTTGCATTGACGACCTTATGGTGCTAATGTATGTTGCACTGAGGACTTTATGGTGCTAATGTATGTAACACTGAGGACTTTATGGTACTAATGTATGTAGCACTGAGGACTTTATGGTACTAATGTATGTAGCACTGAGGACTTTATGATACTAATGTATGTTGCACTGAGGACTTTATGGTACTAATGTATGTAGCACTGAGGACTTTATGATTCTAATGTATGTTGCACTGAGGACTTTATGATACTAATGTATGTAGCACTGATGACCTTATGATGCTAATGTATGTTGCACTGAGGACCTTATGATACTAATGTATTTTGCACTGAGGACTTTATGGTGCTAATGTATGTTCCACTGATGACCTTATGATACTAATGTATGTTGCACTGATGACCTTACGATACTAATGCATGTTGCACTGAGGACTTTATGGTGCTAATGTATGTTGCACTGAGGACTTTATGGTGCTAATGTATGTTGCATTGACGACCTTACGGTGCTAATGTTTGTTGCATTGACGACCTTACGGTGCTAATGTATGTTGCATTGACGACCTTACGGTGCTAATGTTTGTTGCATTGACGACCTTATGGTGCTAATGTATGTTGCATTGACGACCTTATGGTGCTAATGTATGTTGCATTGACGACCTTACGGTGCTAATGTTTGTTGCATTGACGACCTTATGGTGCTAATGTATGTTGCATTGACGACCTTATGGTGCTAATGTATGTTGCATTGAGACCTTATGGTGCTAATGTATGTTGCATGAGACTCTTATGGTGCTAATGTATGTTGCATTGACGACCTTATGGTGCTAATGTATGTTGCACTGAGACTTATGGTGCTAATGTATGTTGCACTGAGGACTTTATGGTGCTAATGTATGTTGCACTGAGGACTTATGGTGCTAATGTATGTTGCACTGAGGACTTTATGGTAGCTAATGTATGTAGCACTGAGGACTTTATGGTACTAATGTATGTAGCACTGAGGACTTGACTAATTATTGCTGAGACTTGACTAATGTATGTAGCACTGAGGACTTTATGATACTAATGTATGTTGCACTGAGGACTTTATGTACTAATGTATGTAGCACTGATGACTTATGATCTAATGTATGTTGCACTGAGGACTTTATGATACTAATGTATGTTGCACTGAGGACTTTATGTGCTATATGTTGATTATGCACTGAGGACCTTAGATACTAATGTATTTTGCACTGAGGACTTTATGGTGCTAATGTATGTTCCACTGAGACTTATGATACTAATGTATGTTGCATGATGACCTTATCGATACTAATGTATGTTGCACTGAGACTTTATGGTGCTAATGTATGTTGCACTGAGGACTTTATGGTGCTAATGTATGTTGCATTGACGACCTTATGGTGCTAATGTATGTTGCATTGACGACCTTACTGGTGCTAATGTATGTTGCATTGACGACCTTACTTGGGTGCAAATAGTTATGTGTGCATTGACGACCTTACGGTGCTAATGTATGTTGCATTGACGACCTTATGGTGCTAATGTATGTTGCATTGACGACCTTATGGTGTTAATGTATGTTGCATTGACGACCTTACGGTGCTAATGTTTGTTGCATTGACGACCTTATGGTGCTAATGTATGTTGCATTGACGACCTTAATGGTGCTAATGTATGTTGCATGACGACCTTATGGTGCTAATGTATGTTGCATTGACGACTTATGGTGCAAATGTATGTTGCATTGAGACCTTATGGTGCTAATGTAAGTTGCATTAGCGACCTTATGGTCTAATGTATGTTGCACTGAGGACTTTATGGTGCTAATGTATGTTGCACTGAGGACTTAATGTGCTAAATGTATGTTGCACTGAGGACTTTATGGTGCTAATGTATGTAACACTGAGGACTTTATGGTACTAATGTATGTAGCACTGAGGACTTTATGGTACTAATGTATGTAGCACTGAGGACTTTATGATACTAATGTATGTTGCACTGATGACCTTATGATGCTAATGTATGTTTGACTGAGGACTTTATGGTGCTAATGTATGTTGCACTGATGACCTAATGATACTAATGTATTTTGCACTGAGGACTTTATGGTGCTAATGTATGTTGCACTGATGACCTAATGATACTAATGTATGTTGCACTGATGACCTTATGATACTAATGTATGTTGCACTGAGGACTTTATGGTGCTAATGTATGTTGCACTGAGGACTTTATGGTGCTAATGTATGTTGCACTGAGGACTTAATGGTGCTAATGTATGTTGCACTGAGGACTTTATGGTACTAATGCATGTTGCACTGAGGACCTTATTATACTAATGTATGTTGCAATGAGGATACTAATGTATGTTGCACTGAGGATACTAATGTATGTTGCACTGAGGATACTAATGTATGTTGCACTGAGGACTTTATGATACTAATGTATGTTGCACTAATGACCTATGATACTAATGTATGTTGCACTGAGGATACTAATGTATGTTGCACTGAGGACTTTATGGTGCTAATGTATGCTGCACTAATGACTTTATGGTACTAATGTATGTTGCACTAATGACCTTATGATACTAATGTATGTTGCACTGAGGATACTAATGTATGTTGCACTGAGGACTTTATGGTGCTAATGTATGCTGCACTAATGACTTTATGGTACTAATGTATGTTGCACTGAGGACTTTATGGTACTAATGTATGTTGGATCGGTGGTCTAGAGGTAACGCGCCTGTCTAGAAAGCGAAAAGTCCGGGTCTGAAGTGTGCGGCGGTTCGTACCCCGTTTGGACCGGAAATTTTTCCCCCATCCATTAGACCATGAGTGGTGGTCTGGGCGCTAGTCTTTCGGATGAGACGATAAACCGAGGTCCCGTGTGTTACACGTAATTATTTAGCGCACGTAAAAAAAACCCACGGCAACAAGAGAGTTGTCCCTGGCAAAATTCTTAGAAAAAAGCCACTCTGATAGGGAAACAAATACAGCTGCAGAGAAAAAAAAAAAAAAAAAAAGGGTGAAAGGGTGGCGCAGCGCTAAGTGGCGACGCGTTCTCCCGCTCTCCCCGGGGAGAGCAGCCCGAATATGAAATAAAATCTGAGCGCTTTGATTTGTTGCTTTACAAGATTCAGCGCTATATAAATTCCATACATTATTATTATTATTATTATTATTATTATTATGTTGCACTGATGACCTTATGGTGCTAATGTATGTTGCACTGAGGACTTTATGGTACTAATGTATGTTGCACTAATGACTTTATGGTACTAATGTATGTTGCACTGAGGTCTTTATGATACTAATGTATGTTGCACTGATGACTTTATGATGCTAATGTATGTTGCACTGATGACCTTATGGTGCTAATGTATGTAGCACTGAGGACTTTATGGTTCTAATGTATGTTGCACTGAGGTCTTCATGATACTAATGTATGTTGCACTGAGGTCTTCATGATACTAATGTATGTTGCACTGATGACTTTATGGTGCTAATGTATGTTGCACTGAGGACTTTATGGTGCTAATGTATGTTGCACTGATGACTTTATGGTACTAATGTATGTTGCACTGAGGATCTTATGGTGCTAATGTGGCAGGTTCTCAGGTTGTTTGGCATTGAAGAA
>CM054161.1:32439402-32461902 GCA_028751875.1 Rapana venosa | reverse complement strand
TGGTAGGGTAGGGTATGGTAGGGGAAAGGGAGGTATGGTATGGGATGGTAGGGTAGGGTATGGTAGGGTAGGGTATGATAGGGTTTTGGTAAGTTTGGGTAGGGTACGGGGATGGTAGTGTATGGGTAGGATGGTATGGTAGTATGGTATGGTAGGGTATGGTAGGGTATGGTATGGTACCTTACGGTACGGTAGGGTATGGTAGAGTATGGTATGGTATGGTACGATTGGTATGGTATGGTACGGTATGGTACGGTATGGCACGGCACGGTATGGTATGATATGGTATGATATGGAATGGTACGTTATGATACGGTATGGTATGGTACGGTATGGTATGGTATGGTATGGTATGGCATGGTATGCTATGGTATGGCATGGTATGCTATGGTATGGTATGCTATGGTATGGTATGGTACGGTACGGTATGGTACGGTATGGTATGTATGGTATGGTATGGTATGTATGGTATAGCATGATATGGTATGGAATGCTATGTATGGTATGGTATGGTATGGGTATGGGATGGTATGGTATGGTAAAGGTATGTATGGTATAGGATGGTATTGTATGGTATGGTATGGTAAAGTATGGTATGGTATGTGTGGTGTGGTATGGTATGGTATGGTATGTGTGGTGTAGTGTGGTATTGTATAGCATGGTATGGTACGGTATGGTACAGTACGATATTATCTGGTATGGTATATTACGGTACGGTACGGTACGGTATGGCACGGTAGGGCATGGTAGGGTAGGGTATGGTACAGTATGGTATGGTATGGTATTGTACGGTATGGAATGGTATGGTATGGTATGGTACGGTATGGTATGGTATGGTATGGTATGGTATGGTATGGTATGGTATGGTATGGTACGGTATGGTATGGTATGGTATGATACGGTATGGTATGGTATGGTATGGTATGATATGGTACGGTACGGTATGATACGGTACGGTATGATACGGTACGGTATGGTATGGTATTGTATGGTACGGTATGATACGGTATAGTATGGAAGGGTATGGTATGGTACGGTACGGTATGATACGGTGCGTATGGTACGGTACGGTATGATACGGTATGGTATGGTATGGTACGGTATGGTATGATACGGTTTCGTATGGTATGGTATGGTGGGGTATGATACGGTATAGTATGGTACGGTATGATACGGTATGGTGTGGTACTGTACGGTACGGTATGGTATGGTATGGTTTGGTATAATATGGTATGGTATGGTACGGTACACTATGATACGGTACGGTATGATATGGTATGGTATGGTATGGTATAGTATGGTATGGTATGGTATAGTATGGTATGGTATGGTATGGTACGGTATGGTACGGTACGGTACGGTACGGAATGGTATGGTACGGTATGGTATGGTATGGTACGGTATGGTACGGTACGGTACGGTATGGTATGGTACGGTATGGTATGGTACGATATGATACGGTATGGTATAGTACGGTACGGTGTGGTATGGTATGGTATGTTACGGTTTGGTATGGTATGGTATGGTGGGGTATGATACGGTATGGTATGATACGGTATGGTGTGGTACTGTACGGTATGGTATGGTATGGTATGGTTTGGTATGGCATGGTATGCTATGGTACGGTATGGTATGATATGGTATGGTGGGGTATGATATGGTATGGTATGGCACGGTATGGTATGGTATGGTACGGTAGGGTATGGTATGGTATGGTATGGTATGGTATTGTATGGCACGGTATGGTATGGCATGGTATGATATGGTATGGTATGGTACGGTATGGCACGGTATGGTATGGTATGGTACGGTAGGGTATGGTATGGTATGGTATGGTATTGTATGGCACGGTATGGTATGGCATGGTATGATATGGTATGGTATGGTACGGTATGGTACGGTATGGTATGGTATGGAATGGTATGATATGATACGGTATGGTATGCTACGGTATGGTACGGTACGGTATGGCATGGTATTGTATGGTATGGTATGGTACGGTATGTAATGGTATGGTATGGTATGGTATGGTATGGTATGGTACGGTATGGTATGGTATGTTACGGTATGGTATAGTATGGTATGGTATGGTAATGTAAGGTATGGTATGGTATAATAATAATAATAATGTATGGAATTTATATAGCGCTGAATCTTGTAAAGCAACAAATCAAAGCGCTCAGATTTCATTTCATACCACTTTAAGTCACGGCAGATTTCTCCGTGAAATTCGGGCTGCTCTCCCCGGGGAGAGCGGGAGAGCGCGTCGCCACAAGCGCTGCGCCACCTTTTTTTTTTTTCATGTCTGCAACTGTATTTATTTCCCTATCAGAGTGGCTTTTTTCTAAGAATTTTGCCAGGGACAACTCTCTTGTTGCCGTGGGTTTTTTTACGTGCGCTAAATAATTACGTGTAACACACGGGACCTCGGTTTATCGTCTCATCCGAAAGACTAGCGCCCAGACCACCACTCATGGTCTAATGGATGGGGAAAAAGTTTCCGGTCCAAACGGGGTACGAACCGCCGCACACTTCAGACCCGGACTTTTCGCTTTCTAGACAGGCGCGTTACCTCTAGACCACCTCTAGACAATGGTATGGTATGGTATGGGTACAATATGGTATGGTACGGTACGGTAAGAAGAAGTAAGAAGAAGAAGAAGAAAAGAAGAAGAAGAAGAAGAAGAAGAAGAAGAAGAGAAGAAGAAGAAAGAAGAAGAAAAGAAGAAGAAGAAGAAAAAGAATAATAATAATAATAATAATTATGGAATTTATATAGCGCTGAATCTTGTAAAGCAACAAATCAAAGCGCTCAAAGCGGTAAGGTAGTGTAAGGTATGGTATGGTTTGGTATGGTATGGTACGGTATGGTACGGTATGGTACGGTATGGTAATGTAAGTTATGGTACGGTATGGTATGGTATGGTACGGTATGGTATGGTATGGTATGGTATGGTATCTTACGGTACAGTATGGTGTGTTACGGTATGGTATGGTATGGTACGGTATGGTATGGTATGGTATGGTATGGTATGGTATGGTATGGTATGGTATGGTATGGTATGGTATGATATGGTACGATACGGTACGGTACGGGATGGTTTGGTATGTGTGGTGTGGTATGGTATGGTATGTGTGGTGTGGTATGGTATGGTATGGTATGGTATGAAAACTGTAATGGTATGTTATGGTATGGTATGGTATGGTATGGTATGGTAATGTAAGGTATGGTATGGTAGGTATGATACGGGATGGTATGTTATGGTATGGTATGGTATTGTACGGGACGGTACGGGACGGTACGGTATGGGATCGTATGGTGTGGTATGGTATGGGATGTGTGGTGTTGGTATGGTTATGGTATGGTAAAGGTATGGTATGGTAAGGATGGTTTTGGTAAAGGTATGTGTGGTGTGGTATGTATGGTATGATACGTATGGTATGTTATGGTTGGTATGGTATGGTATGGTATGGTATGGTATGGTGTGGTATGGTATGAATGGTAAAGGATACGGCACGGTACGGTATGGTATGGTATGGTATGGTAAGGTACAATAGATGGTACGTACGGTAAGGTAGTGTAAGGTATGTAGGTATGGTAATGGTATGGTATGGTACGGAACGGTATGGTAGGTTTGGTATGGTACGGTATGGTATGGTATGGTAATGGTATGGTATGGTTGGTATGATACGGTTGGTATGGTATGGTATGGTATGGTATGGTATGTTTGGTATGGGTATGGTATAGGTACGTATGGTATAGTAAATGGTATGGTAGGTAGGTATGGAGGGTAATGTAAGTAATGGTATGTATGGTAATGATACGTATGGTATGGAATGGTATAGGTACGTATGGTATGGTATGGTATGGTGTGGTTGTGGTATGGTATGGGTGGTATGGTATGGTAGATGTATGGTAATGGGTAAGGTGTGGTGTGGTATGGTATGGTATGTTGGTACATGTATGCCTAGGTATGGTGTGTGTGGGGTGGTATGTTATGTTGTGATGATGGTATGGTATGGTAATGGTATCGGTTATGGAATTGTATGGTACGGCATGGTACGTATGTATGGTAAGGATGGTACGTATGGTACGTATGGAATGTAATGGTATGGTACGGTATGGTAGTATGGTACGGTACGTATGGTAGGTCTGGTATGGTATGGTAGGTATGATACCTATGGTATGGTATGGATGGGTATTGGTAGGTATGTATGGTATGGTATGGTATATTAGGTAACGGTCGAGTATATACGTACGGTATGATACGGTACGGTATTGTATGGTATTGGAATGGTACGGTAGATACGTATTGTATGGAAGGGTATGGTATTGACGGTGACGGTATGATACGGTATGGTATGATACTGTACGGTATGGTAGTACGGTACGGGGTATGAATACGGTATGTAGTGTATAGGTACGGTCTTAGGATAGGTGTCGTATTTAATGTATGGTGGGGTATGATACGGTATGGATGGTATAGGACTACGTAGGGTGTGGTACGTTTACGGTACGTACTGTATGGTAGTATGGTTTGGTATAATATGGTATGGTTAGGTACGGTACGGTTGATACGGTACGATATGGTATGGTGTGGTATGGTACAGTACGGTATGAAACACTATGGTATGGTATGGTATGGTATGGTATTGTATGGCATGGTATGGTATGGTATGGTATGGTATGGTATGGTATGGTATGGTATGGTATGGTATTTTAAGGTACCGGTATGGACGGACGTAACGTATGGTACGGTACGGTAAGGAAGTACGGAATGTATGTGTACGGTATATACGTATGAATATACGTACGTGTGGTAAGGTATGAGTATGGTATGACGGTTTGGTATGGTATGGTGGGTATGCACGTTTGTTTGTGGTACGGTATGATACGGTTTTGGTGTGGTACTGTACGGTACTAGTATGGTGTGGTATGTTATGGTTTGGTATGGTATGGTAAGGTACGGTCTGGAAACCATGGTATGGTAATGGTGGGTATGATAAAGGGGATGGTAAGGCACGTATGGTATGTATGGTACGTATGTATGGTATCGGTATGGGGGTATGATATGGTATGGTACGGTATGGTATGGTACGGTAGGGTAGGGTATGGTATGGTATGGTATGGTATTGTATGGCACGGTATGGTATGGCATGGTATGATACGGTATGGTATGGTACGGTATGGTACGGTATGGTATGGTATGGTATGATACGGTATGGTTTGCTACGGTATGGTACGGTACGGTATGGCATGGTATTGTATGGTATGGTATGGTACGGTATGGAATGGTATGGTATGCTTATGTTATGGTATGGTATGGTATGGTAAGGTACGGTAATGGTATAGTAAGGTATGGGATGGCAATGTAAGGTAGTATGGTATGGTACGGTATGGTACGGTATGGTAGGTAATGTGGTATGGAATGGTATGGTAAAGGGACGGATGGTATGGTAAAGGTAAAGGTATGGTATGGTATGGATGGGATGGTCGCATGGTAAAGGTATGGTACGGATGGTATGGTATGGTACGATACGGTACGGTATGGGATGGTATGTGTGGTGTGGTATGTATGGTAGATACGGTATGGTAGTTATGGTATGGTATCGTATGGTATGGTGGTGGTGGTAGGTAAAGGTAGTGTATTGTAATGTACGGTATTGTATGTTATGGTATGGTAGGTAAGGTAATGTAAGGTATGGGATGGTATGGTAGATAAAGTAGGGTTTTGTATGGTAATTAAGGTATGGTAAAGGTATGGTATGATACGGGAGGGTATGTTATGGGAAAGGATGGTAATGGTAAAGGCACGGTACGGTATGGTATGGTATGGTATAATGGTTATGTGTGGTGGAGTAA
The DNA here is from genome assembly GCA_028751875.1 of Rapana venosa. Taxonomy (NCBI): domain Eukaryota; kingdom Metazoa; phylum Mollusca; class Gastropoda; order Neogastropoda; family Muricidae; genus Rapana; species Rapana venosa. Next base: position 32,456,039 of record CM054161.1, on the reverse strand, counting down.
AGGTAGGTATTTTGGGTTTTGGTATGGTATGGTAAAGGGAATGGTAGATACGGTGTGGTATGTTTTGGTATGGTATGGTAAAGGTATGGGTACGTCCCCGGTAAGGTATGTATGGTATGGTATGGTATGGTATGGGTGCAAAAGGTATGGTACGGTACGGAGTGTAAGGTATGGGATGGGATGGTACGGGATGGTTTGGTTGGTATGGCCCGGTTTGGGATGGTATGGTATGGTGTGGTATGATACGGAAAGGTATGGTAATGGTATGTTATGTTATGGTATGGTATGGTATGGCATGGTATGGGATGGTATGGTATGGTAGGCTTGGTATGGTATGGGATGGACGGTACGGTTTTGGTATGGGATGGGACGGTATGGTATGGTATGGTATGGCATGGTATGGTATGGTATAGTAAAAATAATGGTATGGCATGGTATGGTATTGCATGGTATGGTATGGTATGGTATGGATGGTATGGTACGGTATGGTATGGTCAAGCAGGAATACCCTCCACCCCCCCCACCCCCCCCCCCCCCCCCCCCCATGCCTACCTATGTGGTAAGCTATCCACGGAAAACGGTCAGCTTGATTGTCGCTATGATTAAGCCTGTAGAGCATTTTTCCTCCTTCTCCTCGTCGCACGCTCTGATAGCAACTATTGTTTTCTGTTATATCAGCGAAAATGCGTCAGGCTGCCGTTAAGCACCTGACAAGTCAGGCCCAGCGCATCCGACTTGGGCATGAGAGAGAATTTTTATTTTTTAAGTCTTTCTGGGAAATAAAAAGGGCAGTAGACTTGGCCAAGAAGGCAGAAAATAGACACGGAAGGGGTGACAGGAAGAAAAAGGAACAAGCCAGAAAAATATCAGAGAGGGATAGAAAAGAGGAAATTTCTAGCACAGAATTTCCAGAAGTCGGGGATGCTGTTTATACTGGCAGGCCCACGGGGGGAGTAGAGCATTTCACTTGTACCTTGGGTCCATGAATCCTTTACTTTTATTTTACTGTATTCTTTTATATCGAGGATAATGGAATAATCGCTTATGTGCTTTTTTACCTCCAATCCCCGTGTGTATGCGGTTTTGTCAATTCTGTCATCTGTTCCCACCGGCACACAATGGCCTACTCTTACGAAAAGCGGAACAGGATTTAACGTGTGCGCAAGATGTTCTGCGTGCGTTCGCACACGGGGCCTCGGTTTATTGTCTTATCCGAAGGACTTTTGGGGAGAGTGGAGTCTGCACTGATGCTAACTCCAGGGCAAAATATTCCCTTGAACGGGAATCGAACCCGGGTCGTCAGATTGCGAGCGCAATGTTCTAACCACTAGGCTATCCCGTCCACAATCCGTGGGTTCGAGTCTCAGAGCAGCAGCTTCTGGTAATCCCCTTTCGTGTATAAACAAACACATGCAGAAGTACCAGATAATTATGCATGTTAAAGATCCTGTATTTCATGACAGTGTTGGGTAGTTATATTTTTTTTTTCTTTTCTTACGAGGATGAATGGAATAAGCACTCGTGTGCTTTTTTTCCATCCAGTCCCCATGTGAATGCAGTTTTGTCAATTTTGTCATCCTTTCCCACCGGCAGACAATGGCCTACTCTTCCGAAAAGCGGAACGGGTTTTAACGTGTGCGCAAGTTGTTCTGCGTGCGTGCGTTTGCACACGGGACCTGGGTTTATAGTCTCAACCGAAGGACTTTTGGGGAGAGTGGAGTCGGCACTGATGTTAACTCCAGAGAAAAAAATCCTCTTGAACGGAGATTCAAACCCGGGTCAGCAGATCACGAATACATTACTCTAACCACCAGGCTATCCCGTCCCCGAAAACGTGAACATACCCAGCATGCATCCTGTACCCGGAGAGGGATGGGCTCCGCCAGGTCTAACTTGGCCCATGGGAGAGTGCCTGGAAAATTCAGTGCAGTGTCCCAACGACTCTACGATAAATGAAGGTAGAGGAGGGAGGACGAGGGACGGGATGGCCTGGTGGTTAAAGCGTTGCCCCACCACGCTCGAGATCTGCTGGTTCAAATCCCGTTCAAGAGGATTTTCTCCCCTGGACTTAACATCAGTGCCGACTCCACTTTCCTCCAAACGTCCTTCGGGTGGGACTATAAACCGAGGCCCCGTGTGCGAACGCACGCAGAATATCTTCTTGCACACTCGTTAAAACATGTTCCGTTTGTGTGCCAGTGAGAGCAGATGATAGATTTACTAAACTCCAGATACAGGGAGACTGGATGTCAACAACAACAAAACCAACACGAGTGCTCATTCAGTTATCCTGGAAAGAAAAGAATGAAAGAAAAAAATTAAAAATTAAAATTATAAACTGAAATGTAGTATGGTTAATGTTGCCATCGTTCTTTTAATGTATGTATAATATATATAAATATATATATATATAATATAGAGAGAGAGAGAGAGAGAGAGAGAGAGAGAAGAGAGAGAGAGAGAGAGAGAGAGAGAGATGGAGAGATGGATAATAGCACAGCCACCAAGGAATAAATTCTGACGTGCAGAGTGACAGCTAGCCAGTTTGCATACATACACTTACGATTATAATATTAGCGTGGGAAACAATGAATCTGAGCATCCCCAGCTTACCTTAGCTACCCCTCCCTCCCTCCTCTGTACCTACAACCCACCCCCAGCTACCTTTTTCTGCTACACCCCCCCCCCCCCCCCCCCCGTATATCCCCTCCCAAGCTAACCCCTCCCCCTGTATTCCCCTCCCAAGCTACGACCCCCACCCCCCCCCCCCTGTATTCCCCTCCCAAGCTACGACCCACCCCCACCCTTAATTCCCCTCCAAGCTACGACCCCCACCCCCCCTGTATTCCCCTCCCAAGCTACACCCCCCCCCCCCCCCTGTATTCCCCTCCCAAGCTACAAACCCCCACCCCCCTGTATATTCCCCTCCCAAGCTACACCCCCCCCCCCTGTATTCCCCTCCCCAAACTAAAACCCCCCCCCCCCCCTGTATTCCCTCCCAAGCTACACCCCCCCCCCCCCCCTGTATTCCCCCCTCCCAACTACACCCCCCCCCCCCCCCTGTATTCCCCCTACCCAAGCTACACCCCCCCCCCCCCCCTGTATTCCCCTCCCAAGCAAAAACCCCCCCCCCCCCGAAATTCCCCTCCCAAGCTACCCCCCCCCCCCCTGTATTCCCCCTCCCAAGCTACACCCCCCCCCCCCCTGTATTCCCTCCCAACTACACCCCCCCCCCCCCTGAAATTGCCCCCCAAGCTACACCCCCCCCCCCCCCTGAAATTTCCCCTCCCCAAGCACACCCCCCCCCCCCCTGTATTCCCCTCCCAAGCTACACCCCCCCCCCCCCCTGTATTGCCCTCCCAAGCTACCACCCCCCCCCCCCCTTATTGCCCTCCCAAGCTACAACCCCCCCCCCCCCTGTATTCCCCCTCCAAGCTACACCCCCCCCCCCGTATTCCCCTCCCAAGCTACAACCCCCACCACCCCCACCCCTGTATTGCCCTCCCAAAGCTACACCCCCCCCCCCCCCCTGTATTCCCCTCCCAAGCTACACCCCCACCCCACCCCCTGTACTCCCTTCCCCCCTGTATTCCCCTCCCAAGCTACCACCCCACCCCCACCCCTGTATTCCCCTTCCAAGCTACACTCCCCCCCCCCCCCCCCATAGTATTCCCCTCCCAACTACACCCCCACCCCACCCCCTGTACTCCCTTCCCCCCTGTATTCCCCTTCCCCCTCCCTCATATTCCCTCCCAAGCTACCGCCCCCTCCCCCCCAAGCTACCCCACCTCCTGTATTCCAGTCCCCAAGCTACCCCCACCCTGTCTTCTTCCCCCCTCGTATTCCCCTTCCAAGCTACCCCCCCTCCCCCCTCAGTTCTCATTATCTTTGTGCCTGTCTGTGTAGTTGTTTCTTTATAATAGTGGCATTTTCTACAACTTTCTTCAAGCTGTGAATGTTCGTGACAGCTATGTGTGTGTGGATAAAGCTTTGATTTGATTTTATCTTATAGGTGGTTAAGTTGGGGGGGGGGGGGGTGGGGGTAGGGGGGGGGGGAGCGGAAAGGAGAGGATAGAATAGGGGATGGAGGGGAGGAAGGTGTAATTTAGGGTGGAAGAAGAGGTACAATAGAGAGAGGAGGTAAGTTCTTTATTTTTTTATGTATTTATTATTTTTTATTAAGGATAATGGAATAAGTACTCATGTGGTATTTTACGTCCAGTCCCCGTGTGTATGGGGTGTTGTAAATTTTATCATCTGTTCCCACACAATGGCCTACTCTTTCAAGAAGTGGAACAGGATTTAACGTGTGCGCAAGATGTTTTGCGTGCGTTTGCACATGGGACCTCGGTTTATAGTCTCATCCGAAGAACTTTTAGGGAGAGTGGAGTCTGCACTGATGTTAACTCCAGGGGAAAATATCCCCTTGAACAGAATGCGAATCCGGGTCATCAAATTGTGAGTGCAATGTTCTAACCATTAGGTCAGGGGAGGGAGGGGGGATAGGTCAGGGAGAGGCAGGGGTAGGTTTGGGGAAGGGAGGAGGTGAAAAGATATGGGGAGGAGAGGGGTAGGTTAGAGAGAAGGAGGGGATAGGTTGGTGGAGGGAGGAAGGGTAGGTATTGGGGTAGTTTAGGTTGAAGGAAGAGAGGGATAGAGTAGGGGAGGGAAGGGCAGGGGCAGTTTAGGGAAAGGTTTACATTTGTCATGGTCTATGATAAGTAGGCCGTATATCTTTAAGTATCAAATGAAGTGGGAAACAGATGGTCAATATAGTGTTTCCCATGCCAGTATTGTAGAGGAGGATCCAAAGTATGTGTACGCCAAAAGGCACGCTGCCACTCTCATTTGCAGGCTTTGCCCAATATCCTTGCATTAACCTCTGGAATATACTTTTTTTTCCTTTTAAGATCTTAAAAGATGCAAGTTTACAGACACACAATCCTTTTCAACCCTGTGGGTTAGAACGAACCACTCCAAACCTGTTCGTTCCGACCTGTCAGTGTGAAAAGGACGCACTGTACTACCCACACAACACATGTGAAAGATTGTGATTAAGCGAAAGGTCGTTTTAAGCTCCAAGGCTTCAATCACATACATAAAACGCCCACGCTCACCCACCCAACAACACGACAGTAAGCAATCAAACTAGAGAGTTGATTGGCTTAGGGGATACGCGCTGTCCGTCTGGAGATAGAGCATGATCTGTTTTTGAAAGGTAGGGTTGAACCTGTGCTTGGGACGTACGTACGTACGTAACTGTGTAGTAGGGTGATAGACAATCTGTTTTGGAATTGTTGGCCTTTGGAGAACATCTCCAACGCTTACTGTCCTTATGCCCACTTGGCCGAGAGAGTGGGGATGTACTGTGGGCAAGGCATCTCCAATATAATCAAATTTCTGCCCAGTTTCCAAAACAGCAGCTGCCTCCTCTGCTGTTTTGGAGGTCATCGTCGAACACGACGGACAAACATACATACGTTTTGGAATTTGCTTCGCTCTGACAAACTCATCCTTAAGGTTCGGGAGTCTGGTACTGTCGTCCCTTTAGAGGTTTCTTAAGTAGAGGTAATCTCTCAAAACACACTTATTTCCTACCTGAGACTTTTCCCCTCATCTCTGTCCCTAATTTTCAACAGCATCCTTCACCTCCTAAGTTTGTTCGCGAGTGTGTGTGTGTGTGTGTGTGTGTGTGTGTGTGTGTGTGTGTGTGTGTGTGTGTGTGTGTGTGTGTGCGTGCGTGCGTGCGTACGTGCGTGCGTGCGCACACATGGATTTGAAATCTATTGTTCATTATGTTTAAGGAGAGTTGCATGCGTGTAAATGAATTGAGTGCAAGCGCTTCGATTTGTTTGCTTTTTACAAGATTCAGCGCTATATAATTTCCATATATTATTATTATTATTATTATTATTATTATTATCTTGCTCTGGGTTCACAGCTGTCAGTGTCCCCCCACCCTCCCGCTTTCAGCTCCACTCAGCTGCTCTCCATTCCATCGCACACGTTAAATCCTGTTCCGCTTTTCGTAAGAGTAGGCCATTGTGTGTCGGTGGGAACAGATGACAGAATTGACAAAACCGCATACACAGGGGACAAGATGTAAAAAAAAAGCACAAAGTGTTTTTCCCCATTATCCTCGATTAAAGGTTTTTTTTAAAAAAATTTTTTAATCTGGCTACGCGACGAAGTCACTCATCTTCAGAGGGGGGGCCTTTTGTGGTGGTGAGTGCCTGCGTAAGCGGAAACAGACCGGGCACCAAGAACACCCCCAAAGTGACCGGCGGCAAGGCAGGGTCTTTCGGGTTTTGGCGGCTTAAGGTGGCCTGACGTTGAAAAATCCTCTCTCTCTCTCTCTCTCTTCTCTCTTCTCTTCTCTCTCTCTTCTCTCTTCTCTGTCTTTGATGTCGTTGTCTCTCTCTCCCTTTGTCTGTCTTCTGTCTGTCTGTCTCTCTCTCCTCTCTCTCTGAACTTTGCCTGAGTGAGGGTATGTAGGGTGTAAGAGGCACGTGTATTCTGCAGTTGTCAGATTAGAATGCTTAGCGTCCCAAAAACAATATGAGTAAACATAAAAAGACTTTATTTATTTTATTTTTTTTTTTTAATCTTTATATCGAGGATAATGGAATAAGCACTTATGTGTTTTTTTTTACATCCGCCCCCGGGTTATATGATTTTTGTAAATTCTGTATCTGTTCCCCGGCACAAAATGGTTTCTCTTACAAAAAGCGGAAAGGTTTTTAACGTGTGTGAAAGAGTTCTGGTGCTTCGCACACGGGGCCCTCGTTTTTATTCTCACGAAAGCCCTTGGGGGGAGGGGAGTCTCATGATGTTAACCCCGGGGGAAAAATACCCCCTTAAAGGGGAATCAAACAGGGTCGTCAGTTTGCCAGCGCAGGTTCTAACACAAAAGCTATCCCGTCTTAAAAACACGAAAAAAAACAAAACTTTGGAGAAATCTTTACACCCCACGCTAAATACCAAAACTAGGCCCCAGCAGCAGGCAGGGTTGGTTTGGAAAGGGACCCAACGGCAAAACAACTAACATCAATGGTCCTTGCCGACTTTATAAAGAGAAGAAGAAAAGAAGAAGAAGAAAAAGAAGAAGAAAAATGCGAAGAAAAAGAGAAGAAGAAAAAAGAAGAAGAAGGAAAAAGAAGAAGAAGGAAGAAGAAGAAGAAAAAATTGAAGTATTGAAAAAGGGAAGAAAAGGAAGAGAGGAAGAAAAGGGAAAAAGAAGGCAAAAGGGGCCCATAAAACCCACGTGGTCGTGCGGAGCAAGGTGTCAGAGACCTACTTCTCCAGGTGCCAGCATTTGAGGGTGGTGCCCTTCCTCTCCCTGGTACTTTACCTTCCTGCCCTAAAAAGGTCAAGTACCCCCTTTTCAGCTGGGAAAAATTACTGAAGCCAAGGCGCGCAAACGGTACCCCTCCACTTTGGGAAACCCCGTCGATGCTGCTTAACCTTTTTGTTGAGGAAAAAGAGGCTCTGACCACTGAGTACTTAGGGTCCCAAAAAATAGACAGGACTGATGGACCTCTGGTGGGCTTCCCACACTGCTGTGCTGACTGCGGTCACTAAGAGTCTTAGAACATTAACGAAGCCATACGTGATCAGAACAAGTACCACTCAACGCAACCCAAGTGACCCAGCAGCAGCGCAGGGCCCTTCTGGGCGGTAGCCTCACGGTGTCCTGACGCTGATAAACTCCACGTGACCATAGATTTCTTGTGCCTGTGGTAGTAGTAATAATAAATGGAACTTATATAGCGCTATCTCTTGCAAAGACAAATCAAAGCGCTTGGTGTCTTTATGTCAAAGCCTTCGGGGGGTTGGAGGTTCACTGGGAAAAGGTGGTTGGGGGGAGGGGATGCTGTGGTGGTTGCTGCCCCGAATGCGGCGTGTCACTCAGCCTGGCTCCGCGGCTGAGCTATTGCTGTCATCAGCATGAGGTTAGGTAGGTGATATCCTGAGTATGTTAGCTCCGAACAGGCAACACTGAATCACCACCAAAGTAACCCAGCAGTGATGCAGGGACCCTCTGGCCGGTGGCCCCGAGGCCGCCTGATATTGATGGGCTGGCTCCTTGAGGTCTTTCAACTCTGAGGATGCGACAAGACGAGTCCTCGTGTGGCTGGAATTGGAGAGACTGGGATGAGCGGCGTGGGAACAGCAGGACAGGAACGTCAGAGATGATGGAGGCAGCAAGAAAGAAAAATAAAATTCGAAATAAAGAGAGTGACAGTCAACATCTTTGATGTTTGCACTGAATGGAAGGGTTTACTGGAGGTGATATCTCTTTGGAAAGCAATATCATATAAAATCTGAAAAGAATGCCTATAAATAAAAATCAGTTGCACTGTTATGTGCTGAATTGTCGTTGAAGTTGTTGTTGTTGCTGCTGATGTTGTTGATGATGCTGTTGTTGTTGCTGCTGCTGCTGCTACTGCTGCTGCTGCTTCTGCTGCTGCTGCTGATGATGATGATGATGTTACACTTGCTGCTGCTGTTGCTGCACTTGCTGCTGCTACTTTACGTATGTTCCATAGGCATGCGTGACATAGCGGAGGCATTGTAAAGCTCTCTTAAATTACAAGGACTAGAAGCTTGTTTGCATGCTTCTTTGTTTCGTGCACCAATATTTCTAGGCAATGTTTTAGGGCAAAGTGAACCTTGCGGAGCCCATCAACCTCTATGTAGCAGGATGCATGCTGGGTGCATTCATGACATCCATGCCACCGGCCATAGCTGGCCTGCTCTCCTTCAAAAGATGGATAGGATTTTAACGTGTACACTCCTTCTTCTTCTTCGTTGAACGCTCAGACAGAAACTACTGATGTTTGTCATATATGAGCGAAAATGCGTTGCGCTGCCGTAAGGCGCCTGAAAAATCAGGTCCAGCGCGTGTGTACACAAGATGCTTTGCATGCGTTTGCACACGGACATCATCATCATCATCATCATCATCATCATCATCATCATCATCACCATCATAATAATGATAATGATAATGATAATAATAATAATGTAAGGAATTTATATAGCGCTGAATCTTGTAAAGCAACAAACCAAAGCGCTCAAATGACTTTTTTTTTTATATCGAGGATAATGGAATAAACACTCATGTGCTTTTTTACACATCCAGTCCCCGTGTGTATGCGGTTTTGTAAATTTTGTCATCTGTTCCCACCGGCACACAATGGCCTACTCTTTCGAAAAGTGGAACAGGATTTAACGTGTGCGCAAGATGTTCTGCATGCGTTCGCACACGTCAGTTTGTGGTCTCCTTTAGAAAAAAAAAACCCAACCCCTTTTGGAGGGAATGGAGTCACTACCACTGTCAAAAAAAAGGGGTAAACGGGTTCCCATAACCAATACAACCGTTATGGATTAAGGTGTCAGAGACCTCAGCTTCTTCTCCAAGGGCCAGCAGCACATTGAGAGCGCGCGGCGCCTATCTCCTCTCCCTCGCTGCTTTTACCCCTTCCCTGACCCTAAAAAGAGGGAAGCAGGTACCCATTTTACAGACCTGGCGAGGCAACCATCCTCAACCAGGCAGGTCCCCGAGTGGCGGATAGGGGGTTGGTCAGCTGCCAAAGCAGTCCCGGACCAACTGGTCATGATCCTCCTATCAAGGACGGGGCGGGACAACAACAGGTGATGGCTCTATTGTCTCCATGAAATACCCCTTATATCCTATGACAAGCACATCGTCACATCACGGGATCAAAAGCTACGATAAAAGCTCTGCATGCCCCTGGGCTCCCAGGGTAACAGGAGATAAGTAAGGGTGGGGGGGAGGAGGGGTGTAAGTAACCCTGACAGAACCCTAGAGGGCTAAAGTCAGGGGTATCGGGCCAAAGAGAAGCCCTCTAACAAATCAGGATACCATGCAACACACAAATACCGATTGAAGACACCATCACATAATTATACTGTTACTGTTACTGGTCTCGTAACCCGCCAGGGTCGTAGGGGCGCTGCATGGTGGACGAACGGTGGACCAGCTGGCTCCACTTAGCGCGGTCGTGGGCGAGTGCCTGGGTGACATTGAAGTCCTTCCCTGTCCAATCACATATACTACCACTGTCAAATTCACAATCCTTCGGATGAGACTATGAACCGTAGCCCCGTGTGGGAAACGCACGCAGAACATCTTGCGCAGGCATTAAATCCTGTTCTGCTTTTCGTAATTGTAGGCCATTGTTTGCCGGTGGGAACAGACGACAAAAATTTACAAAACCGCATACACACGGGGACTGGATGTTAAAAAAAGCAATAAGTGCTTATTCCATTATCCTCGATATGGAAGAATACAAATATTTTAATTTTCAAAAAAAGGTGAAGGTGTTCCCATAACCTATACTATCACTGCGGGTTAAGGTGTCAGAAACCTAGGTTCCTCTATAGGGGCCAGCAGCATAGTGAGAGCGCCTCGGTCCATCTCCTCTCCCTCGCTGCTTTTACCCCTTCCCTGTCCCTAAAAAAGGGCAGGTACCCATTGACAGCTGGGTGAAATGGAGAGGGAACTGTACTAAAAGCCAAGGTACATGAACAGTCACCCATCTAAAAGGTAACCACACTCGCTCAACGCTGCTTAGCCTTAACTTGGGGGAGAGCGAATGCTCTAACCACTGAGCTGTCTGGATCAGTGTTAAGAGCGGGGGGGTGGGGGGATGGGGGGGGGAGGATGGGGGGATGGGTGGTGGGGGTGGGGGCTTTGAATGGACACATCAGCGATCGTTAAAAGTCAGATCAGGCTTGGACACTCAGCCACAAGGGTATTCTACTAAACAAGCCAAACACAGATTTGATAACATTCCCATGAATATTATGTTGTTGTTTCAACCATATTTATTTATTCTTTTATTTTGATCATAATGGAATAAGCACTCATGTGTGTTTTTTTACATCCAGTCCTTGTGTGTATGCAATTTTGTAAATGTTGTCATCCGTTCCCACCAGCACTCACGGGTCTACTCTGAGCGCTTTGATTTGTTGCTTTACAAGATTCAGCGCTATAAAAATTCCATACATTATTATTATTATTATCATTATTATTACTCTTCGGAAAAGCGGAACATGTTTTAACGTGTGCGCTAAGAAGTTCTGAGTACGTAAACACCCGGGGCCTCGGTTTATAGTCTCATCCGAAGGACTTTTGGGGAGAGTGGTGTCGGCAATGATGTTAACTTCAGGCAAACATTTCCCCTTGAACGAGATTCGAACCCGGGTCAGCAGATCAGGAGCGCAATATCAATGCTCAATGCTCTAACCAACCAGGCTATCCCCCCTCCACACCCCACCACCACCACCTCCCCTTTTTAAATTTTGAGACAGAGAGAGAGTTATTCAAGAAAGGCCATGGCCCCATTTGAAAGGAAAAAGACGCATATAACAATGATAATTATACATAAGCACACAAACATTTTCTTATGTTTGTCCCTCGTGTCCAACGATGACCTCCAAAACAGCAGAGGAGGCAGCTGCTGTTTTGGAAACTGGGCAGAAATTTGATTATAGTGGAGATGCCTTGCCCACAGTACATCCCCACTCTCTCGGCCAAGTGGGCATAAGAACAGTCAGCGATGGAGATGTTCTCCAAAGGCCAACCAGCCCCCAGGGCTGCAGCACATAAGGACTGTGCGAGTCAAGCCTCCTAGTCAGAGAGTCATAGTCGATCACTAAAGACTAAGCTGTAAAGTGGAGTTCCATGAGTGGGAAAGCCACTGGTCATACAGCCTCTCCTTTGCTGTTGCCACGATGCAGCATGTTCGCATACAGTTACAGTCAGTTACTGTCTTATGAGATGAAAATACTTTTTAAGAACTTACATATACATTTATAGCCAGATTTTTTCATAACATTTTCATTTTCGGAAGACAGAAGCAAAATCATTCTAAAGTGAGCTGGTCTGAGATAATATTTCTCAGGAATCTATTCTCTTCTTAAATCATCGAGTGCTGGACAAGACAACAATTAAATGGACATCATCCTCTTTATCAAGTCTACACATAGGACACATCAAGTTTTTCTCACTTTTCCTATTTCTTTGACTATGAACTGTTGTTTTAGAGACACCAAATCTGAATTTAGTCAGCGCACAGCGAATAAACTTGTTCATATTCATTTGAAATGTGTGTGTGTGTGTGTGTGTGAGAGAGAGAGAGAGAGAGAGAGAGAGAGAGAGAGAGAGAGAGAGAGAGAGAGAGAGAGAGGGAGAGAGAGAGAGAGAGAGAGAGAGAGAGAGAGAGAGAGAGAGAGAGAGAGATCAAATTCTTTTATTTCGAGGACAACGAATAAGTACACATGTGCTTTTTTAAAAATCCATTTCCCACCCTTAGGGATACATCATATACAAAAATCAACCCAATACCCATACGCTCACATAGTACAAAAAATAACAACAGCAACAACAACAAAACAACAAACAGACAAACAATAAAGACCCATCCACAATAAAACCATTATAGTATCATCTTATCAAAGAAGAAAATGAACATTAACAAATTAATTAGCCTATTTTTCAATGGAAAAGCAGTAGCAATAGTAAAACTACACAAAAACAGATGTCGTACATTCAAAACAAAAGGAAATTACGCGAAAACAAAATACACCCATACGCACGCGCGAACACACACACACACACACACACACACACACACACACACACACACACACACACACACACACACACAATTGTGTATTGTTTAGAAAGAAGACTTAAAATATACTTTAGAATTACGAGACCAAAAAAATGATAAAACAACCTATAAATGATTAACATAGAATACGCTAATACAATACAAAACAAAAGCAACCACTAAAAACAAATAATAATGATACAGTAAGAAAAACGACAAACAATATCGAATAGAGCAAATTAATAAAGACCAACATTAAGATAAGAACTTTTTTTAGTGAAATAAAATAAAATACGACAAGATAGAACAAGATGAAAAAAACAATTAAAAAAATTATTTTTAAAAAAGAAATGACACAAAATAAGATAAACTAAAAGTGAAATCATTTTTGTTTTTAATAAAATGAAATAAATGAAATGTGATGAAATAAATTTAAAGAAATTAAATGAAATAACATATAATAAATTTCGATAGATAAAATAAAAAATAAAAATGAAATGAAATAAAATCAACAAAATAAAATAAAATATTTATTCTAAAATGAACTAAAATAAAATAAAATAAAATCAGATGGCTAGCGGTGTAACGACAGTTTGACAATGCTCTTCTCCAAAGAAAGAAGCAATCAAACAAGCCTATACACACTAAAAAACCAAAATTGGTATATTCCAATGCAACACAACACGATGCAAATCTTTACAATACGACTCGGTACGATGCAGGTCTATACAAACCTATCCAATCCAGTACACATCTGTGTTTAGGAATATGACACGGTTGTTTTGAAAATTAAGCTCACCCCAACTCTCTCTCGGCCAAGAAGGTATATGAACAGTCAGTGTTGGAGATGTTTTCCAAAGGCTAACGAGGGGGACAGGATAACCTAGTGGTTGGACCACAGTGCTCGCAATCTGACGATCTGGGTTCGATTCCCGTTAATGGGGATATCTTCCCTTGGAGTTATCATCAGTGCAGACTTCCACTCTCCCCAAACGTCTTTCGGATGAGATTATGAACCGAGGCCTCGTGTGCGCACGCAGAACATCGTGCGCACACGTTAAATCCTATTCCGCTATTTGTAAGAGAAGGCCATTGTGTTCCGGTGGGAACAGATGACAGAATTTACAAAACCGCATACACACGGGGACTGGATGTAAAAAAAAGCAAATAAGTGCATTTTTCCATTATCCTCGATAGAAAAAATAGAATATAAAACTAGTCCCTAGGGCTGCAGCACATAAGGGCTGTGCAAGTCAACCCTCCTAGTCAGAGAGTAATAATCTGAAAGACTAAACGGTAAAGTGGAGTTCCATGAGTGGGAAATCCACTGATCATACAGCCTCTGACTTTGCTTTTGCCCCCCAGCATCAATGGTTTCATCAACAACTGTGATAAAAGTTCTGAAGGCAGAATGCAATATTATACAATCCAAATCAATGAGACCATAAAACTGAAGTCCCCTGTGCTAACGCACGCGCGCATATTAAAACACTCTCTGCTTTTAGAATGAGTAGACCATATGTGCCGGTAAGAATAAATGACAAAACTTTCTTTTTTTTAAAAACGCACGCATGCACACTGGTGTCATGGTTTATATATACATCATCCCCAAAGTCGAAATGCCGCTACCTTAATGGTAAGCAAAGGGTTACGGTAAAAAGGTAAAGGTGTCCCATAACCTGTAAGGTCGTAGGGGAGCGAGGCGTCAGAGACCTCAACTTCTCTAGGGGCCAGCATATTGAGGGCGGCGCCCATCTCCTCTCCCTCGCTGCTTTACCTTCCGTGACCCTAAAGAGGGCAGGTACCCATTTACAGCTGGATGAACTGGAGGACTATACTGAAGCCAAGGCGCGCAAACGGTCACCCATCCACACGGCAAAAATCTAACTGCTGGTAAACCTTGGAGCTGTAGCGGGGCAACGAAGAAAGAAATACTAAAATAACAACCTCGATACAGTAATAGCACAAGGCTATGCAACGCGAAACGATACAATGCATTACAAAATCCAGTGTTCTATAACACGAAAGAATACAATGCATAATACCTTCTCCTCGTCCTCGAACGCCCAGACAGCAACAACTGCCGCCTGCCATACAGCGAAAATACGTTGCGCTGCCGTTAAGCGCCTGTTAAGTCAGGCCCAGCGCATCCGATTTTGGCATAAGAGAGAATTTTGTCATCTTTCGAGTCTTTCTGGGGGGAAAAGGTTGGAGAATGGACCGAAAAGGCTAAAATAGGCAAGAAGGAGTCGACAGGAAGAAAAGGGAGAAACAAAGAGAGGGATAGAAAAGAGGGAATTACTAGCACATAATTTCTAGAAGGTGGGGATGTTGTTTATACTGACAGGCCCCCCGGCATCCCCACTGGGGACAATGTATAATAATAGTACAATACAGTACGATGCAGGTGTATTACAGTACAGTAAAAAATATAACTCATTTACACATTGCAATGTGATACAATACAATGCAATACAATACAGTAAAACTCAACTGAACACGTCATGCAACACAAACCAATACAATATAATACAATGCAACTCAACACAATGCATTGCAAAACAACACAATACGATGGAATGCAATGCAATACAGTAGTTTTAAATACTACGTTTTGTATCACTAATCTCACACAATAAACCAAAGTTCCGTATGCTAAAACTCACGCGGAACATCTTACACACACATTAAAGCAGAACACCTTGCGCACACATTAAAACCCGTTCCGCTTTTCAAAAGAGTAGGGCCATTGTGTGCCGGTAGGAACGGATGACAAAATTTACAAAACTGCATACACACGGGGACTGGATGAAAAAAAGCACATGAGTGCTTATTCCATAACCCACGAAATAAAAGAATAAAGAAAGAACAAAAATAAAGAAACCCGCTCTGCCTTTTCGGAAAAGTAGGCCATTCGTGCCGATAAGGACGCATGACAAAGATATAATTATACATAAACGCACGCACACTGGTGTCATATTTAGACAACATCACCGAAGTCGGAATGCAGCTACCTTAAAGGGGCGCAAAAACGGTCACACACGCAAAAAGCTCACTATTGGAGTACCTTGGGGTCCTGGCTAAGAAACACACAAAACAACAACAACAAGAACAACAACAACAACAACATTTTAATGTAGGCTTTGGCACTTTCCTTACACCAGCCAAAGTATGTGTGGCGCTGGTCTATGGTGACACGAAGCGCTATGACGAAGAGGAGCTAGAGGTGGTCTAGAGGTAATAATGCGCCTGCCTAGAAAGCGAACAGTCCGGGTCGGAAGTGTGCGGTGGTTCGATCCCCCGTTTGGGCCCAGAACTTTTCCCCCATCCACAAGACCATGAGTGGTGGTCTGGTTGCTAGTCTTTTGGATGAGACGATAAACCGAGGTTCCGTTTGTTACGCAAAATCATTTAGCGCACGTAAAAGAACCACGTAAAAGCGACTCTGATCTGATCTGATTTCGTCTGTTACCGTAACAGTGTCGAAGGTTGCACCAGTTGGCTCTATTTGCGGCGGTTGTGTGCAAGTGCCTGGGTTGTGGAGAAGCTCTTCCTGGTCCATTCAGCTGATGTTGTCTGCCCATTTCTTCTTCGGCCTGCCTCGCCTTCTCTTCCCCTGCACTGTTCCTTGCAGTATGGTCTTGGTGAGCCCATCTGATCTTGTCACATGTCCATACCATCTGACCATCTTTTCGTGACTGTGGTCAGCAGATCTTCGTAATGGTATGTCGGACTTTTTCGTTAGTAATGTGGTCCCGTGTATGAAATGCCAAGGAGTCTTCTGAGGCATCTTATCTCCAAAGCCTGGATCCTCCTTTGTAGATCTGCATTCAATGTCCAGGATTTGCATGCATACAGATATGTGGAGATGACCAGTGCATGCAGTAGCTTGACCTTGGTTCTAAGATAGATGTTTCGGTCTTTCCGGATAGTCTTGAGCTTTGCCATTGCTGCTGCTGTTCGTGCAGCTCTTGCGAGGATCTCGGTCTTTGA
>CM054161.1:32414402-32431902 GCA_028751875.1 Rapana venosa | reverse complement strand
ACCTTCTAACACTCCTCAGCTGAAAACTGTAGACATTAGGAGGACAAGCTTCCAGTTTCACAACACCAACAATTTGGAACTCTCTACCATTCAGCCTGTGTGGATCGGTGGTCTACAAGGTAACGCGCCTGCCTAGAAAGTGAAAAGTCCGGGGTCGGAAGTGTGCGGTGGTTTGATCCCCGTTTGGGCCCCAAAACTTTTCCCCACCCCATCCTAATCAGTGATGGTCTGGGTGGTAGTCTTTCGGGTGAGACGATAAACCCAGGTCCCGTGTGTTGCACACAATTATATGGGGGGACGGGATAGCCTAGTGGTCAGAACATTGCATTCACAATCTGACGACCCGGGTTCGATTCCCGTTCAAGGGGATATTTTCCCCTGGAGTTCACATCAGTGCAGACTCCACTCTCCCCAAAAGTCCTTCGGATGAGACTATAAACCGAGGTCCCGTGTGCGAACGCACGCAGAAGATATTGCGCACACGTTAAAACCTGTTCCGCTTTTCGTAAGAGTAGGCCATTGTGTGCCGGTGGGAACCGATGACAGAATTTACAAAACCGCATACACACGGGGACTGGATGTGAAAAGCACATCAGTGCTTATTCCATTATCCTCGATATAAAAGAATAAAATAAAATAAATAAATAAATAACAATATTATTATTTAGCGCGCGTAAAAGAACTCTCGGCAACAAGAGAGTTGACCCTGGCAAAATTATGTAGCAAAAAGCCACTCTGATAGGGAAACAAATACAGTAAATAATAATAATAATAATAATAATAATAATAATAATAAATAATAATAATAATAATAATAATAATAATGATGATGATGATGATGATGATGATGATAATACATGGAATCGCTATATCTTGGGGAAAAAACACATCAAAGCGCTTTCATTCATCCTCCTCATTCACATGCAGCCAGTGACAATTAACAGTCTTTTTTTATTTACCAGACAGAAAAAGAAAAAAATAATGGGTGGCGCTGCTCTTGTGGCGACGCGCTCTCCCCGATGGGGGAGAGCAGCCCGAATTTCACACAGAGGAAGTAGAGAACACACACACGTACACACACACACACACACACCACACACACACACACACATCCTCCCCTACCCCAACCACCACACATACAATAACACACACATGCATACACAACAAACTCATACTCATGAGAGAAATGTTTCATGAATTAAAAGTGGTATGAAATGAAAGGATAAGAAAAAAATCCACCACTACCACCACCACCACCACCACCTCGCAACTCTTTCTGCTTTTAAAGTCAGTTTTATCCCCGAAGTGATAATGGTGGGGAAAATAGTCACATGTTATGGGAAAATCTCACCATTGATAAAAAACCTTAGGGCTCTTGTAGAAAAGAAGAGGATTAAAAAAAAATCACCACAACAAACAAACAAGGTATGAAAAAAACCCAGTCTCCAGACATTAATTTCGACAAATCTTCAGGAAGATTTTGTGTGTGTGTGGAAAATGTGTTAGGTTGTCTTGAGAGTGTTTGTCTGAGTTTGAGTTATTTGTTGTTTTTTATTCTTTTATATCGAGGATAATGGAATAAGCACTTAATATAAGCACTTACTTTCAGGAACTCATGTTGTGTATGCATGTGTGTGCTATGTGTGTGTGTGTGAGGGGGGGGGGGGGGTGTATGTTTGTGTGTGTGTGTGTGCGTGTGTGTGTGTGTATGTGTGTGTGTGTGTGTTGTGTGTGTGTGTGTGTAGTGTGTGTGTGTGTGTGTGTGTGTGTGTGTTCGCGCGCGCACACACACATGCTCACTTGTCATTGGTATTTCAAGTACTGGAGTAAAAGACATAGGCACAGCGCTCGGAATCGCTAATGTAATATTTTCCGCTTCATAAGCATGATTCGGTAGTAGTAGTTGTTGTGGTAGTAGTAGTAGCAGCAGCAGCAGCAGCAGCAGCAACAACAGTAGTAGTAGTAGTAGTAGTAGTAGTAGTAGTAGTAGTAGTAGTAGTAGTGGTGGTGGTGGTTTTAGTAGTAGAAGCAATCAGTAGTAGTAGCGGTAATAGTAATTGTAGCAGTAGCAGCATTGTCGTTGTTGTTATTGTTATTGCTGTTGCTACAGTTGTCATAATGAGGAGTAGTGGGTCTTATCAATCAAACGTCGTCTCCCAAGCCTGCCATTCAACTTCTCTCTGTGCGTGGCCACAAGGGATTGTTGTGCACGAGGCAAAGAGAACGAGAAGAAAGGCTGCAGCCCAGACAGACAGACCAGCATTGTCAGACTTCATCTGTGCCTTCCTCTGCCACAGGCACTGTCTGTCATTCCCGTGTGGGACTGGCCAGCCACACCCGATGCTGTACCAGAATGAACACCTAGAGCGCAAGCAACTCCATAGTCTTCCGAGACTGAAGGATGCCTGTTATAGTCCCTCTCGCCTTTCTAATGATTTCTTTTGCCTGTCTCTTCTATCATTTTGTTTTTGTCGCTCTTCTACCCAACACACACTGCACCCAAATTTGACACACTGTAAGTCATTCTTTTAGGGGGGGGGGGGGGGGGGGGGATAGCTCAGTGGTCAGAGCACTCGCTTTCCCCCAGCTAAAGTTAAGCAGGATCGAACGTGGTTACCACTTGGATGGGTGACCGTTTGCAAGCCTTGGCTTCAGTGCAGTCCCCCAGTTCACCCAGCTGTAAATGGGTACCTGCCCTCTTTAGGGTCAGGGAAGGTAAAGCAGCAAGGAAGAGGAGATGGGCGCTGCCCTCAATATGCTGGCTCCTAGAGAAGTGAGGTCTCTGATGCCTCACTAATAATAATAATAATAATAATAATAATAATAATAATAATGATGATAATGATGATGATGATGATAATAATAAATGGAATTTATATAGCGCTATATCTTGTTTAAAAAAAAACCCGCACAAATCAAAGCGCTTGCATTCATTCCACTCCCACACATACAACCAACAATGATTAACAGTTTAACAAACTCAAATACACACAAACGCACGCGCGCGCGCGCGCGCGCACACCACACACACACACACACACACACACACACACACACACACACACACACACACACACTTCTTCTCCTTCGTATGAGACTATAAACCGAGGCCCCGTGTTCGAACGCATGCAGAACATCTTGCGCACACGTTAAATCCTGTTCCGCTTTTCGGAAGAGTAGGCCATTGTGTGCCGGTGGAAACATATGACAAAATTTACAAAACCGCATACACACGGGGAATGGATGTAAAAAAGCACATGAGTGCTTATTCCATTATCCTCGATATAAAAGAATAAATAAATAAGTAAATAAACACACACACAGGCTATATGCTTCAGCAGGGTGATGGGAACTTAAGCCATTGAAGGCAAGGACAGATAATTATGAGATGAAACTGTAGGGGGAAGTCTTAGGTTTGAAATAGGTATGTCTTGAGGCTGGATTAAAAGTGTCGTAAGAAAGCTTTTCGCGAAGGGAGAGAGGGAGGTCATTCCAGATTGATGGACCAGAAACAGAGAAAGAGCGATATATAAATTTTCAGTTTACATAAAAAGTATTGACAGACATCTACCTTGAATATTTCTACGTCTATTTGTGTTCTTTTGAATTGATGCAAAACAAATTATAACAAGAACTTTGACGGAAATTTAAGGCTGGAAAAGTGAGGCTCACTTATTAAACTGCATTCTAATCAGTCAAAGCTTTGCCAGTTACTGATGTAAGCGAAAGGCTGATGCCCATATCAACATGTCGTTATGCTAAGAAATGTTATGTTAATAATATCATCTTCATCCATAACAAGCTCTTAGCATAACAACTTGTACTATCCATGAAAGGAGAAAAAGATTCCTGTGAAGTCAGAGTATGGCTACCTGTATTGCTTCTTCTTCGTCCATGATGACCATCTATTCATCCTGGGATTGGGAGGGTCCATTTCTGTGGGTGCGAAGATGACTTATTCGGCCAATCCGCGCTTGAAAAGTTCTTGAGCAGTATGGACAGGGTATAGTGGCTGCTTTTGGAGACTTGGAGGCTCTATCTTTCCTGTCTTGCCTGCGTTGCTCAGCTGTCGCAATTCTGTTTTCTTCGTGGGCCTTGGCGCCACTACGTACAGCTGCTCGCCACTGTGGCCTCTCCATTGCTGCCTACTCCCCATGAGTTTATCTCAATGTTGAAGGCTTTCAGAGTGTCCTTGAAGCGTTTCTTCTGGCCTCCCTGGGAGCGCTTTCCATGCTGAAGTTCGCCAAACAGAAGTTTCTTGGGGAGCCGATGGTCTGGCATGCGAACTACATGGCCTGCCCAGCGAAGCTGGGTCTGCATCAGGATGGTGTGGATGCTGGGAAGGTTTGCTCTAGTGAGCACCTCAGTGTCTGGGATCTTGTCCTGCCACTTGATGCCAAACAGTTTTCTCAAACAGGTGGTGTGGAAGTGGTTCAGCTTTTTAGCATGGCGTTGGTAGACTGTCCATGACTCTGAGCCATAGAGCAGGGTGGTGAGCACTACCGTTTTGTAGACCTTGATCTTGGTTTCTGTTGAGATGCCTCTCCTGTCCCACACATTCTTTCGAAGTCTGCCAAAGGCAGCGCTTGCTTTGGCGAGTCTGGTGTTGACCTCATCATCAATGGCTACTGTGCGGGAGAGGGTACTGCCAAAATAAGTAAATTTGTCCACTGCTTTGAGTCTACGTCCATTTACGGAGATGTTTGGTTCAACGTAGGACTTCCCTGGGGATGGTTGGTGCATTACCTCAGTCTTCTTGGTACTGATTGTCAACCCAAAGTTGTCGCAAGCATCAGAGAACTTGTCAACACTGTCTTGCATGTCGGCTTCAGAAGCAGCATTGAGGGCGCAATCATCAGCGAACAGGAAGTCGTTGATGATATCTGTTGAGACCTTGGTTTTTGCTTGAAGCCTCCTGAGATTGAAGAGTGATCCATCATACCTGTACCTGATGCTGACACCAACATCCGAATTTCTGAACGCATCTGACAGCATTGCCGAAAACATGAGGCTGAACAGGGTGGGAGCAAGAACACACCCTGCTTCACTCCGTTGGTGACTGGGAAGGGTTCAAATGCCTCTCCGTTGTCTTGTACTCTGGCCAGCATACCATCATGAAACTGACGTACGATGGCGATGAATTTTCTTGGGCAGCCGTACTTCGCCATGATTCTCCATAGACCCTCTCTGCTAACAGTATCGAAGGCCTTGGTCAAATCAACAAAGGTGGAGTAGAGGTCAGTGTTTTGTTCCTGACACTTCTCTTGGAGCTGCCTGGCAGCAAACACCATGTCGAAAGTCCCGCGATCTTTCCGGAAGCCACATTGACTCTCTGGAAGAAGGTCTTGCTCAAGGTGGACTATGAGCCGGTTCAGCAGTACTCTGGCCAGGGCCTTGCCTGCAATGGACAGCAGGGATATTCCTTGGTGGTTGTCACAGGCCTGGCGGTTTCCTTTGTTCTTGTATATATGTATGATGGAGGCATTTTTGAAGTCTTGCGGAAGTGTCTCATGTTGCCATACGACTTGGAAGAGCTCATGAAGTTTTTCAGTCAGTGCTCTGCTTCCCCCTTTGTAGATCTCAGCTGGGATTGAGTCTGCGCAGGGTGCTTTACCACTGGACAGCAGGCGAATTGCTTTCTGGATCTCCTCAAAGGTTGGTATGGCACTCATCGTCTCGTCGACTGGAACTTGTGGGAGGCGGTTAATAGCTTCATCGTTGATGGTGGAAGGACGGTTTAGAACATTTCAAAATGTTCAGCCCATCTCTCAAGGATCTTGTCTTTGTCAGTGATGAGAGTAGACTCATCTGCACTGAGGAGAGGTGGTGATGATCTTGATGTGGTGGGACCATAGATCTCTTTGAGTCCATCATAGAAGTTCTTCATGTCATTTCTGTCAGCATATCCTTGGATCTCATCTGCTTTATTGCTGATCCAGGAGTCTTGCATCTGATGCAGCTTTAGCTGGATGGTGCTACGCTTGTTCCTCAGTGCATCTTTCTTTGCTGTTGATGTTGGGTCATCAATGTGGGGCTTTATAGGCACAGCGCTTGTCTTCCAATAACTGTGTGATCTCTTCCCAGTTCTCATCAAACCAGTCCCTGTGTCGCCTGGAAGTAGGGCCGAGGCACTCCATAGCTGTGTTATACACGATCTCACGGAGTGTTCCCCATGCTGATTCCATGTTTTGGCTATCCAGCACAATGGGCTCTAGGCGTTCCTCCAAGGCGGCAGCAAGAGACCACTTGACTGTGTCGTTCTTCATCTTGTTGACATTCAGACGTTTAGGTGCTTTCACGCCTTGTGGCCGTTTCCTGGGATGGACACGCAACCTGAGCTTAGAGACGATGAGACGGTGGTCTGTCCAGCATTCTGCTCCACACATGGCCTTTGTGACACGAACATCCTGCCTGTACCTCTTCCTTTAGGTACCTGTAAACAGCAATGATATACGCAAAAATTCTCGACCAGTATGTACTTACGATCTCACGGTGATTTTTTTTTCTATTTGAATCTTTTATATCGAGGATAATGGAATAAGCACTTGAGTGCTTTTTTATATCCAGTCCCGTCGGTATGCGGTTTTGTAAACTTATCATCTGTTCCCACCGGCACACAATGGCCTACTCTTACGAAAAGCGGAATAGGATTTAACGTGTGCGCAAGATGTTCTGCGTGCGTTCGCAGACGGGACCTCGGTTTACAGTCTCATCCGAAGGACTTTTGGGGAGAGTGGAGTTTGCACTGATGTTAACTCCATGGGAAAATATCCCCCTTGAAAAGGAATCGAACCCGGGTCGTCAGATTGCGAGCGCAATGCTCTAACCACTAGGCTATCCGATTATCTAGTTGTAATGAGTCGGACAGAGTGCATGCGTATTCTAGATGATCCCACAGGAGTCAAGTTGAGGAACGCCTAACAACAACAACAACAACAACAACAACAACAACAACAGCAGCAGCAGCAGAAGCAACGACAGCAGCAGCAGCAGCAACAACAATAATTATAAGCGGTAACTGACCAACTGATTGATGTCAAGTTCTCCCACGACCGGCGACTGGCTGAAGGGTTGATGCCAGTGTTGTGTTGTGTGTGTGTGTGGTGTGTGTGTGTTGTGTTGTGTGTGGTGTGTGTTTGTGTCTGTGTTGTGTGGCATGTGTTGTCTGTGTCTGTTCTGTGTGTCTGCTTGTGTGTGTGTTTATTTTCTTCTTTATATCGAGGATAATGGAAAAAGCACTTATGTGCTCTTTTACATCGAGTCCCCGTGTGTATGCAGTTTTGTATATTTTTGTCATCTGTTCCCACCGGCACACAATGGCTTACTCTTACGAAAAGCGGAACAGGATTTTATCGTGTGTGCAAGATGTTCTGCGTGTGTCTCTGTGTGTGTGTGTGTCTGTTGTCTGTGTGTGTGGGGCGTGTGTTTGTGCGTGCGTGTGTGTATCGCATGTGTGTGTGGGGTGGTGGGGGGCGTGCATGTGTGTGTGTGTGTGTGTGTGTGTGTCTGTGTGTGTCCGTGTCTCTGTGTGCGTGTCTCTATGTCCGTGTTCTTATTTTTTTACACAGATTCATGGCATGCTCTCTTACCTATCTACGAGTGGTGACTGACCAACTCACTGGCACACTGGGGGCACAGGATGGCCTGGTGGTTAGAGCGATGCGTGTTGCGCCTGCGATCTAACGTCCCGGGTTCCAGCCCGGGTTCGAGCCACCATGAGACGACTGTTCAAAGGGATTATTTCTCTCCCCCCTGTAGTTAACAATGGAGCCAGCTGGTGCAACGTCCATCACCGCAAGTACCCCTACGACCCTGGAGGAGGTTACGGGAACAGATGAGATGAGATGGAGTTAACATCAGTGCCGATTCCGCTCCCTCGAAAGTAACTTCGAATAAAGATTGTAAATCGAGGTCCCGCGTTTCAACTCATGCAGAAAATCTTGCGCACATGTTAAAACTTGTTCTGCTTTTTTGGAAGAGTAGGTCATTGTGTGCCGGTGGGAACGGATGACAAAATTTACAAAAACCGCGGGGACTGGATGTTTAAAATATACCCACACGAGTGCTTAAGCCATTATCTTCGAAATAAAAGAATGTGTAACATGGTAATAGATAAATGAAGATAAAAAGTTTTACCATGTAAGTGTGGTCAGTTCCTTCTATGATTTACCACCAGATGGGATGGAATGGGATGGACAGCAGCTGAGAAAGATTGAAAGTGGGGGAAACTGACAGCTGTGTTAAAAAAATATTCATCATTCCAAATAAATAACATAATTGGTCAAGAACTTGACAGTTTACTCTGGTTCCCGAAAGCTCCACTAAGTACTAATGTTTTCCAGGGTGCGTGCGTACTCTGTAAGTAAAAAGGTAAAGGTGTCCCATCAACTATGTGGTCGTTGGGGAGCAAGGCGTCAGAGACCTCACTTCTCTAGAAGCCAGCATAGTGAGGGCGACGCCCATCTCCTCTCCCTCTGCTGTTTTACCTTCCCTGACCCTAAAGAGGACAGGTACCAATTTACAGCTGGGTGAACTGGGGGAACTGTACTGAAGTCAAGGCGCGCAAAGGGTCACCCATCCAACTGGTAACCACGCCCAACGCTGCTTAACATTAGCTTGGGGACAGCGAGTGCTCTGACCACTGAGCTGTGCCGTCACCACTCTGTAAGTACTTTGATAAATAAATAAAAATTTGATGTTTGACGAGTATATGCGTACTGCATATCTGTATAGATCTCCATATAACATTTCTAAACATCTTAATGTGTGCCGGTGGGAACGGAAATTTACAAAACTGCATACACACAGGGGCTGGGTGTAAAAAAAAAAAAAGCACATGATTGCTTATTCCATTATCCTCGAAATTAAAAGAATAACTAATGTAACCCAAATGAGTTTTTAATCAAGGAATTCTTTTTTGGCATTAGCAACGGGCCGCCTGGCTTGTGTCAAGTTATCCCATGAATGGTGACTGATCAGCTGGTTGATACAAAGCCATCCTATGACTGGTAACTCGCTGGTTGAGGCCGAGTTATCTCGTGGTTGATGACTAGCCAACTGCCTGGTTGATGCCACGTTATCTTATGGCATGGGAACACTTGTGGGTGGTTGAAGCAGAGTTATCTCATTAGTGGTTGATGCGAAGGGATTCCATTCATGGTGGATGCAATCACCTTTCACCTTTTTTCACCTGTCCCGTAGTCCTGTGGTCAGAGCCTTGTAACGTCATGGCTGATGATGATGATGATGATGAGGAGGAGGAGGAGGAGGAGGATGGTGATGATGGTGATGCTGATGAGGAGGAGGAGGAGGAGTAGGATGGTGATGGTGATGATGATGATGATGATGATGATGATGATGATGATGATGGTGGTGGTGGTGGTGGTGGTGGTGGTGGTGATGACTGGTTGTGTTGTGTCGTCAGTAGTGTTATGAATGATGATGATGATGACTGTGTTGTGTTGTGAGGTCAGTGATGTTATGAATGATGATGATGACTGGTTGTGTGGACAGTGATGTTATGAATGATGATGATGACTGGTTGTGTGGTCAGTGCTACGTTATCTCGTGGTTTGGTCATTGCATGTGCTGCAAACACGAGATGGCTTCACTCTGATTAACTTTCTTTTCCTTTTATATAAATCTCTCCACTTGCTTCAAACAGAATCGATGCATTCACAAAAGAAATACCATGCGTGAGAAATATGACAAGACCACAAGAAAAGTAGCATAGCAATAACAGGCTAAATACTTGTCTTGTGCTCAAGAACAAATGTGTGGTTTCAAATCTCAGTTTTTTGCTAAGTGTGTTTCTTGTCAATTTTTGTTTGCATGTATGAAATATTTACCGCGCGTGCACAAATAGTCCATGTATGAACTGGAAAATGGGTTGAAATATGATTTTTTCAAACATCAGAACTATTACCGTCTCGTTGATGATACGAAGTTTTACGTTAAATGATAACTCTTACTGCTAAGGAATACTGTGTGTGTGTGTGTGTGTGTGTGTGTGTGTGTGTGTGTGTGTGTGTGTGTGTGTGTGTGTGTGTGTGTGTGTTTTCAAAGCCTCACCTGCAATAATGCAAGTCATGGAGCACCACCAATTACATCATTCACACAAATCACATACACACACACTCATGGATCACCACCAATTACATCATTCACACAAATCACATACACACTCACACACACACAAGCACGCACGCACACACACACACACACACACAATCACACACACACGCACGCAGGCACGCACACAGGCGCACACAGTTTATTTGGTTCTCCAATTTCTCCAATTTAAAATCAACCCAGTGTGAAAACCTGTGGATGTGCATATTTAACGTAAGGGCTGGCTGATTAATGCTGCCAATGCTAGTGGCAGAAACTCTGAAAACTCAAATGACCAAGAAACGCTCATAAAGAAATAGCCTATTTATGGCTTCTATACAAATTAGTTTTATTTTGGTAACTAGTCAAGACAACTATTTGAGTGTGTGCACTTAAAAGCCTAAAATCTGTATTGTTGGGATTAGCATACAAGGGAGTAATCCTTGTAAAATGGATTGGAGAAAGCATGATTATCCAGGCTGGTTTTGTGTAAATCAATGGAATAGAATCAGTTAAACAATGAAACCGCATATAGTACTCATGATCGTAACTACTGTTGATTCCTTGATTATGCTTCATAAAAAGCGTTTTTTTTGTTATTGAAAACTGACCTGAAGTTTGACACTGAACGCTCCACAACCATTTCTGTCTTTTCCGGTAATTAGACTCTAAGCAGCTTGGAGGTGGATCCGGTTTGAAGACTTCAAAGATCCTCAGTTAGCTGGTAATTAAATTATGTATTACTTTAATTATCGTGCCCATTGAACTTTGTTACAGAATACTATCAATGTGTTATATAAACATTTGCATGCTCATATCCCTGCGAAAATCCGTAGTCAATAAAACGACGTATAACAACTTGCAATGTAGATCCAGATTTTAGCATGTTTGTGAACCACCTTGAAGTAAAATTGGTAGGGTTGAAAAAATGCCGATACATTAATTAAAGAATAAAGGCCCTCCACATACTATGTGAAAGATTGTGTGATTCCAGCGGACAGGGTGGATGTTGTTAAGTGTTGTAATAAATTGAAGTCATTAGGAAGAAAGGTTTGGGAGCAGTTTGGGGAAAAAATGCTTAAGATGGGGCGCCACTGATGCATTCCTACCTGACACAGTCACCTATCAGGGTTTACCGTCATGCCATTTAACAGTGGTGTACTGATTTAAAGCCAAACAAACAAAACTGTTGGTGAATTTGATTATGTGCATAACTCGGTCAGTGTACTTTGATGGATATTACTCAGAGGTAAACTGCAAAATAAAATGCTGTCGGATTTTGGTCATGTACATTACAATATCATTTTCAGTCATAACCTTACATATCATGAGTGAGTGCTGTTGCTTGAATTGAATATTTATTGCCTTTTCAGTGTGCATTTTATTGCTAGCTATTTGCACTGTGTGCATGCTGTTTATGGTATACCTGTGCTGACACACGTGTCATCCCTATGCAGACACATAATGCATGCTGAGTATGTTTGTGCCAACTACATTACCAGTTGTTGCTTGCCAAATTTCTTGTCAAAGTTAGGTCAGGGATTTTTAACGTGGATACATGTAGATTTTAGTGTACATCCTTAAAGAAAAAGATCTCCTCAAATACACAACAGTGGAGACTTCAAAATACTGTCTCTGGTGCTTTACTCTCAGATCATGGATTTTTAACATTCTAGCTACATGCCAAGGCGATACCGCCCTTATCCCCAGGTAAAGTCTGCCATAGGGACACTGCATTGAAACTTTCAGGCAGCGAATTTGGTTAAGTTGAACCTGGCGGAGTCGATCCCTCTCCAGGGAATAAGCTACTGCATGCTAGGTATATATTTGTGCCATCCATGCCACCAGCCTTGACTGGTCCACTCCTCTGTAAAAGGTGGACTGTGTGGGCAGGATGCAATACAGAGTTATTGCCAGTGAAGCTGGGAAAGACAAAAGATCATGAAATATCAGTTTTTTTAAAACTGGCAATTTTAACCGTTTTCCCGTCCACCAGAAAAGCTGAAATACACAAAATCTACATGGAGTAGTTTTTGATGGGATTTTTTTCTGTAGGCGGGAATGATGCGGAAATTGCTGTCAATCTTATTGGTGTGTATGTTTGTCCGTTGTGTCCGACGATGACCTCCAAAACAGCAGAGGAGGCAGCTGCTGTTTTGGAAACTGGGCAGAAATTTGATTATAGTGGAGATACCTTGCCCACAGTACATCCCCACTCTCTCGGCCAAGTGGGCATAAGGACAGTCAGCGTTGGAGATGTTCTCCAAAGGCCAACCAGCCCCCCAGGGCTGCAGCACATAAGGACTGTGCGAGTCAAGCCTCCTAGTCAGAGACTCACAGTCGATCACTAAAGACTAAGCTGTAAAGTGGAATTCCATGAGTGGAAAAGCCACTGGTCATACAGCCTCTCACTTTGCTGTTGCCCCCAGCGTCAATGGTTTAATCAAGAACTGCGATAAAGCCCAGGCGCTGACGGCTAGATCTTATCGGTAGTGAGTTAATAACCCGTGAAGTTTTTGTACCACCCAGCAGAGTCCTGATTGTTTCATTTCAGAATGCCATTATTGTGCAGTTACATCCTCACTGTTCTGCTGAACCCAAAACATGGAAGAGAGTGTGGCGGAAACTGCAGTGTGCCACTTGCTGACTTGGACTCTACCCATTTGGTCATCAGGGGAAACTGTACATCAACAGCAGACTTTGTTGGGGAATCTCCATTCCGGTTTTTGCTGGGCGGCTGCCGGCAAGTTTGGCATGTCTACTTGTGTCCATTCTTGTTTCCACCGGCACACAATGGCCTACTCTTCCGAAAAGCGGAACAGGATTTAACGTGTGCGCAAGATGTTCTGCGTGCATTTGTCCAGCTTTTCCATTGGCGCCCTAGGTGACAGCCTCCTACCAGTGCAGTCTGCAGGATCATTGTGCACGAGCAGGTAAGACAAAATCTTGTTCTTGTCATTAATCAGGGTAATTTGTGCTTAAAGTTAAAAATTTAAAGACGAAAACTTTCCAACATAACTTTTATCATATGAAAAATCTATTGACATGTCTGTTTATTCATCTATCCAACATAGCTTTCATCTTACTAGAAACTAAATAAACAGTTTTGCTTGGTCGACATAATATAGCCAGAGTTTGTGCTATTATTTCAGCCGCCCGATGCAGGTTGGTGCCAAAAGCTATATATTCCATTCTCTGTTGTGGTTTTTTTTAACTGCTCACTTCTGAGTCGTGTATGTTCAGCCTTTCCTTATGTCTGTGAAAATAGCTTACATTGTGAAAATACGCTATGTCTGAGGGACTTAAAAAGTACGCACGCACGCACGTGCAAACACACACACACACACACACACACACACACACACACACACACACACACACATACACAGAGTTTACCTTTAATTAGACGATGTCATAATTTATATTAAACAACTGTGCTTCTGTCTTTGTTATCAGAAAATTAATAGTCTTGGCAGTCTTGGAACTTCTCACCAAAGACGTTATGATGGCTATCACTAATGCCATGAGATGAGACCTTTAAACCTCCTATGGTCCACATGATTTTTAACTGTGCCAGGGCACCTGTTACTAAAAGATAGAGAATGGGGGAGATCTGAAGCGATGCTACAAGGCCCTGAAGGGCTTTGTTTTCCTGGGATCTGGGACGTGAACATATTTGGTCTTAGTTCTTAAGAGTGAGGGATATTCTGTTGTTCCAGTGCTAGCAATTTTCTTATACAGTACTAGTCTTCAGAGTGGGGATATTCTTTTGTCCCATTGGAAGCAGTTTTCTTAAAAGATAATTTGTCTTTAGAGTGGGGATATTCTGTTGTCCCATTACCAGCAGTTTTCTTAAATACCACTCTTCATAGTAGTGCTATTCTGTTTTCCCATTACCAGCAGTTTTCTTAAATACCACTCTTCATAGTAGTGCTATTCTGTTGTCCCATTACCAGCAGTTTTCTTAAATACTACTCTTCATAATAGTTATATTCTGTTTTCCCATTACCAGCAGTTTTCTTAAATACCACTCTTCATAGTAGTGCTATTCTGTTGTCCCATTACCAGCAGTTTTCTTAAATACTACTCTTCATAATAGTTATATTCTGTTTTCCCATTACCAGCAGTTTTCTTAAATACCACTCTTCATAGTAGTGCTATTCTGTTGTCCCATTACCAGCAGTTTTCTTAAATACTACTCTTCATAATAGTTTATATCTGTTTTCCCATTACCAGCAGTTTTCTTAAATACCACTCTTCATAGTAGTGCTATTCTGTTGTCCCATTACCAGCAGTTTTCTTAAATACTACTCTTCATGGTAGTGATATTCTGTTTTCCCATTACCAGCAGTTTTCTTAAATACTAGTCTTCACAGTAGTGATATTCTGTTTTCCCATTACCAGCAGTTTTCTTAAATAGTACTATTCATAGTAGCGATATTCTGTTGTCCCATTACCATCAGTTTTCTTAAATACTACTCTTCATAGTAGCGATATTCTGTTGTCCCATTACCAGCAGTTTTCTTAAATACCACTGTTTTCAGAGTGGGGATATTCTATTGTCCCGGTGCAGGGGTTTTCTTAAATACTAGTCTTCATAGTAGTGGTATTCTGTGGTCCCCTTGCTAGCAGTTTTCTTATAGCTCACTAGTCTTCAGAATGGGAGATATTGTGTTATCCCATTATTAGCAGTTTTTTATAAAGCCCACTAGTCTTCAGAATGGGAACATTCTGTCGTCCCAGTGCAAAGCAGGCATTTCTTAAAAGACCACTGCACGTCTACAGACCCAATAGAATAAAGCTGGAGCACCCGTGGAATGCTTGACACGTTTTGCTAGAATGCAATCTTTGACTTCCCACATCTGAAACCCTTCAAGGATGCTAACCAAACAAGAACAGAAAGTCTCTACAAAAAAGCCATGTCTTAACAAAGAGTTGAATGCATAGAGAGGTAGAGATGCAAAGCCATTGGCCATGAAACTTTTGCCTCGCATGACTGGTCCACAGGCATGGCCAGAACAATAATAATATGGAATTTTTTTTATAGCGCTGAATCTTGTAAAGCAAAAAAAAAAAAAATCAAAGCGCTGACAAGAAAGGACAACTTGTGGAAAACTGTGGGCAATGCTCACAAAGGGAAGCGACTCAAGTCACCCCTTTATATTTAGTTCTGCTCAGATCATATTTCGCTTCCAGAGGTCTGTGTAAGGCTTTTTCTTTCTTCTTCAAAATGACTGCTCTGCTATTTGCCCTCAAAGTATCACTGGACACCAGACTTGCATTGATACTCCTTGCTCATTGAAGATAAGTTTTTAAAAGGATGGGGGTTAAATGAAATCAATCTAAAGTATAAGATGAGAGATCATAGAAAATAATGAATAGAAAATAAAAACTAAAACAAAATACTTGCACAAAACCAAAAATATTGAATACACTAAAACAAAGTCGGTAAAATCTAAACATAAGATTCTAAGCATTGAAATAACCTGACAGCAAACCCTATATTAAATAGAATAAAACAAAGTAAAGTTTTGGGAGAAGAGGAGGGGAATCATAGTTTATTTTGTTGAAGAGGTACTAAAGGGAAATCAATAATTGGAAGGGGGGGGGGGGGGTAGGTAATGTGTAGTTAGGTTCATGGAAATAGAATTAAAAGGCTAGCAAATACAAGAATGGGTTTTTTACAAATGTTGTATTTTGGGCAAATTCCTTAGTTTATCTACTAGGTTCTTTTGTCAGTTGGGAGAAAGGGCTAGGATGTGCATGGCTAGGTAGGTGGGAATAGAAAAAAGGTTAGCATATAAGAGAGCAGGTTTTTCTCACATGGTTTTATTTGGGGCTGATAACTATCTTCGTTAATCAATTCAACTTGTGTTCTTTTGGAAACAGAAGCGATTTCTCAATAATACAGTCGGCTGGAAATTGCTGATTTTAACGTAGGAAGATTGTAATTTAACAGTGGGGAAATGCAAGAAATAACGGTGCCTTTGGGCTTGTTCCTTCAATTATCTACCTAATTTCGATTCTTTTAAAAACACCCACAGCTTATTTGAAAACAAAGGTACTATAGGCTGCCGGGAATCACAGAGCTGATTCCAGAACTGGAAAATTGTCATAAAAAATCCAATCATTGGTTTGTTGGTAGGACGGGTGATTTGCGATTTAAAGAAAACTTCCATTCCAGACCATTGTGTCAAAAGTTAGGTACTATTTTGTCTATCTGCCATTGTGTCCACATGCATGCATGCATACAGGCAGACAAGCCAGCTGACATACAGCCCTTTCCCTGTTACTAATGTTAATTGCTAACACTAACCTTTACACTAACTTTTATTTCTTAACCTGGCTCCACATGTGGACACAAACGGCAGGTGGACATCGTGATACAAGACGTGACACAGAAACAAGCCTTTATTGTTTCTTGCGTTTTTAGGTGTGGAAGAGTATGGGGGTGTTTTAGGGAAAAGGATATCAGACAGAGGTGGCGGGGTGGATAGCTGTATGTGGGGAGGGGCGTAAGAGAAGTTATGGCTAAGTCGTCTGTGTGAGTGAGTGTGAGAGCAAGAATAGGGAATGGGGATACATGGAGGGGGGGGGGGGGGGAGGGCATGGTTGGTGGTGGTTTTGGGGTGTAAGAGAAAAGGGGTAATGGTTTTAGCAAAATACGTATTTAAATATAAGAAGGTGGGGTTAAGTGAGTAATGCAGCTACCAATACGATTTTTTGTGCGCACGTGTGTTTGTGTGTGTGCGCGCGCGCATGCTTGCTCGCTTGAAATATAGTCTGCATACCGACATACATGCATGGATGCATAAAAGGACGGAAGGGTGCGTATATTTATTCTTTCATTCTTAATGTTTGCGTTTTGTTTAGATCAGATGAACTGTGGTTTAAAAAAAAAGGAATGAGAAGCATAAGAAAGTGCAAAAAAGCAAAAGAAGCCAAAGGAACAGAAGTAGACGTACAGGATAATGAAGCTCATAAGGCAAAAGCCCAATAAACGCAAAGGAAATAAGGGATGGAAAAAGAAGACAACGCAAAGAAGACAGAATATGGTTAATAACAAGAAAGAAAGTGGTGGAAACACAAGAACAACCAGCAAAAGAAACAAACAAAAAACCAACAACACAAAAAAACAGAAGGAAGAAAATGAAGAGATGGTGAATAAAACCAAAAACGGCAGTAGCAACAACAACAGACATTAAAAAAATTTAAGAGTCTGAAAAAGAAAATATGTACATAGTTGCACAGTTTTAATCTGGGATTTAAAATTTTACGAGGTGACAGCCCTGATATGGCCTCTGTGCTGGACAGGGATGTAAACAACAGGATTAGATTGGATTGGATTGGAAAAAAGAAAATTGGAAAAAACAGAACAAAAGGTGGGGAA
>CM054161.1:32344402-32409402 GCA_028751875.1 Rapana venosa | reverse complement strand
AATCACAAGTGCTCCCTATTTTTGTGCATTTAAATTGAAAGGAAACAATGCAGAAATAGTAGTGGAGGAAAACAAGTAAGTTGAAAGGAAGAGATTTTTTTGTTTTTTTGTTTCGAGGATAAAGGAATAAGCACTCATGTGCTTTTTTTCATCCAGTCCCCGTGTGTATGCAGTTTTGTCAATTTTGTCTTCCGTTCCCACCGGCACACAATGGCCTACTCTTCCGAAAAGCGGAACGGGTTTTAACTTGTGTGCCAGATATTCTGCGTGCGTTTGCACACGGGACCTCGGTTTATAGTCTCATCCGAAAGACTTTTGGGGGTAGTGGAGTCGGCACTGAAGTTAACTCCAGAGGAAAAATCCTCTCGAACGAGGATCGAACGCGGGTCAGTAGATCACGAATACATCGCTGTAACCACCAGGCTATCCCGTTGTAGAGAGAGAAGAGATGTTTAGTACTTCATACTCGCCCATTCTTTACTTCTACTTTAGTTGGGGTTTGTTGGTGTTGTTTTTTACTAGCTTCTCTTCTGGTAAATCTTCAATTTTATTTTGTGTTTATGGTTTCTATCATTATTTTTTCTTTGTTGTTGTTTTTTGGTTTATTTTCCTACCTGATTTTAACTTTCTGGTGTTCATGTTTTACCAGGTACCGTATTATGAGATGGGAGAGAGCCACTGGAGTCCAACACCACCAGGTACTTCTCATGACAGGCAGCAGAAAGAAATTATCAGGTAACTTTAACTCATTGGAATCATAGTGAAATGGATCTCGCCATTTTGTGGTGACGCGTGATTTTGGCTATATTTGAAAAATTCAGCAGACCTACCCAACATAATAATGACATACACATTATACACCATGGAAATGTTTATAATGTCTACTTTTGAGATTGGTTCCCAGTTTTTCAATAGACGACTGTATTTATTTTTTATAAATTTTCAAAATATGTCACTGAGTGCTGAAAAATAAAAAGTTTTGAAAATAAGGGCTGCATATCTTACATGCCTTGAACTGTTCATCAACTAGTCTCCTTGAAGCAATGTAATAATAATAATAATGTATGGAATTTATATAGCGCTGAATCTTGTAAAGCAACAAATCAAAGCGCTCGTGATGGTTTTTCACCAAAATAAAGTTCCCTGAAGCTGGCTGAATCCATCTGATGTCACTTTTTGTACAACAGATTTTTTTTTAAAGAATCATAATACTGGAGAGCCTGAAATCCCAAAGATATCACTTGTTGACATCAAACAAAATTAGCCAACAGACACAAACTAGGCAAGCTTATGGTCAAGGAAAGCAACTGTGTTTAGAAAATGATTGCCCTACAGGCCAGAGTACTTTCCCTTGAGCTGAACATCTTTTAGTGTATTAAAAAAAATTCGTAACGGCACGTCACAGTGAAGGAGAGGAGTGCCGAAGCTTAAGCTTAAGCTTAAGCTTCGGCACAACCTCAATGAGTTAATTTTGTTATCTATTACTCTGGTCTAGTATCTGTCTTTATCTTTGCATGATGTTTGTCGCCATGTCTGTCCTCAGTTCTGCCCATCTTCTTTTTCTCTGTGGTTTGTCTGTCCTTGTTTGTGTTTGCATATCTGTCGTTGTGTTTATTTCTTCCTGTCTGTCTGTCTGTCTGTCTTGGGGCTTGTTGTATTTCGTATTTTTATTTTTCTGTCTTTCAGCTTCTTGCCCTGTTCTGTCTGCCTGTCGCAGGCATGAAAAAGTATGGAAAACTCAAAAGGCATTGTGAGATCAGAACTATAGGGGACACTTAATTAGAAAGATGTTTTAAAAGCCATTAACCCCCCTCCCCCCACCCCATTCCCCTCCCCCCCTTCTCCACCATCTTCCATTTAGGTAGCTGATTTCCAGCTTCAGGGATGGTATCCAAAACACACCTGTGTTCATGCTCTAATTTTTTTCTGTTATCCGTTCCTACCGGTACACAATGGCCTACTCTTCCAAAAGGCATAACAGCTTTTTAAATGTGCGCAAGATGTTCTGTGTGCATTCACACACGGGGCCTCAGTTTATAGTCTCGTCCGAAGGACTTTGACCTTCAGTTCGACTTTTCCGTCAAACTGAGAAGAAAAGCCGAGGCTTGGAATCGAACCCAGAACCTCACGGTTTTCTTGTTGGCAGGCAAACGTGATGTGTATGATATGGAATGGTACTGTGGTTGTACTCTGAGACTACTTGAAAGGGCTGTAGTCTGCATTTCCTATCATATGTTCTGGTGTCAGTCAGGCCTTAGAGATAACATTAACAAACTCCTACATTGTTGGTTGAGTTTGAAAATTTCTCAGTATTGCATAAGTAAAGCGGTTGATGCTCAAATTTGTGGTCCCAGTCTTCCCATTAAGCCTGTAAGTTTTGCTCTAGATTGCAGTAGGCTGGAATTTTTTTTTTAACTCAACACAATAAACATGCCAACTATGGGATTCGAATTCGTAAATTACCAACTAGGAGTCAAATATGCTAGCCACTGCACCTCAGGAGGTGGTAGATTTTTTTAATCTTTTATATAGAAATATAATTTACTGCTAATGTTAAATTTTTTCTTCTATCATAAAGTTTGCATTTTGTTTCTACTCAACCAGGTACCATGTCAGCCAGGAACAGTTCCAGTGAAATCCAAAGTCAAACGGGACTGCTGAACCAGGCCATCAACTCACCATCCAGTGTTGTCTGCTACACCTGCAGCAGAGGCTGTCATGCACGGATTGGACAGTCACCTTTCCCTCTCCCAGGAGGCACCGTGGTCGAGTGGTTTAGGCGGTCAACTCGTGATCCAGAGGTCGCGGGTTCGATCCCCGCTCGGCTCGGTGTTGTGTCCTTGGGAAAGACACTTTACTCCTATTTTCCTCACTCCACCCAGGTGTACAAGTGGGTACCAGCTCTGCTGGGGAAGTATCTGGCGACAGACTAGCGTCCTGTCACAGGGGTGGTGAAAAACCATCAGTTCGCTTAACGCTACAGAAACCGGGATAAGCTCCGGCTCTATGGGCCTTCTGGCTCGAAAGAACATACTTTTTCCCTCTCCCCCTCCTCCGCACCTATTCCACATCAGGGTTCAGTTTGATGAATGTGGTTGTGTCACTGTGGGTGGACTAAGCCTTGTGCTGACAAAAGCTGAAAGTCGTCACGTGCCAGACAACTGGACTTTACATTGGATATGTGAAGACTGTCCATCAATGTCAGTCAACTTTTTCGACTATGCAACTGCAGTTTTCAGGGCAATCTTAGGACATAGGTCTCTTCCAATGAACTCTTGAACTGTGTTGAAAGTAATCTTGACCATGCAATAGTTGGGACTGGTGTCTTTGATTCGTTATTCATTTAGGAATCAAGAGGCCGGTCCCACTGAATTTTTTTCCTCATTCTGAATGTGAGGTTTTTTGGTTTGTTTTGATGGGGTGGAGGGGGGGGGGGGGGGCGGGGAGGTCGGTGGGGAGGGGGTTCAAAGTGAATCGGCCACTAAGGACTGCCTGCATTTAAATAGTATCATAGTTTTTATGCTGAACCATTCATAATCTTATCCTTTTGTGTGATGTTGTCATCAGACAAAAACGTAATTTTGGGGGAAGTGTATCACTGTGATCGTATAACTGTAAGGTGGATGTTGATTATGCAGTTGGGTGATTTCTTTGAACGTTATTTTGTTACACAGCAGTAATCAGCTCAGACATTAGCATCTGTTCAGTTATGACAGCTTTGAATCAAGCCAGCCTCTGAAACAAGGTGAAATGAAATGTTCATTACAATCAAAACTTCCACCTCCCACCCCTCCACAGACTGCTGAATTAAACCTAGGCAAAGTTCTATCCCCTTAGCACAAACAAATCTTTTACCCACTGCTGAAATGATACCATCCAAAATTACGCTGCTGAAACAAGCCACCTACATGATTACCTTCATAATGTACAGCCATTCCACTCCCCCCACCCCACCCCCAACCCCGCCCTTGGTCTTTTGGTTTAAATAAAGACTTTCTATGAGTAACTCCATTATAATCATCATTAACTCCTTGGCTGCCATCCTGAAGATTTGTTGGTCATTTTAATGGTTTTTAAACTGTAAGAAAAAACCCACAAATTAGCTCAAAGTTTTATGAATCTATGAATTATACGAAAAATATCATACATCTTTTTTGAATGTTTATGTTGTATCCATCATTTCTAGCGTGCTTCAAAAATTTGCCTGCTTGTATATATGATGTGAATTTTCTTCCACAAAAATGGCACCAAACTGTCTAACATCATATCATCCGAGCAACAAACATAGGTTAAATGCTTTTGATACTGAGAGTTACAATAAAATAGTACTTTTATTGACAATTCTTGCTGAGGGAAATGGTTTCTGAACTATGAAAAATGGAGAAGTGATATCCGTATAATTATTGCGAAGTATCTAAATTGAAGCATCGGTATCATGGACAGCAAAAGAAGAGGAAGAAAAAAGACACCTTTTAAGCCTACACGAAAATAAAACCAGAAATATTACATGGCGTCTGGAGCTCAGATGCAAATAAGATCATGTATGATCAAAACCTGATCGCAGTCAAATAATTTGACGATGTTAATTGTACTCAACTTGATCAACACAAAGATGAAATGCTGTATTTTACAACTGAACTTTTAATTGATATTATGACACATGAGCATTCGACAATGCCCATAACACAAACAGTGCCAAATAGCTGGTTACACACACCAGACTATAATTATAATCCAAGATAGTTTGTTATGGAGGAAAGGTGAAGGGGGTGAGGTGTGTATTTGAATCGCCTCCCCTCCAATTCTTTCCCTCTTGCCGTTTAAATGTGTGTGGCTACTTGTTGTTTTTAATACCAAAGTATATTTTTACTTGGTTTCACTTTGAGAACAAACTTGGGCAAGGCATGAAGTTTTGCTATAACCCCCTGTGGGAGAAGACAAGGCTGCATTTCTCCTCCCCCCCCCCCCCCCCCCCCCCTTTTTTTTATAATTACAATTCGCAATTTGAATATTCAAATGTAGGTAGGATTTTCCTACCTTTTGTTAACACGCACACATAGAAAAAAAAATTTTCAGGGTTTTAGCAACTTTTCCATGATTGATAAAAGTGCTGTGATTTAAACGTGTTAAAAAATAACAGGTTTCCAGGGACAACTCGTGAATATTGCCAGCAGCAATCATTCACGAAGGTACAGGTAGAAGCCAGGATGCAAAACCTGCTTGTTCTGGACACTAGTCATCACTGTGATAGGTCACTTAGGCAGACTGTTTTACAAACAGATCATCCTTTGCCTGTTGTTCCGCTAAACTATTCTACAACATTACTTGCAGCCTGTGCAAAAACTATAAAATCATACTGTGATGAAACATCACTCATAACGAACGAATTTTGAAAAACAGCTACCATCTGTGTACCACCATACAAGGCGATCCTGCCAGCAAGCACTTTAAACATTACTGGCTATTGTGTGTAGTACACAAAACTGTTTCCTGCATATCAGAACTTTACAGACTGGATACTGAGTTTCTGGAATCATCAATGCTATTGAAACTATACAGAGTTGGGCTTTTTTTTTTTTAATCGATGATTTTGAGACGGTACAGCTTTTTGAATCATCAAGGATTTTGAAACAATAGTTTATTGAATCATCAAGGATTTTGAGATGATATAGTTTGGTTGATTTTTTAAAACTATCTATGATCGTGAGACAATGCAGAGGGTTTGTTTTTTAATCATCAATGTTTTTGAGACAATGCAGCTTTTTGAGCCATCAAGGATTTTAAGACAATCCAGTTTTTCAACTTAAGTCGTCAAGAGTTTTGAGATGACAAGAGTTTCTCGAAACAAT
Organism: Rapana venosa; assembly: GCA_028751875.1. Classification (NCBI taxonomy): domain Eukaryota; kingdom Metazoa; phylum Mollusca; class Gastropoda; order Neogastropoda; family Muricidae; genus Rapana; species Rapana venosa. The sequence continues at coordinate 32,403,553 of CM054161.1, read as the reverse complement.
ACAGTTTCTAGAATCATCAATGATTTTGAGACAATACACTTTTGAGTCATGAAAGATTTATGGAGACATTACACAGTTTCTTAAATTATTAATGATTTTGAGACAAATACAGTTTCTTGAATCATCAATGATTTTGAGACGGTACAGTTTCTTGAATCATAATGGATTTTGGGACAATACAGTCTTCACTCACAAAGGATTTTGAGACAGTTTCTTGAACCACAAAGGATTTTGAGACAGTTTCTTGAATCACAAAAAAATTTGGAGACGATACACTTTTTTGAGTCATCCAGGATTTATTGAGACCATACTGAGTTTCTTGAATCAATGATTTTGAGACTGGATACATAATTTCTTGAATGGTCAATGATTTTGAGACCGGATACAGAATTTCTTGAATCATCAATGATTTTGAGACTGGATACAGAATTTTTTGAATCATCAATGATTTTGAGATTAGATACAGAATTTCTTGATTCATCAATGATTTTGAAACTGGATAAGGACACATCAATGATTGTGAGACTGGATACAGACTTTCTCAAATCATCAATGATTTTGAGATTAGATACAGAATTTCTTGAATCATCAATGATTTTGAGATTGGATACAGAATTTCTTGATTCATCAATGATTTTGAGACTGGATAAGGACACATCAATGATTGTGAGACTGGATACAGTTTCTTGAATCATCAATGAATTTGAGATTGGATACAGAATTTCTTGATTCATCAATGATTTTGAGACTGTATAAGGACACATCAATGATTGTGAGACTGTATAAGGACACATCAATGATTGTGAGACTGTATAAGGACACATCAATGATTGTGAGACTGTATAAGGACACATCAATGATTGTGAGACTGTATAAGGACACATCAATGATTGTGAGACTGTATAAAACACATCAATGATTGTGAGACTGTATAAGGACACATCAATGATTGTGAGACTGTATAAAACACATCAATGATTGTGAGACTGTATAAGGACACATCAATGATTGTGAGACTGGATACAGAATTTCTTGAATCATCAATGATTTTGAGACGGGATACAGAATTTCTTAAATCAGTGATGACGTTTGCAGTTTTAAATTGTGGACCCAAGTAGAATGAATGACAAAGTGTGAAAAGAGGGCGGCAAGGAGGGAGAAGAAATAGATGGCAAGAAAGACCAACATTTTTGTCAACATATTCAAATACATCATATGCCATTTTCTGTTTAATATCAAGAATGACTGAATGCTCTTTCATACACAGGTTTTAGGCCATGCTTAGTCCTGCAGTTCGCCCTTATAAAACAAGAAAATTAATAAAACTTTGGGGCGGGAAAAGAAACTACACATACTAAATAACGCAAGTGAATCCTAGACAGAACCAGTCTCCACGCTGAGATTAAGAGAGACAAAGTGACAAGGGTAGATGGAAAAATGAAACAAAGGAATGAAATAAGAGGAAGAGACAGAGGACAGGCAAGAAAAGGGGGAAGCTTTTGTGTTTGCTACAATGCATGGGAACTAAGGGGTGGGATTTTTTTCCCCCTTTTATATGGATTCACAATAGTTATGTGACAAAAGAGGGGAAGAAACCTGAAGCAACTTTTTATACTTTAATGGGAGTAAAGGTTTGTTCTCTCCATCAGTCTTTCTTTTCTTAAATTCTATACTTTTTCATGTTTTTGAGCAGGGTTTCATCTTGACACCAAAACTGCCACTTCTGTTTTTTTGGAGGAAAGTCTGAATTGTATATACCATTGTCAGTCAGCAGATTTCTCTGTGAGAAATCAAAGGTGCTCTCCCCTTGGAAAGAACATTGCCCACAAGAGTGACACTACCCATTCTGTTGATTTTTTTAGTCTTTTATTTTGGTGTGTCTTTGCATGTATGTTTTCTCATGAGAGTGGCTTTGTTCTGCAGAATTTTGCAGAGACAAAGTACAACTTTTGTTGCAGTTCTTTTACATGCTCTACATGTAATGCTGCATACAGGATCTTGGCTTCTCTATTATAATAATCATTATCATTGTCTTGACTTATCTTGCTTGTTTGATAGTTATTGTGTGAATATATTATTTTTAAAATGCGCTATTTGAAGAGTATGAGCGCATATAAGCACACGTTTGCTGGGTGGAGGAGGAGAGGAGGGAGGTCATTGAAGGCAATATTGTCAGTAATGACGCAATGAATGCCTAGTATTTTCTAACGTTCTGTTCCTGTACCTTTTTATTATCTAAAGTATGAACGTGCAAGAATGGATGATATAGTAGGTGAAGTAATTTATTTGTCCTGACGTTTTATGATTTTATTTTTTTTTAATTCTTAAAACATTCTCTATTTAAGTGTGTGTGTGTACGTGAGCATGCATGCGCGCAGGTGTGTATGAGTATGTGTGTATGTATATAATTTGTATTTTCCAATGTATTATCTTATTGATTTTCCTCTTTTTACTGGTTGAATTTAATGGTAAAGGTTGCAATAATGTAGTATTTCAGTATAATCGTTAAGAAATTTGTTCTTAGATAGATGGCTTGATGAAAAAACGCAAATGCATTGTTCATTCAATGTACCATCTGGAAATAAAAATTTGACTTGATTTGACTTGGCTTATTGTCTCATCCAAAACACTAGCACCCAGGCCACCATTCATGGTCTAGTGTATGGCGAAAAGCTTCAGCTGGGATCACGACTTCTTTTCTCGATGAATGGAGTGTTATTGCAAGGCCATCACTGTGGTGGTGTTGTTACTTGTTCTGTAGTTGCATCAGAGCCTTCTCACAGCCACCCCTGTGCTTTCTCCAAAAGGGCCTGCCTTTCAATATTCCTGAAGATATTGCTTCTGAAGTGACTGTAGGTTGTGACATGGGAAACGGGGAAAGTTATGCAACAAAACCAGTGTGTTCCTGATGACTAGGCATGAACTGGCGTGACCTGTTACTCTGCAGTACTATGCGAGCCTGACAAGATAGATAGCTTTTCTCTATAACTAGGTATGGAAAATTGCCGGTATTTAGGAATAGTTTTATTCTGTAATGTATGTAAAGGTAAGGCATACAGCTGTAATGCAATGTGTTCATGACAAACTGTGCTTTTTGGTTTGTGTATATGTGAAGGTTTTCATTTCGTTTTCTCTCCAGTCATAATACAGTCTATCCCAAGAAAGCATTCTTTCATTCCATCAACATGCACTCTTCCATTCCAACATGAGCACACAAAAACTGTTGAGTAAAGGCTGCCATACACATTGTTCACTGTTCATCACCAGTTATCAATGAGGATAAAACAGTTTGAACTCTATACACACATTTGTACATTTCGGGATTGTGACTGTAACAATGGAGAACAGATCAATGGTGTCCAAATACACAGGCAGCGCAATAAAGGGAAGATTTTTTTTTTTTTCAATCTCCTTGTGTACACATCACTTCTTCACTGGCTTGAAACTACACAATCACTGGTGAAAAGATGAGGCTGTATCAAAAAATGCTTCTTTTTATACCGTTTTCACTCCAAAAAGTTGCAAACCGCAGGCATTCATGAACATAAAAAAAAATCACCACAACCAACAGGGTTCAAGTGAACAAACCTAAAGGCACCTTCATCTTGTGCTATGCAGGTGTACAGCAACAAGGGTAAGCTACACACATGTTACTCCTAACCCTCCGATACATTTCTGTTGGCACCTTCATGCTTGCGGGGAAAAAGCGTCTATGGAGAAGGCATACAGCTGATTTTAAATATAAAAAGAACCAAGCTTTTAACGGCTTGTGTGACAGTTGTTTCCTGTCCTCAAGGCCTACCTACCCATCTCCCCTTGTGCACATCAAACCACCCAAAGCAACGAGAAACATCTCAGGCAAAATTACGTACTGCCAGTCCCAAGATAAAACGCCGTCTACACCTTAAAGACACTACCCATCCAACAGTTGAACTGGCAACATAACACTATTCTTTTTTTTTTTTTTTACTGGTTATATGGCACAGGTCAAGGCAGACAGACAGATACAGGTTAAAAAACGAAACATACGATCGACCTAATCTCACTTCCTTTGGGTTTTATTTTCTTCAAACTTGTCAAAATGTTGAATTTTCCAGTCGCACATCGGAATCATTCATACTCGTAGCTGCCAGTTCACCTCAAAATTGACACACACACTTTCACACCATGCATAGACTTCAAGGTATATGTACACATCACAAAACGTTCTGTTCACAGGAGGGGACACTGGGGAAATGGGGACGGCAAGCTTATGTACAGAATAACACCCCCCATTTCCATCCCCAAGACGTGTTCCAGAAAATCAGATTCCCTGTCTGATCGTACTGCCGACTAAAAACACAAATTGTAACCGGCATCGGCAACCTTGCACAAAATGGTTAAAAAGTCATTATCAGCAAAAAGAAGACGAATGGTGTAATCATGAAAAGCAGTCAAAGGTGACAATATCGGAGAATGAACTCCTGAAATGAGCTAGCAACTGTCTTCCAACAATTCTGATCAAGCTTAACCATTTGATTAGTCACTAGTGCTTAAATGACCACTGTATACTTCTCCTACACTAAAATGTATCAATATCGATCTCGGTTCAGCTCATGAGGTAATCATCACCTGTTCATGTACAACCCCTTTTATTCCATCATTGTCAATAAACCATTGTCTACTCCACAGAGCTAGATATAACGATAAATGCAAGAAAAGGAGCTGATGCAGACAGTAATATAAAACTGCTCTAAAGCCACTGAGAGCTTGCAATGTTGGCACACAGCCTTGCTTACTCAGTTGGTCGTATTACACAGCACACATACATAACTTCACTGTGCTCACTTTGACAAATTGTAGTCAAGTACATTTCACCAAATACACCCTACATCTGCCTGCACTCGTGAAATGCACTGGAAACTGAGACGATGTGAACATGGGGCTCAGTCGTGTACATCTAAATATCACAAAATATTTTACAAAGGGATTATGTTTATTTTGCACTGGTGATGGTCTAGACTTGGAAAGGCAGCTGCATAAATATGAACCCAAGGTATAAGAAGAGAGACTTGGTAAGCAGCAAATGCCAACAGGGCTGTATTTGATGTTGGATATATATGACCTGGTCTATAGATGCGTTTTCATTAAAGGATTGATCTTGCCCTTCAACACATAATGAAAATTCCAGAAGAAAAAATGCGCTAGACGGAATGAAGTCATATTGACAGATATCCTTAAAACAGTTCTGAAGTCAGATATCCTTAGAACATTTCTGAAGCCATACCTTTTATCTCCGTGTCTTCTGAACAGATCTGGGGAGTGCAACCACAAGTACTCCTTAAAATTTGTGATTCATAAAATTTTATTTCCATTGCATGTGTATAATGCCTTTATCGGGCATCTTAGGCAGCATCCATGACTTTTAAAATAGTCTTCCACAAAAGACGATACCATTTCTAATCTGAAAAAAGCAAAAAATGTGATCCTTTTCTTTTTTTCCTCTCACTGGAAGAGTCCTCCCATTCCTTTAAATTTCCAGAAAGCCACTGTGGGGTGGGGAATGCTGGATGAAACAAGAATACTGGCCAATAAATCAAAGACATTTTCAGAAAAAAACGACATGGGGAAAGGGGTAGGGTTCTGCTTTAGTCCAATCTTCTCCTGATGATCTACAAGGTTTACACAAGACAAATCTTTCCTTGCCACACCCAAGTCTTAACAAAGGTAAGCAGTATTTCACATGTAATTCTGCAAGATTACATCAGTCTATGCAGATTTGGTGTGCCCCAGATGAGCATCTTGCCAAGTTTGGCCTTTAAAAAAAACAATCTTTCCCTTGAAGTCAAATAAGAGTACAGTGTCAAAACAGATACCCTCTCCCCTGAAAACAAAATAACAGTCCATAACTTCAAAAGTACAAATCTGAAGCACTTCCTGCTAAAGGCAAACAGTTATAATGTACATTTTTTTTTTCTCTCTCTCTCATATTCACATCTGCACATGTAATTCACATCAAATAAAACTTTGACAACGGTTTTCATTATCTTTCAAGTTCCCATCACAATTCCAGAAGCACACTAACATCTCCCAATTACACCTGCAGACAACCAAGCAAACACACACACACGTGTTGCGCACAGTCAAAGAGAAAGTCTGGCAGAACTGCAGGTTATCTGAGCCTGGCCTCATCACCAGAGTTGGTTTCCTGATCCGAGGTGGACACATCGCTGTCGGAATGAGGATGGGCACTGGTACCTGGCAGCTCATCCCCTGCACACACACACACACACCACCTGTCAACATCGCTTGGACCAGCAGCTTTGAGCCACCACATTCCAACAAGCACAATTCAAAAGCATACAGTTTCACCTGTCATCCCACAGCAGAGGGCTATCAGTGTGGCTCTCACACAACCATTCTTTGTAAAGCTATACAGCAAAATAAACAATTCACGTCAAGTTTTGTGGTCATTCTCAATGGGGGTCAACTTAAATCTCTTGGTCAAACATCTTAGTCCTTCGAATGAGACTATAAACCGAGGTCCTGGGTGCGAACGCACGCAGAACATCTTGCGCACACGTTAACACCCGTTCCACTTTTCGGAAGAGTAGGCCATTGTGTGCCGGTGGGAACGGATGACAAAATATACAAAACCGCAGACACACTGGGACTGGATGTAAAAAAAAAAGCACACGCGTGCTTATTCCATTATCCTAAAAAATATTTTTTTTAAATCTTTGAAAAAAAACCCACAAACCAAACCCCAAAATCTAGCAGTTAAACCCCAAAAGATACACCACTAGCAATGATATTTTTGTTCTGACCTGTTTATGAACAAAATTGCAACAATCCAGACACACTTTCAGCTTCGTTCGAGTCCTCCATAGGGGGGGGGGAACGTACCAAGTACAGAAAAAAAAAGAAAAAAAAAAGCCAACCTGCCTACAAACCACGCCTGACAACAACAACAAACCCCCCCGATTCCAGCGAGTCGCTCACCTGACGAGTCGGCAGAGCCGATGCGCTTCTGGTGATGGCGACGGCCGGGCTGATAGCAGCACCACTCCGAGCTGCCGGCCTCCAGAATCTCCAGCGTGTTGAGGAACTTCTTGCCGGAGAAGCCCCCGATGGCGTAGAGGCTGCCCTTGAGGCTGACGGCCGACACATTGGCACGCGGGGTGTTGAGGGATGGGCCGGGGGTCCAGGTCTGGGCGTCGTCGTTGCTGAACACCTCGGTGGAGCGCAGGGAGCTCACGCCGTCGCTGCCTCCGATCACCCACAGGCTGTCTGTGGGCCACAGCAAAAGAAGGGGTCAAGAGGGCTGGTGCGTGCTGGAAGGGTTTGGAAGAACGGCAACTTCTTTTTTTTTTTCTGGATTTTTTTTTTTTTTACCCATAGCACCCTGAGGTCACCCAGTACATTCTCATACAATTCAGGGCTGTCAAGGGAAGTAATTTTCACAACTTTCAATAGTCACTTACATTAAAAAAAGATTAAATATATTTATGCTATCTTTTACTGCAAGAAATGTTATTTCCTGCATTCTGCCTTAAATAAAGTACACACTGGGCCAGGCAATTTTTCCATTCATGCAGCTGTTTACAAACCAAAAAAAATAATCACGATACCTCATCACTTGGTTGATATTCGTATGGCAATCACGATCTCTTCTACTAAACTTGTAAACAACAGCTTGTAGGCCACTCTGCCCCATCTGCTTTATCAGTCTTAACAATATTCCAATGGAAAAAGCCTTTAAATTTGCTCTATAGGCATTCAAATCCTCTCTCAGCACAGATCCCTGCCATTGCCCATAACAGAATTTATTTAGCAAACTTAAAAAATTCATTATTTGCTTAAAACCTTACTGATTTGGTCACAGTAAAGTGCAAACAACATGGCCACTTCTTGTTCACACAAAGCAGCAACTCTTATGAGAATCTCGTTTATGTAAACAACAATGGCTGCGTCCATAGTAAGCACATATTTGAGGGCGTTTTTGGGCGTTTGCAGGAAAGCTGGGTCTATTTTTACCAGGGCGTTTGCAGTGGTGATGGGTTAATCAGACCACTCGACAAACCCCCCCACCTTTTTTAAAAAAAAAATTATGTTGGCCTTTTTTTTGACTGAATGCACTACATCAAACACTGGGTCTTCTTTTTCTTTAAAGTACACTCTTGTACAGTCTTCCTTTCTGACCAAAGAGGGAAGACATGGGAAGTAACCACGCTGTGATGAGCAGAAAGCTAGCTTTTACACGCATGTATAACTTTCCCCAGCAAAACTTTCAAGCACGAATCTTTCTTTCCTCTCTCTCTCTGAACGGGCCAGCAAAGGTCCCAGGTCCCAGAGCGGCTCACTCACCTCCCACCACGTCAATGCCAGCCCCACGGCGGACAGTGGCCAGGCTGGCGATGCAGGTCCAGACGTTGGCGTGGGGCTGGTACATCTCCACCGAGTTCAGGCAGTTCCAAGAGTCTGTGCCCCCTACAGCGACCAGGCTGTCCTTGTAGGAGTTGACAGAGGCCTGGGAGCGGGCTGCACAGCACACACACCACAATGTCCATTACAGTTCATTTTATGTTATGCTGATTTTCACAAGCTGACCTCAAAAGGCCAAATCAAGGCCCCACGTTTAATTAAATGCAAACCTTATAATCAACATCTGCTTCAACTTCAAGCTTAACAAATGCTTAGCCTCTTCTCAGGTGTCAACTTCTCCAGAAGACACAATAAAATGCCATTTTAACCATATCCACTTTACTCCTTGAAGAAAATGTAACCAGGCTGAGCTAGGGCCACCATCTACTTCACGAAATCAATTCGCCTTCCCCAGATGACGAAAAAGCATAAAGAACATAACAAAACAGTCAAAGTATTTAAAAAATGAAACATGAAATGCTATACAGGCATATATCAATGACAATGGACATCCTAAGCCTATCCTTGTGTTTACTACAGTCCCACTAACTAATCACCAGAACAGAACGGTACAGGCTAATTCCCACAAGCATTGTTAACCCTAGTAGCGCTAAATAAACAGCAACAAGCCTCAGTTCTATTGGCTGAATTAACATTGGCTAGCATTGTTTTGGAGCATGGTGGGCTCAAACAACCCTTGATATTGATATATAAAACTGAATTAAATGTGTTAAGCTATAGATCACTGGAAAGAAGAGATAATATGCTTTTAAATGAGTATAATTTTATAATAGTGTGTAGTGTTTATGATTATGTAAAAAAAAATCCAAAAAAAAAAATCATGTTCGCACTACCGATCACTGTTCCACTGTCAGGGCCCCGGATCGATTTTAACACGATAAGCAAAGTTCTTGCGGTGCATAAATATCATGATTAGGTAAACACTATTTCTTGACATTAGTTTTCAAAAAATAAGGAGTTTGTATCACTTTATCGGTCACCAAATACTCGGAAAAGTTCAGCGACAGGATCGACGCCATCGCGACCGTCATGGCGGAATGTGCGAAGTGGTGGCTTTCTATGACAAAAATACAAAGATCGCTTGATTTCATGTGATGCAAAGTACTCAGCAGCATAGCGATTTGACTCAACAACAGTTATTTCGAAGCCTCGTTGCGTCAAAATAAAGTAAAACAATCTGCGACGTCGAAATCGCCGAGTAGCGAAAAAGTCCATCCAGCAAAACTAGCACCGCTCGATTCAGTCCGATCGCGATCGATTTTTACCAAGTTTTTCAAAAATATTCCACATTCCTTACCTCATCGTCTCTCTCATTGTTTATTTCAACCAAATCCAGCCTCTAAAACTCCTCCTCGCTGTCAATTTTGTAAAAAAGCTCGAAAAACGCTTGAAGAAATTCTAGTGCAAACGCTGGCCGCCATTTTTGTTGAAGACGATCTCGGCTGGTCCGAAAAAAAATTAAAATACACTCTTAACCAATCAGATTCTTCGTTGCTTGTGGGTGTCAAACGACCTTCACCCCTTTCTGCGGGCCTACAACGGCCTTAACATTCATTGGCTGACCTTTGAAAGCGAAAGTAAGCTTTCAACTATGACCACCCACGTCATCCCGGAATATTCCGGGATCCGCCACACAGCCTAGACCCGCCTTTCCCGGAATATTCCGGGAACCGCGCCACTAGGGTTAACAAGTCAGACCTGCTTTGAAAACTGGTAGGACAGACTGGAAAGGCAGACAATAAGCCAATATGAGTGGGGTGTTAGAGAACACCACAACTTGCCTCTCGATCAAAGCATCACAACAACTTGCTTACAAGTCTGGAGTTAAAACAATTTGCCTGAGACCACATTGGGTACCAAAAACAAAAGCGTGCACATACACGCAGCGAAATCAAGTTTAAGTACTTCACACGAGTGTGTGATGGAGCCGCAAACCTCACATTCACCACTCCCCCCTCACACATACACACACATGCAACTACAGTGTATCAAATTTCAGTTCCTACCGTAGTTGAGGGGCGCGATGAAGGCCCAGCGGTTGGTGTCCATGTCGTACACTTCACAGGTCTTCAGACTGCGCTGCCCGTCACTGCCTCCCACACAGTAGATCTGGCCACCCACCTCCGCCACACCTGTTGTCACCACCCACATACATCCATTATCAATAAACCCTGATTGATTATCGTTAATTCCAAAATCATACCATACTACTGACTTCACTTCTCTCCATCAACTCTTTAACTCTTTTGCCGCCCAGTTTATGACTGAAGAACTCTCTTCAGTGCCAAAGTATTTTTTTTAGTGCTGTTGTTGTTGATTTCTCTGTATTGAGTCTGTGTCAGAATAACTTGGTCAATTTTTACACTTAAAACTGGGACAGGGGCGAAGGACAATATGTCTGTTATCATGTGCAGAAGTCAACTGAGGTGTGAAACCTTGTTCCTGTATGAAAAACTGTCTTTTTCTAACATGAACCTCGCCACCGACAAAAGCTGCCTGTGGCAGTGCACCACAGAGTCGATTAAAGGTCACCTATGGCAGGGAAAGAGTTAAAGAGTCACTCGATATTGCCACAACTGTGGTAACACCACCAGTCAACGCTCTCTCTTCTTTGATGTGAAATACCAGACAACAAATGACAAAACACGCATCACTCACCGACTGAAGAGCGAGCCGTTTTCAAGGGAGCAGCCGCTTTCCACTTCCTGGACTCAAAGCTGAAGTAGTGCACAGAATCCAGGTCCCGCGTTCCATCGCATCCTCCGATGGCATACAGACGATCGCGCAGGGCAGTGGCACCGAAGCGCGCTCTGGGGATGAGCATGTCAGGCAGCTTGGACCAGCGGCCTTTGGTGGGCGTGTACGTCTCCACCGACACCAGGCACTCCCCGCGGTCATACCCCCCTGGGCACATACATCACACACCAGCCCCTAGTTCACTATTCTGACGTGGAACTGGACCTTGCAGTCTCAAAGAAAATTTTTACAATGTTGTTGATAATAAAGAGGAATTTTAGGTGCTGTGACATGTTGGCTCATGCATTCACACACAAGAAAATCCTCACACACAACCACAATATGTACATATATGTGCACATATACACAAATACAAAGAAATAACTCCCAACAAACAAACAAAAAAACCATTTCAGTTTACCATGAGCTCTGCATTTGATCACACATACACACACACATGTAAAGACGTCTTGCCACATATTTCATTCGATGCTAAATGACAACTTGTCACAAACAACAAACCTAGCATATCAAACACACACACACGCACGCACGTGCACACTCGCACGCGCACACACACAACAAAAACCCCCGACTCACCACAAACAACGAAGCTGTCATTCCAGACGCAGACGCCAAAGGCACAGCGCGAGGAAGACATGGCCTCCAGAGGCTGCAAGGTGGCGCAGCGCTCCCCAACGCTGTCAGCAGGGGGAGAGGGAGTGCCCTGAGCCAGTGGAGCCCCAGGGGAGGCCACTTGGCGCAGGTGGATGGACACGGCCATCATTTTGCCCGACAGAATTGCCAGACCCATGTAGGAGTTGCCTGAAATCACACAGAGGCTGGACTTTTAGCCTCAGCAGAATGTGGATAAAGGTTTCCCTTTGGTCGGTAGGAACAGTCTGGCGGTTGGATAACCGAACTCCTGATATGACCATAGCTTAGAGCACAGGTTGGAGTCTGGGCAAAGCTGTCTGTCTGCTGGAGGAGATATTCCCCCTGAGTTTTCACTGGCTCTGCCTCCATACCCTTGCAAGTCCTTTGGATGGAATTATAAACCAAGAACTCAAATGTAACCACACATACATCTTGTACACATGTTTAAAATCCACCAGTCTTTTACAAAATAATGGCATCAATAACATGAACAGAGAGTACGTTTAAGCGCTATGATTTGTCTCTGCAAGATATAGCGCTATATAAATTCCATTTATTATCAGTAGTAGTGCCATCGATACAATCAGGACAAGGATGGCCGGCCTCTGCCACATTCATTTTCCCCCAAAACATATTGCCTCACAAATTTCTGAGCAGAGCCAAGACAAGACTCCTCCAGGAGTTGACCCTTCTGACTGGTGCTGTTATAGACAAATCAGTGAGTGTGCTGGCCTGGGCATGCAGTGGACAAAAAGCCAGACTTGGACTGCTTGTAAACAAATCCCTGCTACTGGCTCAGTAACAAGAAGAGTGGAACCACATAGCCGAATGTCACCCACTTCACAGATGCACTTTTTCACTATCAACCCAAGTTTCTGTGGGCGAGTGCAAGTATACCCTATTGTGCCCAAATTATTTAAAAACTGATCCAACCTTTGTCAAAGAAATGGCCTGCTATGGCTAGTGGTATGGATGACACCAACATACTCTACACACAGTCTGCGTCCTGGAGAGGGATGTCCTCCACCAGGTTCAACTTGCCCATGATGCATGGCCTAAAAATAATAAAATCAATGCAGCGCACAAAAAAAGTCATTACGGAGTAATGGGAGAATTGAAATCGTGATGGATGACTTGACGATAACCACAGACAATTCTGACCTTTCTGCTTGATGGTGGCGATGATGGACCACTCCTTTTCAGTCACTCCCCCTTCCGGGTTGATGTTGAAGACGTGGAAAGGCATGGCCACGCCGTTGACCTGCACCTTCTGTGGCAGCGGCTCTGCCAGCGGGGCCTTGGTCAGCGTGCTCTGGGCAACACAGAAAAAAGGTCTTGGTCACACTCGCTGCTCTGCATGGTTCAAACTAGAACTACTGACAGACAAAGACAAAGACTTTCCATGGAACTATCAAGACCTCATTCTTTCTCACGGGCCTCATTTTGGTGGAAAATATCAGTACACCTGTGTCAATGACCAACAGGTCCTAAATCTACTGTCATGTGTGTGTGTGTGTGTGTGTGTGTGTGCGTGCACATTTGGACTTGATGGAACTATTCCTTGCTACTGGTTGTATGACTGTGTAAGTATGAGTTGAGTGCAAGCGCTTTGATTTGTCTCTGCGAGATATAGCGCTATATAAATTCTTTTTATCATTATTATTATAGCCATTTTCAGTATAGAAATAGGGGCAATAATTGTGCTCCCTGTCTGTTATGTGATGAGAACAACACAATAATCAGTTTGCTTACAAATATATACATTCTAAGTTCCTACCCCCAATCCCACCTCCACTCACATATTTTTCAAAACTCAACAGTAAAACTTCATTCAGAATCAAGGACATTAACCCTTTGCTGGGCATAGCGTCCCAAAACGTCCGAACCTATCCTTGGGCACAACGGCCAAAAACGGCCGGCGTCGTGACCGTCACTTCAGTGCGTTCATACATTCGAAATTCCCGCCAATCTCGCTTCAAATCTCGTCAAAATAAAAGCAACGAGACTGCCCACGTGACTTCCGCATGTACATTGCAAATGGCGGCAGTTGGAATGTGTTTGTGGCAAGTTTTGGAAGAAAAAAATCGCAATTTTCCCCAAGATGGACGCTATCTTCGAATCCGACATGTACGATCGTTTTTATGGCTTTCATGCCGAAAATATGACGCTGTGAGATGTGTATCCAGGCTCAAATATCGATGGAAGCGATCTGAGTAGTGTGTGCGCTTCTGACTTTGTTGATTGAAGCAAGAAAGACCGGCTTTGACAACAACGAAGTTCGAGACGTAAATCGATCGTCAAATCTAACTCGGCCGATGCGCGTTTTGAATTCTGCTCATAGAATTGGGGAAATTATCGCGGATTTCGAGTTTGGCAATGGTTCACAACTTGATATATTTTGTGAATTGATTGCTATTTGGGACTTTTGTTATGGTAGCGGCTCGAACTGTAAAGTTAACATGCATCGCGATCATCGGCGATCGTTGGCAAACAAAATGGTGACCGTCGGAATGTTTCATGTTTTCGTGCATCATTCATAAAAAAAACCTAAAAACACAACAGTAGGTTGAAAACTTTTCTTCTGTAATTGTTTCTGAATGTTTTACTTTTTATTTTATCAAAATCCATGCATGCATTCCAAAGCTATTGCAACACTAACTGTGACACATACAAACCGATCAATGACCTTGTGTGTTTATGCATTATAATTCTTTTTTAAAAAAATAACAACAACACACAATAGCAAATAGCAGTTTCTTTATTCATTTCTGCATTTTGCTGTTTTTATTTCATTACAATCCATTAAGCCATTGTGGAGTTATTGCATGTTAAATACACCCACCCTCTCAGAGGCCATCCACCTCCATTTTGCTTGCCCAGCAGGAAGTGAACAAATGATTTTGCTGTGCCCAGCAAAGGGTTAAGGAAAATTCAAGCTCCTTTTAACGGATCCCTTCACTACTGTACCCACCCATTCTACACTCAGGGACAGCTCCTCGATGGGAAATGGCAGTCAGACCCAACACCAACAAAACTCTCGACAGTTACAACACAACTGACTCTTGCAGCTTATGAGCAGGGGAGACATCATTTGGTGTATACTGAACAATCATGATCTAACACTAAAAGTTGGGAATATTCCTTCCACACATGACAGCCTTTTCTAGTTAAGGGGCAATTTTAGGAACACAGAAGCAATGTTCTTCAGTGTACTACACACACACACACACAAATCACTCTGTAATCAGTGTACCCGCACAAGTGAATGCACGGGCGCATAATTATACACATGACAAAATGAATGGCTGCAGATGAGCTCTCACCCTTCTTCTGGAGTGCTTCTTGTAGTCCACAACGCCATCGTCGTCAGACATTCTGCAGTCCTCCACATCCTTGCAGTCCTGCAGGTGGTGCTCAGCATTCAGGTACAGCATGTTCACCTGCAACAACGTCTCCTCTTCAGTCCATCGTGGCAACTTGCTGTTGGTGTTATGTATACACAGTCTGAAATGTACAGGTCTCCAAGCCCCACATTTTTATCTTATTTTATTTTATTTATTCTTTTATATCGAGGATAATGGAATAAGCACTTATGTGCTTTTTTACATCCAGTCCCCGTGTGTATGCAGTTTTGTAAATTTTGTCATCTGTTCCCACCAGCACACAGTGGCCTACTCTTATGAAAAGCATGTGAGCAAGTTACCAGAACCAGACAGTGCAATGAATTAATAAACAGGAATAAAAAGAAACTAGGTACAAAGATTTGCAATAAGTCATTATGCCGAGCAGCAAAATGTTTTGTATTTCTTTATCCCATGATCATAGCCTTTCTACACAAAAAAAAGAAAAAGGTAAAGGTGTCCCATAAACTATGCAGTCGTTAGGGAGCGAGATGTCAAGAGACCTCAGCTTCTCCAGGGGCCAGCACATTGAGGGTGGCACCCATCTCCTCTCCCTCGCTGCTTTACCTTCCCTGACCCTAATGAGGGCATTACCCATTTACAGCTGGGTGACATGGGCACTGCGCTGAAGCCAAGACACACAGTCACCCATCCACTCAGTAACCACACTCAATGCTGCTTAACCTTAACTCTGGGAAAGCGAGCGCACTAACTATCATGCTATCCTGTCCCTTTTTCATCACCACCATAGACACAAAGCAGGATTAATGCTTAGCTTCTGGTTGTGAGCAAATTCCTCACTATGCTTGACAAACAAAAATTCCAAGGATAGAAACAAAAGTTTAATTCTAAGCTGTCAGTCAATACTCCTGAACTAAAGGAATTACTGCTAACTTACACTTCCATAGTCTTCGCTCTTTCACTCAGTATCTCCTACTCAATGCTGATTCCCTTAAGAGGAAGTCCTGGGCATAACATCATGCGATCCACTCCCCCTAAAAGTCATTCAGATGAACATAACACAAGATCCATGTGCAATTGCACATGCAATATCTTGGCACATGTTAAAACCCTCCGCTTTACGAAAATAGACATTTCCGTGAATGGATACAGAATTTACAGAACGCATAACATTGGATTGATGAATAAAGCCATGAGTCATATTCCCCTGAAGTAAAAGTGATGTAAAAAGCCCAGATTTATCCATTTTACACTTCCAAAGTCTTACCCTCTTTCATTCATTTCCTGTTGCATTATGGAGAGGAGAGGAGGGGGGAGACAGAAAAAAGGAAGATAAGAGTGGAACATTGGGAAGTGTGTTGTCTCAGTCAGTCCTTACCTCCTCAGTGAGCAGGTCCACTTTAGGCTTGGACTTGTCCACACTGCCCTTGGCCCACTCCAGCACCAAGCTGAACAGCTGATCCTCCTGACCCCCGTTCTCCATCGCTTCCTCTGCTCCTGTGATCAACATCACAACACACACACATGTATGTATACCACACTTTTGCCTCCACATTCAGTTTCTGCATTATCTGTACTGTACAGCAGTTCTGTCACACCCTATCATACACCCTTGCAACACTCAACGTATTTGTATTTAGTATCTCTCTCTCACTCTCTCTATGTATATTGATTTTATCCAGACATAAGGAAGGTACACTTAGATCAAAATAGTGAATTGTGTTTGATACATATGTATTTTTATGTATTTGTGCATTGTCTTCATTATTTCTTTCACTGAAGTGAGCTTGGTATTGTGTATGTTATCCGGTTTTTGCCCACTCTGTGGCATTGTCAATTTCTTCTACGCCAACCATGTATTATGGCCTAAGGCTGAAATACATTAAATTTCTGAGTTCTGAGTTCTCTTTCTCTGAGACTCTCTCTCCCTCTGAAACTCTCTCTCTCTGAAACTCTCTCTCTCTCTCTGTGAAACAAACGATGAAAACGTAAAAATTCACCGACTTTCACTCATGAAAAACAGCAGACGGTACTACATGATGAAAATGATTTAACTATACTCTGATTCTATGGCCCTATGTCACCATGGTCATTTCTGCAACCAAACATGTTTTTTGTTCCTTGGCTAAAGCTCCCAGGTTCACCAATAGTGAGATTTTGCATGTATGACAGGTTTTCTTTTTAACCAACCATTAAAGGTAGCCAAATTCTGACTTCAGTGTCCTAACACGACACATGTATGCATTTTTTAAAAATGGTCATCATTCCTACCGGCATGAAAAGGCCTACTCTTCCAAAAGCTGGAACAGATTTTTGAGGTGAAGGAATTCACACATGGGGCCTCGGTTCATACTCAAGGACTACAGTATAAGTAATGATCCTTCCATAAAATACTAGTGTTGAGCAGTTTGCTTGGGCAACAACAAACAAACAAAAACAAAAAAATCTTTACTCAATTCATTGATCAATTGAAAACATGCTTTGGAAAGACCTGCAGAGGTATGATTATGAGCTTAGCGCTGATCTCTCCATTCTCCAACACAATTGCAGCCGACATGTGCGTATCTCTTTATGACTCGGTCCTATGCAGTTATGTACTTGAGGTCAAAATGGTTTTCATCGTTCAAAAGTGTATGCAGTCAAATCAGGAGGTAACACATGACTAGTAGGCTATATAGACGTGCAGTCGCACAGACCCAACTAGCAAGTTTTGTTTGCTTTTTATTTTTTTAATTAATAATTTTTAAATTTTTTTTAAAGCAATGGACTGGAGACTCACCAAGGATCTCTACCCTGAGCTCGGGCAGGCCGAAGAATTTCTTGCTGCTGATCACGCTCTTGACATTCTTCTGGATGAAGCTGTCCACATCCTCTCTGAACGACACGTCCTCACTCAGCAAGCGGATCCCTGAAAAACAAAAATAGCACCGTCGTACAGGTGTCCCCTTCCACATACATGCACATACAGGACACACTGCTGAAGTTTGGGATGGGGGGGGAAGGGGGGGGGGAGAGACAAGGGAGGAGGAGTGGGGTATGGGTATGAGAGTAAACAGGGGCTGAATGGGGCAAGGTACGAGATGATGGGTAGGTAGACTACATCGTGATCGTCAGGTGTTAAGACAGAAATATGTTGATCTGTCTTTTTTTTTCTTCTTTTTTTTTTACCCTGAGGGTAGCATTTGATAGTGATATGAAACACGCGATGGCTTTTATTATGGGTGAAACAGCAGGGGCAGCCAGCTAGTCAGTGCAACTGTATGTACAAGCTACAGTGTGAAGCAGCAGCCACAATAACAATCTAGAAAACTATCCATCCAGCAGCCAAGGAGGTGAATGAAATGTCAGCCTCAGTGGTCCTTGAAGGTGTACAGATGGCACACATATTCCCACCATGTGAGAACCAAAAAAAACCACACAGTGCTGCTTGAATCCGCCCACAGCATGCACTTTTGCTGCAGGCACATACTCAACTTGTCACAAAGAAAGACAAAAAAGTGAACACGCCACGTTTGACGACAACGTTGTATTTCCCTTTCCAATGTAAGACTGGGAGCTGCATCATTCATGGTTGAATAATGTAGTGAAATGTAAAAGCCGTCCACACCAGAAGGGGTGACTGCAGTGTTCAATTCTTTATAAGAAAACCCAACATAGGACTGATAATTTGCGGACAAAGTTTTAGATTATAGATAAATCTTCTCAGTAACAGTCAGTCTCATTTCCTATGATCTTGTCTGGCTTCCAATATCCTTTGCAGGAAAACTGAATACAAATGCACTGGCAAGAACAAAATGGCAAAAGACTTGTTTTTCTTTAGTTTTGGGGGAAGGGGGTGTTTTGTTTGGAGGGGGGGGGGCTTTACATCCAAGAATCTTGCTTTTCCTCCAGAATGTTAAACTTTACAAAATGAACAGAAAAAAAATTATTTGCAGAACTTTTTTTTTTAGGGGAGGGGGGGCGGGAGTTGGATGAACAGAATAAAAAGAGCGACTTTATGGAATATCAGGATGACCCTTTGAAAAACACTGAATCACGAGGGGAAATCTACAGCAATGTACTGGTACAATAGTACAACCACTGACAGTGCATTTGTCAACCTGATGAATGATGATAAGCTGCCATATGAATCAGACAGATGTTTGGGTGGGGTGTTTTTTCTGCCGACAAATGACAACCTGTCATCACCTCCATCAACCAGACCTACATCTGCCATGTAAACAACGTTCATGTAGTGTTGACAGTTTCCATCATCACTGTTCACAGCCTGCAGGATCAAATTTATCAATGTGATTGTCAGATTCTCTGTGTGTGTGTGTGTGTGTGTGTGTGTGTGTGTGTTGTGTTGTGTTGTGTTGTGTTGTGTTGTGTTGTGTTGTGTTGTGTTGTGTTGTGTTGTGTTGTGTTGTGTGTGTGTGTGTGTGTGTGTGTGTGTATGTGTGTGTGTGTGTAAGAGTGTGTGTGTGTGTGTGAGTGTGTGTATGTGTAAGAGTGTGTGTGTGTATATATTACTGCTCATTTCTGCAGTTTTCTGCATTTAATCCTAAACAATTCCTTAGCTAAAAACCTGATAAAAGAGTCTATCTAAAAGGTATCATTCACTAAACTGCAGCCATCAAGAGAAGAACACAGATGGACACAAAAGTGCATATATAATTATGCAGATCGGTCCTTCACCCAGCTACAGAAAACCCTATTCACATGGATATGAATGAGTGAACTCAAGCTGTTTCACTACATCAATAAGAGTGGGACACTGGATCTGTACAGTACTCATGCTATAACAGATTTTCCACGTCTTCATGATCAATATATAAGGTTTGCTTATCCCAGTCTTTGATATCTTATCCTGCCTGTGCAAGCATACACTCATGAAGGGGACCAAGGTACTGGAAGATCTACACACAAATTCAACAACAACAACAAAATCCTGAAACCTCTATCTGTAGCCTATCAGCAACATACAAAATTTGAACCAGAGATACAAAAGACCAAACATTCGTCTCCACCAAACAGATGACTGTGTCACTGTCAGTCATTAAGATCCACAAATGAAAACTAAGACAGAGTGTGTACAATGTCCTAGCATTTGATCTTTCTTCAGAGCACTATGGACACTACTTCAGGTACTGCGTTGACCAAAAGCAAACTGATGGAATATCCGAAGCTTGTCACATCATAAAAAACATCAATGGCCTCAAAGCAAGAACATCCACAACTTATCAAATGATAATGTATCGATGGCCTCAAAACAAAGAGAACATTTATAGAGAAGAAAACTCCAACACAGATCATCTTGAAAAGAAAAATCCCAACACAACTCTTCTGTCCACTGGTGATGATCTTGGATTTTCCAGCTCATACACACCAAGACATTGAACTTTGGCTGTAAATTTTCATTTTGCAAGAACATTGTTTTGCTGAATTAGCTGTGTTCTGTCCTAAAAAAGCACAAGTGTTTAATGCCATGTCTTTCTTTTGTTTCAACGCTAAATGTGCACATGTAACTTTCAAGACCAACTAAGGTGAACTAAGAATGAAGTCCAAGTCCCCTAACCAACACAAACAGGATAAATGAACTGTTGCAGTCAGTTAAGGCCTAGAAAATAACTCATTCCAAGACCCGAACCTGACCATGCTTTCCTTTTGTGCAACACCAGTCTCCAATTATTCAAGCAAAATCATTCCATCACCTATGTCGAAGTCGGATGCTCTGAGCCTGACTTGTCACATTGCATTTTTGCCCATATGACAGACAATTACTGTCTGAGCATATGAATATGAAGAAGATTCCATAAACTATTACTTTTCTTTCTCACACACCTTTAGCATACTGGTTCCAAACTCGATGCTCAATCTTTTGTGGTACACCATGTCAGCAGCTATACCTCATTTTTTGATACCACTATCCACACACACACGCACGCACACACACACACACACTCACACACACGCATGCATTTACTCACACAAGCACACCATTCTGCACTCATAACTATTTCAGTTGCACACATGTCTCTGATTTCATCATTGCCTTGTCTTGCACAATGATGACCCAAAGACCCAAACTGTGTTTTGTTCAGCAAACTGATTCAAAAGAAAATGTCTCTAGCTTTGCCAGCTGTTTGCCTTTCTTTTTTCATCTTGAAGGAATTGCCTCAACTTACCTGCCAATGAAGAAGCTCGGATAAGTACACAAACATACAACATCCCACATAACACACAATGCAGAGGCTTCGCATACTCACACAGAGGAATGCACACAAAGGAACACGCACACACACAGAGGGACAAACATACAAGGACAGACAAACACACACACACACACACAGGGGACATACATACAAGGACAAACAACACACACACGCACACACAACACACACACACACGAGGGACACACGTACAAGCCATACACAACACACACATACAGGGACATACAACACACATGTATACAAGGACACATACACACACAGGGAGATACACACACACATACACACATAAAGTCCATGCAAGAACAAAAACCTCCTCACAGACTCATGAACGCACACACATAGACACATTCCCAATGTCGGAATACGGATGCTTTGATGACAGGAAAACAACAATCGCATAAGCAAAATCTCACCACTGGTGAACCTCCCAGCTTCAAATCAAGGAACACACAGAGGAGAAAAAAAACAACCCCAAACAAAAGAAAAACAAACAAACATGCACACACACACACACCCACATATGAGAAAACTGATCATATACAATTTACGTGCATACACAAAAGAGTTATATGCACCGATGTCTCCACATGTACACATGCACATGTGACACATGCACACCACGCACACACACACACACACACACACACGCACACACACACACACACACAAAATCAGACCGTTCTGACTTTCCGGCCAAAGAAACCCGGCAGACGCTGCCTCCACGACCAGCTGCAAAGAAACATGAGTGCAGACAAAATGCAAACATTCCCTTCCCAACCCCCCCACTAAAAAATAAAACTTCCCTGTTCCTCGCTATCTGATGTCATCTGGCCGATCAGGAGGGAGAGTGGGCATGAAGAGGGAGGGAGGGAGGGGGGGGGAGGACAGATACAATGAACAGAAAACAGTCACATGGGAGCATTTCCCTCCGAATTTTTTGCTGTTTTGTTTCATTTTACCCACAACATTTTGTTCTTGTTGTTGTTTGTTTTGTTTTCCCAGAACATTAGGTCTTCTTTCATTTAACTTTCCGTATGTCTTTTCATTTAAGAAAAAAACAAAAACCTTTTAAAAGCATTTTACTGTTGTTAAGTTCAACCAAAACCACACACTTTTTAAAAAAAAATTGTTTTCAAAAAGCTCAACTCCGAAAACATACATGTGATACTTTTACTGATACCCCAAAAAACAAACCCAACAACACAAATCATCTTTTTTTTTAATTAATAAAAAAAATTCCAGAAGCAAAAGCTCCCATGTGACTTGTAACCTAACACCAAAAAAAAAAAGTCAGCACCGTTAACGGTTAAAAAAAAAAGAAAAAAAAAAGAAAGGTACCAACTAGGCGATACTAGGCACATGAGCGCTCTAGATACCTAGACAATTGGCAGGAGTGAGATGGTCAACCAGAAAAGCCGAACAGGCCTGGGCCGCCTGCTCCATGCGAAGGAGCTTGGCTGTTCTATACACCTCCCCAACGTCCTGTGCACCGACACTCAGCCTGAAACAGTTCCAGTACATCGCTGGGGCCTCACCCTTGCCTCCACTACCGCAACAACACAACCACAGACTTTTGTCTTTTTTGGCTCTTTTTTTTTTTTCTCGGGGCAGGGCACACAAAAAGGTGGGAGTCTACGATATGAATTTTTTTTTTTAATAAGGTCAGACAGATACCACCCTACTTATTTTGTCAAGTTGGGGCTTTTCAAGAAAATGTTTTTGTGTCGCTGTTCCTTTTGTTTCAATTGTCAGCCACTATAATTTGTGTTGATTGTTTGACCGTCTTTAAATTTGTAAAAATTTTATCTCAATAATCTTCTAAGTAACAGGTTTTGTTTCCCTCCCCCCTTGCAATCAGATTGGTTTGGGTTGGTATCTTGTTTTTAAGTTGAAAAAAAAAAGACATAAAACATCAGCCCGTTAGATTTGCTGACTATACAATCTTGCCGTCAAAACCAGTTAATACAAAAATCAGCAGTTACCTACAAAATTTATTTTATCTTTAAAAAAAAATTTTTTTAATCCTTACAATTTTGACAAGTTAGCAAAAACCAGATAGGGGTATGGGGACGAGATTCTTACAAGCCCAGATAGTTCTGCTATCATTTCATTGACAACACCCACTACACCCCCCTCCCCTTCCTCCCCCAACAACAAAAAGAAGCAACAACTATTATTTAAGAAACGCTTTCTGAGGACGAGAGTCGTTCACTCTGTATGGCAAACAAAATTAAAACAAAACGAAAAAAAACCTCCTTCATCAATTGCCAACCCCCCATCCTTTCAAACTTATCTTCCACCTATATCTCATAAACTCACATTATTTTCCTTCACAGGCCAACAAATAGATCCAAGATGCCATCCTGCGAAATGAACCCACCCTAGAAAATTCAGAAATGATTTCTGGACCTGTCCGGCTCTTTGCAGACTGAGGCTGATTTCTGAATCACTTCAGCCAGCCCTTCACAGACTGGTCAATGACATCAATTTTTAAAACTCCATCTTCCATCGTAAACCATTTCATGAACATTTGAGAACGATTTTCCAAGGGTTTAAAACCCTAACGACCGACTGATACTCAGTTTGCCCATCTGTGAAAAACGGTGCCATCATTAGCCATCATTTTCGCTTTTACCATTTTTAACCTAAGAATCACCCTCCCCCACGCTTCTGTGGTAAATACAGCCAATTCAGAACAGCACGCAGGTCTGCTTATTCAAAACCGATAATTCCACCCACCTCATACAGAAAACTGGAGTAACCAGACAAAAAATATGTCTTTCTTTTCTGTTATGAGAATAAAAACAGGGAGAGGGCTAGGGTGAGAAGCGCCATGGGGGAGAGAAATTGTCAAATCCTTTCTGATCAAGTTTTGTTTACCATCATTCTACTTATAGCATTGTGATGATGGTATAAAATCCTTGAACCCCTTTTATTCTTATAGTTTCAAATTCTGCATTTTCTTCCAACTGGCATTTTCTTCCCTTTACCTATTTTTTTTCTCTTTCTGAGCAGCAGTTAAGCAATACTGTGGAAGCAAGTTATTATACAGTACACTAATAATAATAAACTACAACCAAAAGAGAGAAAAAAATCCAAACCACCATAAACTTCACAACTTTAATTAATCCCCAAAAATGAAAGTATAAAAAATCTTTCTCATTTTTTTCCTTTTTCAGATCTTCAAATTATATTGTTTTTTAGTGTGTATTTTGTTTGGGGGGTTTTTGGGGGGTGTCGGAGGGGGTGGGGGTGGGGGGGGAGGAGTCGGTGAGGGGGGTGATGGGGAAGGTGACAAGCTGCCAGTCCCTTTCTTCCTCCCTTCCTCCCCCCAATCTTCTTACATTGTTTTTAAAGGGATTTCCCCCCACCCCTCATCTTTTCCCCTACCCCCTCTTCTTCTCCCTTACTCCACAGGATCTCTTTTCTTACAAATATTAGCTCAAGGGAAGTCAACCCAACTGGACTACAACCTTGGCACTTCACAGATTGTTAGTAACAGCTGGTAAGCTTTTAAGCACATCAAGCGGTGGGCTGAATGACTTCCCACCTCAGGTATATCATCTGACTTTTGTGAAAGTGTCAGCAATGTGGTGGGTGTGGAGTGTGTGTGTGGGTGTGTGTGTGTGTGTGTGTGTGTGTGTGTGTGTGTGTGTGTGTGTGTGTGTTGTGTTGTATGTTATGTTGCATGTGTGTGTTGTGTGTTGTGTGTGTGTTTGTGTGTGGGTGTGTGGGTGTGTGTGGGTGTATGTGTATGCATGTTGTGTTGTGTTCTGTTGTGTTGCGTATGCGCGTGCGTGTGTGTATGTGTGTTGTGTGTGTGCATGCATATGTAAGTGTACAGATGTGCATGCATGTGTCATTTACAGTGCACACAGTTTCAAATATATGTTTTTGTGCACACATGCATGCGCCAGCCTCCTTTTTCAGTATACTGCTCATGGACAACACAAAAGGCCGATATATCATCACAAGAGATGGGGATGGAAGAGAACAGAAAATGGAACTACCACAAAACCACCCGTCCAAAAATAAATATGTAACCTCAGAATATCGACCGGGTCTTTTTCTTTTTGCTTTCCCCCCCTAAATATTCAATATCTACAAACAACCACAAATAAAATAAACCTACTATCTTCATCAAGTTCACGATACTCTAAAAAGAAAAAAAAAAAAAAAAATCACATTCTAACACATTCCTCCCTCCCATAACAATCCAAATTTACAATCTTAATTACAACATAACAGGAACAAATACAGTCCATGCATGAACAGAATAAGGTGGGTTTTTTTTTAAAACTGACTATCATGAACAGAAGAAGTGTTTAAAAAACTGACTATCTCAATTAACCCCATAACTATGATGACAACTAAAGCAATGTGATGCTATCGAATATAACAGAATATAATACTAACTATGAAATCCAATACAAACTTTCCAAATGATGCACTTCTGTCTGCCTCTCTAAATAATATTCAACATTTTTTTGTGTTTTAACCAAATACTGCTAATATTCTGTCAAGCATTTTTCAACTACAAAAAAAAAAAAAAAAAAGAATCCATGCTTTGAAAAAAATTGTTTATCACTAATGCCATAATGATCCATGTCACTACACAAGAAATAAAAAATGTCGGCCAACTTAATACTCATGATATAAACAAACTTCATGTAAAACAACATGATGTAGATCTAATGAAAAAAAAACCACTTTAAATATTGATTTGTTTACACAGGCTGTGTCAAACACTATAATACATCTGGGTATTTCTTTCAAAGTTCAACACCAAAAAAAAAGTATTATCTGTCAACATCTTATTGTCAATATGCCTGCATCCAGGTCACTGTGCATGAGCATAAGTGTGTATGTATGTATGAGTGTGTGTGTGTGTGTATGTGTGTGTGCGTGTGTGGTGTGGTGTGGTTGTGGGTGCGGTTGTGTTGTGTTGTGTTGTGATGCGTGTGTGTATTTGTGTGTGTGTGTGTGTTGTGTTGTGTTTTGTGTGTGTGTGTGTGCGCACAAGCGCACACACACGTACTTTTATATAAATAAATATGTTTCAACACTCAATAAAAAAAAAACAACAACACAAGATTTGTATGATAAAATGTCATACTTACCCCATTCTACAAGAAAAAACCAATTAAAACACACACACACAAATGTTCTTCTGTTACTGTCTTCACAAAACATCCCCAACCTAAACATTCTTTTCCTCTTTTTTTTCTTTTTTTAACCAGACACAAGCAACAAACTATCAACAATATAAAAAAAAATTTTTTAATCCAAGCAACAAACAAAAAAAAGGCACCACCCACATTCTCTCCACAAAGTACAAACACAATGTATGATTTCATTTTTTTGTTTTAAATGGCAGACATGGCACACACACACACACACACACACGCACACACACACGCACGCACACACAAATAAAACACAGAAACAAGAAAAGACCCTCACCTTCCGGAGTACATGTAGTCGAGGAGATGGGAGAAGATGTTGAAGGCGACATCCTTCAGTTTGTACATGGTCGAGCTGTGGTGCTGAGTGGTCTCAGTGTGGTGCGAGTCGGCCGTGCGCTCAAACAGCTCAAACAGGTAGGGGGACGAGGCTGCCAGAACCGCCCGATGTACAGACACCTGGCAGGTAGGTTACCCAACAAGGGGGGAGAGGATATTATGACTGGGGCATGTACAATAACTTTGGAATAATTTATTTTATTTATTCTTTTATAGTGAGGATAATGGACATAAGCACTTATGTGCTTTTTTTCACATCCAGTCGTCCCTGTGTGTATGCATGCGGTTTTGTCAATTTTGTCATCTGGTCCCACCGGCACACAAATGGCCTACTCTTTCGAAAAGCGGAACTGGATTTAACGTGTGCGCGAGATGTTCTGTGTGCGTTCGCACACGGGGGTCTCGGTTTACGGTCTCATCCGAAGGACTTTGACATTCAGTTTGATCGATTTTTTGGTCAAACTGGGAAGAAAGGGCGAGGCTGGGAATCGAACCCACATCCTCATGGTTTCCTTGTTGGCAGGCGAACGCCTTAACCATCCTGCCACCCTCCTTCCAACACACTGTGTCAGACTTGTGTCTCATCATCTGATATCACTGATAGTAGAACTTGCCAAAGCTGTTACCTGAAGAAGGAATGATGGGAATACAAGCATGGCAGAAAAGCCTATCCAAATGTTTGTTATAAATGGGACAAACCTTCTAAAAAATTATAAAGACGAGGAACACTGGTTTTCTCAGGCAAAACAAAACAGATGGATCAAATACAGCTTTTAATTACAATAAAAGACAAGTTTTAGAAAATGCTAAGGCACGACAACAACCAAAAGTTGTTTTGTGATTTCGTTACTGTTTTGTCAGTCTAAGAGTGTTGTTTGAGCAATCAACTTTCCTATCAGACTTGGAGAAATCACAAACACAAACATGGCAAAAAATGTCAGCGGAGGTTAATCGCCCAATGCAGCGATAAGGATCCCAGATTTGAATCTTCTCCATACCATACCCGTGGAGAGGATTAATGAATGAAGGCCCTGCAGGCCTGTGTGTCAGCCGACATGGGCCGCTGGGAAAATCCTGCCCTTTTCCCGCCCTCTTAATCTACCACGGTGCCACTAAGCTTTGAACAGACCTGTGACTTAAATTAATCAAGGACCATTACGATTCAGTCAGATGCTTGGTCTTGCACAAGCAGTAAAAACACACTCTTCTGTTACATTCAAGCACAATAATAATAATAGTAAATGGAGTGAAGAGCGGTACTGCACAGAAAATAAGGGCGTTGCTACATTTTCTATCATAGCAATAATAGTTCAACTCCATGCCCCCCCCCCTCCCCTCACGCCCCACCAACCAACCACCCCCAATCCATTTACATGTAACATCATTCTTAAATTCACCTATTTCATCTATTAACTCTGCATGACACTGTTACATCTGTACAGTCAGACCATTACTGTGCTCTCTCACATCATGTTCAAAATGACTTTCCTTTGCTCCATACAAATCAAACATATGGTCTTTTCTATTACTCACACCATGATGAATGATTAAATCATTTATTTCAATTTACTTCACAGTCTGATACTTCTGTTTTCAGAATAATCTTAACAATACTAACTAGTAATAGTCACCTAATATCCTTGCTTTAGATTTTAGAGTCATCTACTTCTTGAATGGACTATGAGTAAACCAATCAACCTACTGTACAAATGAAACACTTTTTTTTTTTTAATCCCAATATCACTGTTCTTTAGCCTAGCCAGTCTAAAATCACCCATATTATTTAGTCTCTTTTGCCAAGAGCCCAAAATTTGTTTGAATGGTTCTCGATTAATACCAACCAATACGAAATGAACATGGTCCAAAATGCTACCTCTATCTCTCTAATCATCTTTATGTTTGGGTGCACTAAAAAAAACAAAACAAACAACAACAAACCATACCGATCAAAACACTATCAAAAATGCCACAGGTATATATATAGATCTCTCTTTTGCTAAGAGTCTAAAAATCACCTACTCATTTCAACATTGAGTGCTTTGATTTCTTGCTTTACAAGATTCAGCGCTATATAAATTCCATACATTATTAGTAGTAGTTGTAGTACCACAACTGAAGCCATAAAAACTATACAAATCAAACACTGCACAAAAAAACAAAACGCGACAGGGTGCCTACCTCTCTTTCACCCACGCGGAGGACCGCGTCACAGAACTGATTCTGGCGGCGCAAGTGGCCCATGGCCACCAAGACGTCAGGGGCGTACCGGGTGTTGTCAAACAGCAGCCTCTCTTCCTTGGGGTTGGTGGTAGGGCGACTGCTTCCATGCCCGTTGACGTAGTCGGCGTTGTGGGTGGTTTCGGCGATGCCGTTGGTTGGAATGTAGAGACTCTGGTCCATGACACGTCCAGCCATCATGATGCTTTAGTGGTGGTGGTAGTAGTGGTAGTGGAAGTGTGTAGGGGGAGTCTGTGCCTTTTCTGTAACACAAAGCATGGGATCTACTGTTAGTCGAGTTTTGCTAGCATCGCGCGTGTTATCAACTTATTACGGAGGAGTGTGCGTGTGTTGAGTGTGAAAAAGTGTGTGAAAGTGTGTGTGTGTGTGTGTTTGTGAGTGCATATGCATTCGCATGTATATCCCGCCTGTTATCTGTCTGCCTTCATGTATCTGTGAATGGGCTTCTGCATATGCTTTTGATGCACGACGCATGTACTTACTTAGGCCCATCACTCCCCCTGGAGCATAGGCCGCTGACAACAGTCCGCCAGAGTCCTCTGTCCTGACGCATGTATATGTATGAATATGTGCAAGCATATACACAAATCTGGAATGCATGGACACTTGTGCACACACATACCTGCCTGAGCAAGGGTGTTTGTAATCATAATCATGCACCGTTCGTTAAATGCAGCCTCTATATATAAAACAGCATCTATTTGTAACCATTGATTATTCATATCACAAGTATAAATTATGTATGAAGCAACACAGGTCAGAGACAGAGTCCATAATTATCTAAATGCATTCCTACCATGCAATTCACACACTTGTGACTATATCAAAGGCCTGGCAACAAGGAAAAAGAAGCAACACAACAGGAAACAAACCACACACACAGAAATGAAAGATGGCTTTCTGGCAAACACTTCACCATTGTTTTTTTTAATAATTCAAATAGTCAAGCTGACAACCCCCTTAGATGAATGAGCCACAGATGTGGGTAAAATAAGGACCAAAAAAATATACAGCACATCATCACGGGGCAACCATGCCGAGATGAAAAAAACCCACAACCTTGCCAGGATGAAGTGACTGTCAGAAACATATGTAGGTGACATTCAGCCGCTGAGTACCATAAGATTTATACCTAGTTGGTGGATTTTTCTAATGTATGCTTACAAGTACACTGACAGCCATGCATACATGTATGTACAAATGTGTGTTTGTGTGTGTGTGTGTGTGTGTGTGTATGTGAACACGTGCGCGCGTTGAATACCATCATCTCACTTCAGTTTCATGTAACATGATCCCTCTTGTTTTGTGTGTGTGTGTGTGTGTGTGTGAACACGCGTGCACGTTGAATACCATCATCCTACTTCAGTTTCATGTAAGATGATCCCTGTTGTTGTTGTTGTTGTTGTTGTTGTTGTTGTTGTTTGTTGTTGTTTGTTTGTTGTTGTTTGTGTGTGTGTGTGTGCGTGTGTGTGTGTGTGTGTGTGTGTGTGTGTGTGTGTGTGTGTGTTGTGTGAGAGAGAGAGACTGTAAGAGTGCAATCACATGTTGCTTTACAAGATTCAGCGCTATATAAATTCCATACATTATTATTATTATTATTAAAACAAATTTGAATCAGCAACTCTGTGCTCAGGTTCTTTCACCTTGACCTCATAAGCTACGGCACATTTTCACACATTTAATTCAACCACCCTCCTCAAATTCTTCAAACCATTTTTACTGAACGGCCATGGATACGACCTTCATCTTTACACAAAACCAGCTCCAAATCTTTAGATGAAAACAATGACAAAACAACAACAAACACTTCCCCACCCACCCACCTCCCAAAGTTGACTGAAAGTCACATATATAAAATACAGCAGTGTACTCCCTTACCAAAAAGTCCTCCTGTCTAATTATAACTGCAATGTGGAGGACTCCTTGGGTAAACCAGGACCTTCAACAAGGTGACAGGACACACACCCTCCTCCCCTATCTCCACCATCCGGCTGCTTACACTGGCAGCCCTGAAAAGACTACAGTTCTCCCCCCTGTGAATAGGATTAATTGCTTTGCCACACCACTGACTGGGTGACTGTGTCACAATGTGAATATTATGTGGGCACCAGTTTCTTTCGTCCAAAAACCTTAAGGCCTGCTTAGCTGTCAACCGTATCATAAACATTTTGGACAGGGTAGCCTGTGATTACGTGCATGCATGCATGTATGCATGAAGGCGAGAGAAGAGGGGAGAAAAAGGGAGGGAGGGAGCGGGAGGAAGAAGGTGGAAAAGCAAGAAAAATAGGCTTAAAAACTGTGACAACCTGAATATGTACACACATCCCATCCCCCAACTCACTCCAGTTCTCCGTTCTCCACACATACATGTACACGAACAAGCACACGCACATGCAGGTGCGCGCACACACACACACACAAACACACACACAAACACACACAAAGTTATATTTCACAAAATAATATGACTTTTACTACAACTAAAATCTGTTTGAACACACTGACATTTGCACAAGAGTCATGTTTGGTTACCTAAGCTCCTGTCACAGTTATGTCACAACTGATGTAGCCTACCACTAGTATCAGCCTTCACAGTAAACTGCTTGCCTACTGCTCTAAGTCGCTCTGATGGCATTAACAAATGTTACAACATATCAACACTGCTTGCTGACCCTTGTTTGTGAGGTGAACTGATCATAACCACAACAGAAAAGGAAGGTGGCACGACAGTTTGGATGTTCACCTGCCTAACAGGTAAACCCTTAGGTTTCTGAGCTAAGTTCCCAAGCCTTGCCCTTTCTTCCCAGTTTGAAAGGGAAATAGAACTGAATCAGTGAAATGTCAAATCTTTCAGAGGATACACTAAACCATTCAGACCTGGACTTTCTGCACATCAAAAGAACCCAAGACAGTTGAACATTGAAAAGAGCAGGGAGGTACCTCCCCTGACAGTCCTGGCAAAATTGGTAGTTCAATTCCAAACCGAATCCCTGATGTCATAATGCAGCTACCTTGGTGAGGAAAAACAGATACATATATATGCAAAATCTTACCATTGCAGCTCTAGCTGAGGAATGAAAACATAAAAGTGACAGCAGGACACAGGTATTTGTATAGATCTATTCAGCTTTCTACACAAGTATGGACAGGATGGGAACACTGCATGCACATATACCTGCTCTCTCCTCTCTCTCTCTCTCTCTCTCAATTCATCATACTTATCTAATCTCTCTACTATAATCATATATATATATATATATAATATATATACATACATATATACATACATACATATACATATATATATATACATACATATAATATATAATATATAAATGTAATACAGTACACACACACACACACACATACACACTTATTCATTCTTGCCCATACTATTGCTGAAAATAGCAGCAAAGAGCTGTTTAAGGGAGAAAACTAAACATTGTTCAAACTTGCAAGGATGTTTTGTTCGTGAAAAACGGGACTACCATCGACAAAGTTTGGTTTTTAAAAGTTTAATGTTTTTATCAGCAGTCATCAACAAAGTTGGATTTTTAAAAGTTCAATGCTTTCATCAGCAGTCCCAGTCCTGTAACATGACTTAAAGTCTTTTTTTTTCCAGATATATTTCTAGTAAGAACAGGCCTGGACAAATAATCAAAATACACTGAGTGCATCTCAAACAGATGCAGGAAAAGCCCCACATGAAAACAGAATTTTTTTTTTTAAAAGTGTGATGGTTAACAATAACTGTGTCTAATCTCAGACCTTGCAGGTTTCTGCAAATCAGGATGAAGCCTCCAAAATTTAGAAAGATTTAGAACACTATTCTAATCTCTCCTAATAGTAATGCACTTCTTTGTTTGAACACACACACACACACACACACACACACCCACACATGCAGTGACATATTTCCAGGCAAGTGACTATATATGCAGTTCTCTGCCCCTTTTTCCTTCCCATTTCCGAAATGATACGTGACCTACTTTTCTCTGACCTATTTCCAAGATAAGCAAAGACACAGGAATAAAGATACTGGGCACTACTTGACTGAAACAAAGGCTTTTTTCTTTCTTTCTTTTTATGAGCCACAAGTGTAAAGATCACAATTCAGTGTCAAAAGTCTTACTTTTTTTTTTTTTTACTCTGATTAACTTAACCCAGATAGAGAACAGAAAGATTCAGAAAATAATGTGAACTATTACTTCTTCCAATGCTTAACTGTCTTGATGAGCTTGATTCTCCATCAGAAAGTGTGTTAATAAAGATGTATACTAAATCTGCATGTTTTACAAAAATACTACAAACAGTTTAAAAAAAAAGCTACTTCACACACAAAATAAGTCAAGATAAATATGGAGTGACCCGGTAAAGTTACAAATTTTCACCTTATCTTAGGCAAAGTCTTGATTTTTCCCCCATTTTTTAAAATGTTATTTTCAAAACTATCAAAGTGCATAATTACCAATGAATACTGCGACTGTTGCATATGTTATATGCACCTAACATACATGCCAAGAAAGTAACCATAACAAGGTTGACAGAACTTTCCCATTCTGGAACTCAACGGCAACTAATAGTGGTATGTGATACTACAACACAATGTGGAGAACTCTCTTCAACCAACCAACTTAAGTACACTTTTAACAAAACAAATTAACTATGCTATTACTACTTTTTACAACAGCTGACTTGGGTAAACATTTAATCAAGAAACAAGCTACCCTAAGATGGAGACAATGTTTGGTTGTAACTTTCAAGAAACTATGCAACATCAAAACCTGCTATTCTAATAAACATTTTTTTTTAAATCCAAACAAAGAAATCACAAATGAAAAACAACCACTTGAGTAATATTAACTCAAATGAGCAAAACAAATTTGTAATTTATGAAATCTATCAGGTCTCATCAATTTACAAACAAACAAAAAAAGAACTAAATCACTCACCAACCTAATCACAATATAACAAAATATCCCCTACTACACAGGGAAAGGAGCAAACTTTGCAAAAACTGTGCAGTTGCTCACTGACGTGTACCAATCATACAACAGTCTGCCAGTTCCACTTCTCCGCACTCTTACCTATTCTTTGTTCAACACCAGGCCAGGTTATGGTCAGTGTGGCATGAGCATTTACATTATATATCTAGAAGAAGAAAAAAACACCTTACAAATCACATGGATACGCATGCCCCAGCGAGAATACCACAGCGCGCTCGCCTCACACAATACCCGTTTGCCCAAAGGCTGTGCCAGCCCAAAGTCACAACCTGACGACTAAAAGCATTCAAACACAAAGACCCGTGTCTCCTACTCTTATGCTTTGTCAGTCATAAGCTGCTTTCTTTTTTCTCTCCTCTCCCCTCAAATAGAGTACTGCCCTGTAACACCCACATTACAAAACGATCCCGGGTATTTTAGAAAAGAGGAGTTTCCCGCTTACTTTACGTAAAACCCATGCCAGAAATATGGCAGGAAAGATTGTCTTAACATGTTTTTGTTTTGATGTACATTCTTACCCGACATCATGTACAAGGTTCAATGTCCAGAGAATGACTTGTTTTCAGCCCTTCCTACTTCCAATCTCAGTCTTTACGCACACCATTAAAACCACCTACAAAGGTGCTTTACCCACATCCCTGCCCTCCCTCATTTGTACGTAACTCACACACGTTTACACACTATGGTTCTAAGGGTTAAAAACAAAAAAAGTGTGTCATTCATGTATGCCCATGCCTGTGCTAAATGATGTTAAATTGAGATAATAAGGAAAGTTGCAGGATGGTTAAGACGTTCACCTGCCCAACAATGACAAGCCTTGAGGTTCTGGGTTTGATTCCCAGCCTTGCCCTTTCTTCCCAGTTCGATAAGAAAATCAAACTGAATGTCAAATGCATGCAGAACATCTTACGCACACATCAAAAACCTGCTCTGTCTTTTAAAAGAGTAGGCAATTCCGTGCCAATAGGAATGGATGACAAAATTGTTATATATATAAAAAAATGCATGCACACAAGTGTCATGTTTAGACACCATCCCTGAAGTGGGAATGTGGCTACCTAAATGGTGTGTGTATGTGTGTGTATGTGTGTGGGAGGAATAGTTGTATATAATAGGCAAAAATCTCATCACTGGTGAACCTCCGAGCTCGAGCAGAGAAACAAAAAAACCAACCCTAAAATGACCAAAAACAAAACCCACCTGAGATCAGTGATTCCTTATTTTTTAGGGGGTAGGGGTCACAAATCTAAAACAGTATCAATCCTTTAGTAAGTTGCTCTTTCAATGCTTGATACTGGATTGGGTATCTGCACCTTATTGACTTTTTGTATGTGTAGTTCTCAGGGTTTGGTTTTGGCCGGGGGGATGGGGGGATTTTTTTTTTTTTTTTTGGGGGGGGGCCCATTTTTCAAGATACAGGTGAGACTAAGATTCCAAATTTCTATAGATGATAGATCTCACAGACCTTGGTTGCCAGCGTCTTAACCACTGTGCTACTGCTAGAGTAGGTGTATCAATACCCTCTGTTTCAAATGTCTCCACATATCTGCACCTTTTTATCTCTGTAACTGTCTTCATCTGTATACTCCATCCCGTTCCCTTCGTTCAGCCGCAGATACTTTGTGCTTTCGAACACCCAGATTCAAACAAACCACTGTTGGCCGTCGCTCTTTCTCTGTTTCTGGTCCATCCACCTGGAATGACCTCCCTCTTTCACTTCGCCAAAAGCCTTCATTTGACACCTTCAAATCCAGCCTCAAAACACACTTATTTTCTACCTGAGACTTTCCCCTCATATCTGTCCCTAATTTTGAACAGCGTCCTTCACCTCCTAAGTGTAATCGCAAGTGTGTGTGTGTGTGTGTGTGCGTACGCGTGTGCATGCGCATGGATTTGAAATGTGTTGTTCATTATGTTTAAGGCGAGTTGCATGCGTGTAAATGATTTGAGTGCAAGCGCTTCAATTTGTCTGTTTTTACAAGATTCAGCGCTATATAAATTCCATATATCATTATTATTATATATAGGTATATACTTTTTTTTCAACTTCAATCCAACACAATGGGTAAATCCTTCGCATTTTGGGGAATACTAGAGCAGATGCAGGGCAGGGTGAGGGAGAAAATAGAACAGGGGGGGGAAGGGGGGGGGGCCACAATTGTCAAGAGGTAGTAAGGGGTATCCTGGTTTGTTACACTTGTGCACCCTCATGAATGTATGCAGGTGTAATGCACATTATTCTGACTCTCCCTGTATCCTGCTGTATATGCACACACACACACACAGAGACTCATATGAGAGAGAGAGAGACAGGTGCACAAGACATGACTGACATAATGAAGCTCAAATATGATCTAGAACAGCTTAGTCATAGTGGAAACTTTCAGTTTTATACACACACACACACTCATGAGAGAGAGAGAGAGAGAGAGAGAGAGAGAGAGAGAGAGAGAGAGAGAGAGAGAGAGAGAGAGAGAGAGAGAGAGAGGTGCACAAAACATGACTGACATAATGAAGCTCAAATAATATGATCTAGAACAGCTTAGTCATTGTGGAAACTTTCAGTTCTATACCTACACACACACACACAAACGCATGTGCGCGCATGCACACAACACACACACACGTTTCCACCTACTGCTAAAACACAGCCAGTGGCAGACCCCACGCAGGGAATGAAAAATTCATCTACCACCCAATAAACACAGCCAGACAGTGAGACACTGAGACAGGCACCAGTGGCGGTGTGGGAAGGACACTCATCTTTTATTTCTTGAAATCGACTCTCAAATCAGGAGGGCTGGCACCACTTTATCACCAACAAGCACGCATCAACTAGTATGACTGGTACTGTTTACAGGCCAAAGACCAAAGTGTAATTAGACACTACTTCCCCCCAAAACCAGCCATGGCAACAACAGCAATGAAAAATCCACTGATCAGCCTATATCGCACAGCGGATACCAGCCGTCACCACAGTCCCTTTTGTCGTTTTGATTATAAAATACGTTTTCTTTCAGTTGCTGCACCTGCTTGAATTTTGAAGAAGGTGCAAACATTTTATTACATATGACTAGCATAGACCAAGTAAACAGTACACTAATCAGCAGCTCGATAACAATCATAAACTTCTTGCTGCAATGAGCAAAGCATTTCTTACCAGCATCATTTCCAACACAGGGTGATGAAGCAGAATTCATGAGATCATCAAGCAACCGCAGTAGTATTTTTCTGTTCAAGGTTGTGTGATAATGAAAAGGAATTTAAAGATCTGTATTGCTAAAAATATCAATAAAACTAGGAGTCCAAACTGATGAGAATGTCTTGGAGAGGGATTTTTTTTGTTGGGTATTTTTGTTGATTTGTTTTTGTTTTTTGGTGGGTTTTTTTTTTGTTTTGTGGTTTAATTTGGGGTGGGGGAATAGTTTTTTGGCATTAGAAGTTTACTTACTGCTTTAACATTAATTCAATTAAGGGATGGCCTCTAAGTGTAACTGATTTGTGGTTGATGCCTAGCTGGCAAAGCTAATGACTGTTAACCTGCTTATTAGTGAATCGGGTGTTCAACATGGCTAGACTGGAACATGGTAAAATACACCACAATTTCGGTCTAACAAATCTCTGCATTTTCCAATCGGTCTGGTATGGTAAAAACTTCAGTCACAATCAGAATCAAACTAAGTTAGCTGCTTTCCAGGTCTCACCATTTTCATTGTAAAGTCTGCGTATGCTTTCACAGTTTCAAAATAAAACAGCTACATTTGTATTTCAAGCTACCCCTCTCCTTTATCACCGATAAGTCAAAGAAAAAACCAAAAACAAATTAAAACATCATGTGAATAGGTACATCATACCATCACGCTCAGTGTGATCTCGACCTTCTCATAAAGTTGAATAACAAGCGGTCTAGAGGAGCCTTTGCCTGTTTGTGCCACATGCTCAAGATCATGTCAGTTATTCTGCCTCGCTGCATTTCCTGCAGCCCTGTGCTGCTATGTGAACTCAAGTGGAGACATCCTTCTGGAAGTGATTACTATGACATGTAGCTGTCTGCCATGCATGCGCTTGACTATGTGGTCTATTTTTCTCACGTTTGTGTGTGTGTGTGTGTGTGTGTGTGTGTGTGTGCGTGCGTGCGTGATTCTATTTTTTGGTTTTCGTCTTGTTTTGGGAGTTGTTTGTTTGGGTTTGTTGTTGTTGACTTGTGGGGTGGGGTTTTTTAATCCCACTACAACAGCAAGATGTTAAGTGATGTTAATGAGCAAGAAAAGGATGTGGGAGAGGCAGAACAAAATATATTATGTATGCCACTGCAAGGACTGGGCCAGGTTCAAAGTACGGACGTCAATCTCTCATTACTTTTTAACTTCATACACAGGTGTTCCAAACAAACGTTTCTTCAGTTTCAATAAACATGAGAAGAGGGAACAAAGTACAACAACAGCAGCTAAAAAAAACAAATCAATTCTTTTTAATTAATAAAAGGTTCAGAAAAACATTACCACTTTTGAACCCTATTTCCTCCTGGAGGGAGGGGTCTTTTCTATGTTTTGGAGTGGGGGGGGGGGATTTTACTTTTTTATGCTTTGTTCAGCTGTTGTGTGTGAGTCGTTTAGTTGTTTTTTTAAAGACTGTAAAATAGCAAAAATTGACATTCAATGATTCAAAGTACACTCGTAGATTATATAACAGTCAATTTCAATCCGACGTCACTTTCAATCTGGCGCTAAGTGTCAGCGGGCACACATACATGTATACACATGAACATAATGTTCAGGCTGAAACTTGAAACTGAACACAGTTGAGGAACAGACACAAGCAAATGCTTTTAAACACAAAAATATACATCTTATGCATAAAACACAGTAGAGCCCTTATCAAGATTTCCAAGGCTATAGTGACAAAATACACAGGCATGTCTGTTTGCAAGTCAGAATGCCTGCTCCACATAGAAATGGGTGTTTTTTTCAGATCTTTTTTTTTTTAAATGTGCATGCATGCATCCTGTTCTTTTTCTGGTATACATCCTTCAAACACATACCTCCTATACAAGCCACGAAGGAGGACATTTATTTTGGCACACACATTTCTTATTTTCTGTCAGGTACAAATGTCATCACTATATCCAGGAAAACTTGTCAGCCTACATACACTGATAGTTACACTGTTCGGAATTTGTGTGTATGGTTGGTACTGCCACCGACTGATACACGGAACAACTGCAGTTCTACACAATGTTTGTAGTTGTACCTTTTTTCTTCTTCTTTATTTTTTTTTTAAAAAGAAGATTATAGAAGAGACTGCAAAACTTAAACACACCTTTTGTGTGTGTGTGTGTGTGTGTGTGTGTGCGTGCGTGTGTGCGTGCGTGTGTTTGAGTGTATTACATGAGCATACACTACAAGCACTCATTGTACGTACAAAAACCAGATTCCAGTTGAGTTCATTTCTGTCAGTGTCATTACAATTAGCTCACACTCTTCAGATAAGGTCAAGTTCACTTGGGTCAAGATCATCAGTGGAGGGTTCGCTTTGGGGTAAATACTTGGACAGAGTTCAAGAGTTAAAAGACTAGTTCTACCAGCAGTAATATTGATCAAGTCAAATCCATTCTAAAAACATCACGTGAGGTTCACCTTTCCAACTTTTCGTTCTGTC
The DNA here is from genome assembly GCA_028751875.1 of Rapana venosa. NCBI lineage: Eukaryota > Metazoa > Mollusca > Gastropoda > Neogastropoda > Muricidae > Rapana > Rapana venosa. Next base: position 32,363,738 of record CM054161.1, on the reverse strand, counting down.
AACATCAGGCCAGAGTTTAATTTTGACCAACAATTACTTAAGAATTCTCATTCAATTAAATCATGAAAGGTAGTTGAGTGGAGTGGGTGTTTTTTTGGGTCAGGATTTAATAATGAATACTCCGTCATCCGTCTGACAAACACTGAAACAGGATATGACTTTGTTTGGTGAAAAATCTGCCTTCGTCCATGAATGCTGAGCTAAGTTACAGTTTAGAAGGGTGACCAGACTTGCCTAGTAAACTGTAAAGCCTTCTAGTTTTTCAACACTTTTTAAATTTGAGTCTTTTTTTAAGTTCAGTTAAGATATCTAGAGAGAGTGTTAAGTGAAATGAAATGTTCTTCCAGTGAAGTGTGATACAAGCACTGTGATCACAGAAGAGAAAGCACACACATCCATGCATGCAAGCGTGCACACACACAGACACACATCCATGCATGCAAGCGTGCACACACACACACATGCGCTCACATGCACACACCCTTGTCTTCTATCTTGGTGACCTGAGTTATTTTAAATCAAAGACTAACAATATCAACAAGAAATTCAAATTGTTGGGAGTGAATTGAAGAGAAGACTCAAAGCTTGCCCCAGCTAGAAAGTATCAAATACATCCAGAACGACTCTGCAAAAACAACTATTCAAATGATTTGACATTGACAACAATATGTTACATACTCATTTAATATACAATAAATTATGGTATAATTATAGAGAAAGAGAGAGAGCATTCACAAACTGACAACAATATTTTACATACTCATTTAATATACAATACATTATATAGAGAAAGAGAGCATTCACAAACTGTTTGAATATATATTAATAGAGAAAGAGAGAGAGCATTCATGAACTGTCTAGAGTGTACACCAACCGCCATTACCTTGTCACCTACAAAATAATCAACTCTGAACTTACTAAATGTAAATCTGCACACCCAAGATTCAACCTAGAACTCTTTGGCAGCACACCAGCACATTATCTTTCGACCCCAAAGACCTTTTGTCCAAAACACCTTCCCCTACTTTTTTTTTTTTTCAAATGACCACTGAGCTGTTTGCGCAGAGACAGCAAGTCTGGACAAAGTGGCAACTACCCCATGCACAGCTGCCACTGTGCCAGATTTGTCATGGGTTGAAAACACCACTGTCGACCTCCCCCCCCACATCAGCTGGCAGCGTGACAAGGGCTTTGTCAGTACCTACGTCACAGGTGTCACAATATACTTCACCTGGCTGAGCTGATTAGGCCGCAATAGGATTACATTACCTGGCAATAAATTAGTATAATGGCCATTGTACGGATCACTGGCCACCTTTGAAAACTGAACAAGTTCGGTCCAACTACCAAGTCAGCATTATCTGTGTGGCTGTTGTGCCGACTGAACGTTAGTGTCAATGTTATGTCTTGTGTTGTATTGTATTGTATTGTATTGAAGTATTGTATTGTGTTGTAATGGATTGTAACGTACACTACAGAGATGACAATTTCTGTGCATAAAACTCAGATTGCTTTTTTCCCCACAGTGAGTGCATCACCAAAAGAGTAAAGGTAACCTTTCTCTATTTTCCTGTTGCTTTGTCATAAAGGGAACCTAAAAATGTGTCTGTTACATACATCATTGCAATTTTTTTTTAATCATTCTTGGATTTTCCAACAAGTAGTTTCACAGTATTTATCAAAGTAGAACAGATACACAAACAAAAACACAAGAGAAAAAAAACAGGAAAAAAACTGCTTCTACCACCCCCAAAAATTATCTCTGACAGTGACAGTACTGACACCTTCCACTTTTCATTTTCTGCCAAGTGCCAGTATCACTGGTCCTTTATTTTTAAGAATGTTTTTGTGGTTGCAGTGCAAGGGGTAGGGGGTTGTCAATAAAGGATGTTTGTCATAGTCATTTTAAAATAAATTGAGATCTGACTATGATGTCTATATAATTTAACATCTGATTTTAAATTCTGTCAGTGCTCTGGATTTGAGCCTAAAATAATTTTTGTGCATGTGTGTGTGTGTGTGTGTGCGTGCATGCGTGTGTGTGTGTGTATGTTTGTGGGTGATCTGAATCTCTGCCTGTGCAATAAAATATACATGACAAAACCAGTCAACAAACCACCCAACCTGATAATTCCACGTCAAAAGCCAGGTAATACACAGAAGACAATATCTATTTAAATAAAATAGATAATTGGTAAAAAGGCGGTGACGGCTCATGAGAATGAAAGCTAGAGAGATGGTGTGAACACAATGATACATGTATGCTCACTCACTCAGTCCCATGTCTCAAAGGACATAGGGGGGACATGAGAGAAGACACGATAGAGATCTTTTTCCATGCTTCACGATCCTGTGTGGCTAGTAGGTGTTGCAGGGGTTGGGCGGTATGCTAAATCATGGTTAATCAATATAATGATTCTCTCTCTCACACACACACACACACAAACTCTACTCCCCACCATCCCATCCACACACTCACATACCACAAACACTCCATAGTACACCTAACCTTTCCACTAACCCAACCCCACCCCCCAAAAAACCACCACCAGCACCCCAAATACCTACCCAGCTTCATTCTCCTCCAGCTCCAGTCAGGAGGGAATGGGTCAGGAGGAGAGGACAGATATATATACCTGGAGGCAGGAGCCAGTAGAACGGGCCAGAAAAAGAATACCTGGCGTACCCCCTACCAGGTCCTTGAAATGTCAAGAGGCTGTGCTTCCACCTTGATTACCTTCCCCCCCCTACCAGCAGCCAATTTACCCCAAAGGAAACGCAGGTATGGGGCCAATTTGCCCCCAAGACAAAAAACAAAAAACAAAAAAGGCAGCCAGCTATATGACTAGGCTAAAACGAATGCACACCCCCCCCAAAAAAATACTAGCTAGTACTGGGCCATGTGGAAACCCTTTTGGCTACTTTCTTCTCTTCCTCACCTGTTTGCTGGTGATGCGCACTGGGTAAAGGCTGTACAAAATGAGGTTTGCTGTATTGGTCTGCATGCACAGTCATGTGCGAATGTCTTGCCTTGTATCTTGGTGCATGCAATGTCAAACCGGTTACCAGTAAGGTGTGTGGGTGTAGGAAATCTGGTGTGTGTGTGTTTGGGGGGAAGGGGGGGGGGTGTTTTTTTCTGTTCTATGTTGTCCTCTACACCTGTATTATTATTGCCTAGTGATTATTCTTCTACCCCCCCCCCCCCCAACCCCCCCCCCACATCCTGTCAGAAAGTGTGCCCAAGGAAGATTTTCATAATAGCTGAACATGAGTGTCCTGGTGCATAAATGAGAGTGCAAAAAAGGGATGAGAGAGAGAGAGAGAAAGAAAGAGAGAGAGAGAGAGAAGGATGTGAGGGTGGGTGGGGAGGTATGTGGTGTGGTGAGTGGTGTGTGTGTGGGAAGATTTATTAGGTCAATAGGTATTTGTGTCCACATACATGTACACACTCAAGTTCATAATGTTTTTCTCAGGAATTTCATCCATATTTCATTTCCACAAACTGCATGCCGATAAATGCTCAGTCATATGAGTGGAGGGGATCATGCCAGCACCTACCCCGATGCGTGTGTGAACATACGCTTATGCACACAGACACACACACAGAAAGAAAGAAAGAAAAGCGCATTCAGACTAGAAGAAATCCTAGACTTCTCAGTAAACAGCAGCCACAATCAGCAACCTTTACTTCACCCGCCGACAGGACAAATCACCGCAAGTGCACAACCCATAGCAATTACGCAGTTGAGTTAAAAACCCTTCTATCAACCCTGCCCTTCAGCAAGCTCAATCCAGGCCAGGCTAAAAAAATCGATGTACAGTACACACAAGGAACCTGCACCACACAGACATGCACTGCAGTGTTAAAACTACCCTGCAGCTCTGTAGTCCCCAGCATTCTGCGCTCAGCTTCCAGTTCCATTAGCCTAGGCAGTGTACATCACAGGGCACACTGCCGATATGAAAGAACCCATCAGAGCAGATTTAATGTGCGTTACTCACCACTTCTTTGAGTGAGGGCAGTTCTCCCCCCCCCCCCCCCCCAACCCCTCTCAAACACACACACACATACACTCTCTCTCTCTCTGAGGCAACCATTTACACACACACATACACAAACACACGCACGCACGCATGCACACAAACTCCCCCCCTTTCCTTCCCAGTCACCCATTCTGATTCTGGTTAAAAGCGCACTGGCCTGGTTGTGACTGTGAGCCAGCTAGCTAGCTGTCTTCCCCTTGTTCGGCTGTGAGCATCATCAGCACCAGGTATTGATTGCCTCCAGCCTCCTATCATGCCCAGAGCTGTACACCCTCACACAGGAAATAGCCCGGCATTGATCTGCTGGCGTTACTGCCAGACACTTTTTTACACCCATAAGAGCTGAGCTCGGTGTTTACTCAGACCTGCCTCCACAGTGGCTGTTTATCATGCAAAAAGTGATAGTTATGGTGGATATTGGGTGGGTACCCATTTCCATCAATCATGCTCATTATCATGACGAACCCTCTCCCACTCTTTCAGCTTCTCTCTATCTCAATCTCTGAGCTTTACAAGCTAGGTGACTAAGCTTCAAAATCTGGTAAAGTGTCGTTTCATTTTCAACCAATATCAATTGTTGCATAAACATTAACTAATCTTTTTTAATCATTAATCAAAATTCTTTTACTCCGAGGATAATGAGAAAAGCAATCATGTGCTGTCCCTGTGTGCATGCAGTTTTGCAAATGTTGTCATCCGCTCCCACCAGCACACAAGGCTTACTATTCTGAAAGGCAGAATGGGTTTTAACATGTGCACAATATGTTCTGTGTGTGTGTGTGTGTGTGTGTGTGTGTGTGTGTGTGTGTGTGATGTGCCTCTGAGTGTGTTGAGAAGATCAACATAAATAACCTGCAAGCTCATCTACTTGTACAATGATGTACAAAAAGTTTTGGGTGTTATTTCTCTTTCACACACTTTAATAAGTCCAAGGAATGTTAACAATAATTTACAGTATCTATGACAGCTCTGCATCAAAGATCACATAAAAATTGATATAAATAATAAGAAAAATAATAATGTGAACTCATAAGACAAAGATATGTTAGTATCATCCTTGTACACAGTTGTAGGGTAATCTTTATAACATCTTTTTATGTATTTATAATCATGTAACATGTTTGGTAACAAACTGTATAAACATGCAGCATGTCAAACGAATACTAAAATATTATCAATGTAAAATAAAAATGAGAATATATTTTGTTTACGATAAAAGAAATGTAACTATATGAAGGTGAAAAAAAACTAGTGGTTTCTTGTCATTAATACAAGGCAGTGATAAAAAAAATATATTACATAAAAAAAGAAAAAACAGGAAAATTGAAAAAAAGAAGTCTGCATGTGCAGTTAAGAAAACCCTCAGATTTTTTTTTATACAACTACCAAAATAACACAAATAATGCAACAGACAAACTAACAAATAAACAAAACACCACTAGCCCCCCCCCCCCCCCCCCCCCCCCCCACAAAAAAAAATGCAGTTTGTAATCTATGCAAATCAATTCTACTCTTGCACCAATCTGACTCAGGCTGAGAGGGAAAGAAGGGGTGGTTGGGAGAAGGATTGGATTTTTTTTTTCCAGTTTCAAGTTTTTGTTTGGTTGGTTGTTTTTAGTTGTTGTTGTTGTTTCTTTCTTTCCTTCTTAAAACTGTAATCTGACTCCCCAGTGAAACTGGGTCACACATCACATGCATCACTTATGCTTCACTGACGACCCATCGCAATCTTTCTTGTTTTTGCGCAGTGACTTGGACTGCCCTTTAAGTTAAAGTAAACTACACCCCTGTGACTAAGAATGAATGAATGAATGAATGAATGGCTTGATAGAATGCACAGTCAGTATATTTGTGTATTGTATGTATGCAAAACCTGATTAGCAAATTATGCATTTTAAGATTCTGTGTGTGCGTGCGCGTGTGTGTGTTGGTGTGTGTGTTGTCTGTGTATACATTGCGTGCGTGCATGTGTGTGTGTGTGTGTGTGTGTATACATGTGTGTATACATGCAAGCATGAGTACTTTAAAAAAAATGTAGTGAGCTTACATTAAACATGTGCATGCTCTCACCCATTCAGTAGATTCACATCCAGTATAATAATAATAATAATAATAATAATAATAATATGGAATTTATATAGCAGTATCCACTCTTAAAATGCCTTATATGCACATTTATTCCCTGAGCATGTGCACATGACAAGCAGGTATGTACACAGCTTGTGTGTAGCTGAAAGCCTCTGTGTGCTAGTACATGTCTAAATTGGCAAAAAGTTATCAGATATCCCTCAAGAACTGTGTCTGTGCATACAAAAAGAATATACATGTATCAGTGTAAGTGTTATACCCACAACCTTTAGCAAATATAGTTTTCCTCGCTGTATCAACATAGTGCATGTGTGCATATGTAAGGAAATGTGCAAAGCACACTAGATGTGCCATGGTGCGTGTGTGTGTGTGTGTGAGTGAGTGAGTGAGTGAGTGGTGTGTGTGTGTGTGTGTGTGTGTGTGTGTGTGTGTGTGTGTGTGTGAGTGGTGTGTGTGTGTGTGTGTGTGAGTGAGTGAGTGAGTGAGTGAGTGTGTGTGTGTGTGTGAGTGAGTGGTGAGTGAGTGAGTGAGTGTGTCACTGTGTGTGTGTGTGTGTGTGTGTGTGTGTGTGTGTGGTTAATAGGGCTCTTACTCTCTCACACACACAAACATTCTCCCCACTCTCTCTCTCTCTCTCTCTCTCTCTCCTCTCCTCACTCACACACACATTTGTTAAGAAACCTTTTACCTTCAGCACAATTATTATCCTTATCCCCCCCCCCCCCCCCCCCTCCCCTCCCCTTTTTACCACAGTACTAGACAGATAGTGCAAGAAATATATTGACAGAATATTCTCCCCAGTCGCACATTTTCCCAAAATAATAATTATATCAAAAGATGAATCAGTACTGTTAGATGTATACTTCCCCTCTCACCCACCCCCAGTTTTGTTTAGTTTTTTTTATATTCCAGTAGTTTCAGTATGAAATATAAATGTCAAATCTCAAATAAAGTGATTAAAAGGGTGACAATTATTTCCATTATTCAAATTTTGCTGTACTTAAATTCACCCAGCAAGTAAATAAGAAGAAAAACCAAGCTTTTATTTATGAAAGCCGCTATGAAGGTATAATAAAATGTTTCCTTATTAGTCAATATTAATGATCTATTTCTGACTCATTCAAAACAGGTCTTTCACTAGTCTCAGTTTCACAATGACGGTATTCATGCCTGCACGAGGAAATAACTGAATCTGGCTGCAGGACTTGAGTTGGGTTGGGTTTTTTTAATAATCCTTATCCACTGTACAATGATAATAATGATATAAAATGTAAAATGTCTTAAATATTTCAATACCAAAAGCACGATCCAGTTCACTCCGTACACTAGTTAAAGCAGGGACCAAAGTACAGTCTGTTTGCAGTGTTCCTTTATGCTTTCCCCCATACAACCTGCACTGCATCATAATGATTAAAGCACCCATGGTTGAAACTGTCAATGGATTTTTTTAAAATTCAAATCACTTCAAAGTTCCTACAAGTACAAGTTGACAGTGCTACAGCACAAACAGTTCATAGGCCTTTTCATGTGACCAAAATGTGGCACACACGAGAAAACCCGCACACCCAAATTCCACCAGTCTGTATAATTCGTCATTGTGATCAGGCTGCAACTAAAGCAGCCCAAAGTTTGCTTAGCAACCCTGGTTACCTCAGTAAATGATCAACTCTTGGCAAGCAGCCATTCAACAAGGAATAATCAATTTTTCATGACTTAAAAAAAAAAATTCAGTGTTCTCTGGTATCGCACACAAACTGTTGCTACAGTGCTACCTGTCTCATTCAAGGCAATAGTTTTAATCATTGTTATTGTGTACTACTACTACTAGTACTAGTTTGTGGATTCTCAAAAACTAGTGTATAAGACATCATTAACAGGAAAATGGAAGAAGATATAAGTCCTAACTAGACAAGAGATTAAAACACAAAACAAGAAACCCATGTCAGAACACAAACAGATCAAAGAAGGAAAAAGACAGAGATAAGAAGAAAAAAAACAACTAAAATGAAAACTGAGAAAAAGGCCATCTTTAGAAAATATACACTATTTTTTAAGTGTGTGTGTGTGTGTGTGCGCGTGCGTGTGTGTGTGTGACAGACAGACAGATAGAGAGACTGACAAAGACAAAGGCTGAGAGAGAGAGTGTGAGAGAGAGAGAGAGAGAGAGAGAGAGAGAGAGAGAGAGAGAATGAAAGAATGAATGAATGAATGAATGAATGACAGATTTTTACTAATTCTAGTCAAATGCTTATCTTTTTAAATAACTTGATGATCTACTTTTTTTTTTAAAGAGATCGGCCAAAAGTGCAGGATTCATTAGATGAATCATGAAGACAGAGTATGGTGAGTAATCAGAAATTTTTTATTTTTAAAAGCAAATGAAGACATAGCATAGTTACTCAAAGTACTTTTTTTGTTTTGTTTGGTTCGGGAGTTTGTGTTGTTGGTCGTTTTGTTTTTCACGATTTTTACAATAGTCAACTACAATAGCAATCTTAAGCAACGTAGGGCTAAATTACCTTTCAAAAACAAAGTTAAACACACTTGTAACAAACAAATCTCTCTGAGAACAAAGTCATCAAACCAAAGATCTATCACAGTATCAGTGGTTGATTTCATGTGGAATACTCCGAATAGCGGCGAATACACTGAATAGTGGACCAAATAAATTTACAATAGGAAAAAGGAAACGGAGGTTGGGTGGGGGGAGGGAGAGAGACAGTCATGATACTTGATAGTGAAAACCAACAGAACAAGAAGAACAGGGAAACAAAAACACCTGCCTTTTGAATTTTCCCAAGGAAAACTTTAGTTCATGAGATAAAGGGAGGAAAATAAGTGCAGGTAACCAGTTACAACTTCATCATTTTGAACATGATTTATCAAAGATTTTCTTAAAGAAACATAAGGCCTAACAAAATTCATGGAAAAAGAAAACCTCGGAGATAATATCTTTCAATGACAGCATTTCAAAGTACTTAGGAACCAAGCCAATGGCCTAATCTGACTTGAATTTGGACTCTTGGATGATCCTTCATCAGAGGTCTACACCATGAGATATTCATCACCCTTGGTGGTTCCGTACACATGGTGGTCAGAGGTAACGCACCTGCCTAGAAACTAGAAAGCGAAAAGTCTAGGTTGGAAGTGTGTGGTGGTTCCATCTCCGTATAGGCCCAAAACTGCTCCCCCATCCATTAGACTATGAGTCATGGTCTGGGTGCTAGTCTTTTAGCTCATGGTGGTCTGGGTGCTAGTCTTTCAGATGAGATAATAAACCAAGCCCCCCCCCCCATGTGTTACACATAATTATTGAGCGCATGTAAAAGAACCAACAGCAACAAGAAAGTTGTCTCTGGCAACATTCTGTAGAAAAACAGCCACTCTTAGGTAGATAATTACCCAAACATATTACATAATCATACACTTGCATGGAAAAATTTTGTATAAAAACATATTGAAAAAACTTACAGTACACCCCCTCCCTCAACTGGTACAGAAATAAATATATTTTATAAGCATGCTGATACTGTCTATAGTAAAATTGTGTCAATAAGTACTACTACTACTCAGGATTCAAAATGTAGGCCACCTTCACTCCATCACAATCCAACATTTCCAGAATGAACAATTAATTTTTTCTCTATCTAATTCTAAATAAAAGAATTAATTTTGAATTGATTAGGCTGGTTCTCTCTCTCTCTCTCTCTCTCTCTCTCTCTCTCTCTCTCTCTCTCTCTGTTATTATTAAGGGGTTATTATTAAGATGTATCCCTATGGAAGGGGACTGGATGTAAAAAAGCACATGAGTGGGTATTCATTATCCTGGAAATAAAAGAATTTGTCAGTCATTGTCTCTTGTTTTCCAGGGCAAGGGCTGGACGGGGAAAAAACCTGTAACCCTTGAAAATAAAATAAAGATCATTCATCCATTATCTCTCTCTCTCTCTCTCTCTCTCTCTCCTCTCTCTCTCTCTCTCTCTCTCTCAGAATGAGTCTTGTACGATCCATCTTCTCAAAATAGGGCAACGATCGACCCAGTTAGGCTAGAAAAAATATTTAAAAACCCACATCGGCTAGCCTAACATCTTAGAAAATGAATCCTGAATGGATGCAGCTCCTTCCAAGTGCAGGCCAAGATGATCAATCAATCATTTCATACAATTTAACCAAGTATCTCAATGCAAAAACCTGCGTATAGATCGGACAGTTGTAGCCGACCTGTGCACGTGTTTTCCCGTTACCGCCAGCTTTCACAAAGGAACCGGCTTTGCTAAAATGAAGAAAAAAAATAAAATCGTGTCCATCTACAAAAAATCCACTCACCTCAGACGGTATGTCAAGATTCTTTGCTAGCCAGTTTCGTTGGTGACCAAGGTTTTGAGATCGAAGTAAACATTAACTGTGAAGAGAGCCGAACAACTGCTTGTCGATTCTGTGTCTGCAAAACTGCAACTGGCACACCGTTTCTTTGATTGCTTCATTCAGGCAGTGCGCAGGCGCAGTCATGCTCCGCCTTCGTCACGAATTCTTCATTGTTGATCTGCGTCCTCCGAATGAAAAGTGATCCTCTATATAATGTGTGTGTGTGTGTGTGTGTGTGTGTAGTCAAGTCAAGATGATCTTTATCGAGGGTAAAAGAATTTTACACAACCATTGTTCGTCCTGCCCTAACAACAACAACAATAATCAAGAATATTGACTCACATGAGCATTCAAAGGCCAGTGTTAATCTACGTTTAAAAAAAAAATGATTGAGGATAACTTTTTTTGTTAAATCCAGACCTCACAATTATAAGATAAAACAAAACCAAGACAGTACAACATAAGTTCAAATCAGTACAACATAAGTTCAAATCAGACAGACAAGCGCAGAAAAACCAAACCAAACAGTGGTAAGAATAACAATTTACAAAGCAACCATGATTATTTATGTGAAGGAACTTCGAGCATAAAAAAGTGTACTCACAATGTGCCCATCAGATGTTTCTTCAAAAGTTTCATAAACGTCTGTTTTGAATAAGTTAATTTTAAAAATGGAAGCAGATTATTCCACAATGTTACTCCCGAATAAACAAGGCTTGAGTTGTAGATATTATTAGGGAGCCTGTGCAAAAACAGTCTTTCAGTAGGCCTGGGTGTTATTGTTGTTTGACACTGGGTGTTATTGTTGTTTGACATTGTGTGTGTGTGTGTGTGTGTGTGTGTGTGTGTTAGCTCTTCAGTTTAACGTCCTTCCATAAATAGTGATATCAGACACGTGCGCGCGCGTGTGTGTGTGTGTGTGTGTGTGTGTGTGCGCGCGCGCGCGCGCGCGCGCCGCGCGCGTGCGTGCGTACGTACGTATGTGCGCGTATGTGTGTGCGCGTTTGTATGTGCGTGTGTAGGTGGGAGGGGGTTGCGCGCGTTGTGTGTGTGTGTGTGTGTGTGTGTGTGCGTGTGTGTGTAAATTTTAAGTGGTGGCACTAAATGGTGTCGATTTCTCTTCTCTCTGAAGTTCAATCCAATCCAATCTTGTTTATACCCCCGCCGACCACAGAGGCCATATAAGGGCAGTCACCTCGTAAAATTTTAAATCTCAGAATATAACTGTGCAACGATAAACAGATTAAAAACAGGGTATAAAACCAACCCTTATTGTTGTTCCTTGTATCAACGCCCTGGTCACCTCGTAAGTTTAAATCTCAGAATATAACTGTGCAACGATATACAGATTAAAACAGGGCAAAAAAATGTTTTTTTTAAAACAACTCTATTGTTGTTCCTTGTATCAACGCCCTGGTCAACATTAAGAATCAAGTCATTTGGGGTCCACATTTTGCAAGAATAGATCTAGATCTAGATACTGTCTGCTGATGAGTTTCAGAGTTACTGCCTTAGATTTACTACAAGTCTTGTTTCTCTCAGCACTGTAGACAGCTAACGACAGCAAGTTGTTTCAAACTGAGCTTTATAAACAGCATCACTCTCAAAGTGGTCAAAGATACCTCCCTTGACACTTTCGTGCAGTCATTTTATCATGGAATGTCCTCGCTTAAATAATAATAATAATAATGTATGGAATTTATATAGCGCTGAATCTTGTAAAGCAACAAATCAAAGCGCTCAGATTTCATTTCATACCACTTTAAGTCACGGCAGATTTCTCCGTGAAATTCGGGCTGCTCTCCCCGGGGAGAGCGGGAGAGCGCGTCGCCACAAGCGCTGCGCCACCCTTTTTTTTTTATGTCTGCAACTGTATTTGTTTCCCTATCAGAGTGGCTTTTTTCTAAGAATTTTGCCAGGGACAACTCTCTTGTTGCCGTGGGTTTTTTTACGTGCGCTAAATAATTACGTGTAACACACGGGACCTCGGTTTATCGTCTCATCCGAAAGACTAGCGCCCAGACCACCACTCATGGTCTAATGGATGGGGGAAAAGTTTCCGGTCCAAACGGGGTACGAACCGCCGCACACTTCAGACCCGGACTTTTCGCTTTCTAGACAGGCGCGTTACCTCTAGACCACCGATCCACCATGCTTAAACATTTACGACAATATTTTATTCCTCAGCAATTTTTCCAACCAATGTCCAGTTATCATTTTTGTGGGCTGATGAAATGTAAACTTCGAAAAGTTCTCCTCTCTCTCAAAATTCATAAGATTTGCAGGTTATTTCTTGAAATTTCACTTGTCTTCACAAGTTTAAATTGTGTCTTTTAAAGAAATGTGTTGTGTGTTTTTTTTAAATCTTTAATACTGTTTGCTTATCATTTTGAGATGAACTCTTGCTTTTCAGTTCCTGTTAGTATTGATATTATGTTTGGGTGTATTGTTGTTAGGTTTCTAACCTGTTGAAACTGTTTGTAATCCTCCATACCCCAAAAAGGGGTGTAAGGAATTAGATCTTGAATCATGAGAGCACTGAGTCGAACCTGGCATACTCCATCCATCTCTCGCCAGGTTGCAGACTGAGGCCTATGCTGGGTTTAGTACGTTTGCCAGTGCCATCCATAGCATCAGCGCTAGATCTAGTTTGGATCGGCTGCAAAAGATCGATGGATGGTTAACGAGTGCGTGAAAGATAGGATGAGTTGTGTGTGCTATTACGTAACACGCAGCCTACATCTATGATTGTCTTCTTGTTCTTCTTCGCCGTCGTTGTCGTTGAACGCTCAAACATCATCTAGTTGCCTGTTGTAGGAACAAAATTGCGTCGCACTTCCATTAAGCGCCTGACAAGTCAGTCCCAGCGCATCGGACTTCGGCGTTGGAGATGATCTTTTTTTTAAAAATCTGTCAAGTCTTTCTGGGGAAAAATGGCAGGAGAATGGACCAAGAAGGCAGAAAATAGACAAGAAAGGGGTGACAAGAAGAAAAGGAAAAGGCAGAAACAAAGAGAGGGATAGAAAAGAGTGAATTTCGAACACAGAACTTCCAGAAGGGAAGGATGCTATTTATACTGACAGCCTCCCTCCCCCCCTCATGGGGAAATATGATTGTCTCATCTTAAAGGACTGACTGTGATGAAGGAAGTGGGAACCAATACATCCAGGGAACCAGGGAGACCAAAAAAGAAAAAAAAAGTCTGGCAACAACATTAGGGCTAATGGACATCCCATCAGCAAATCAAACGCTGTCACGTTCTCACTGAAACTGGCACGACTCCAGCAGTCTGAGGCACTCTTGGCTGACCATTGAGCTGTTCCACCGGCCCTAGATGCTGAATAATGAAAACACTCCTTGATGCTGAATAATGAAAACACTGATTATCCATTTTCCAGGCACCCCCATCTTACTACCCCCTGCCGAATCATGGGAATGAAGCTCTGTGCTTTCCCTTGTCTTCAGCGTGTCCAAAAGTAAATCCATGCAGTTTGGTGGCTTAGAGGTTACGCACCTACCAAGAAAGCGAGAAGCGCAGATTCAATCCCTGTTTGTGTCTGCATTTTTGCCCCCATCCTCTTTAGATCTAGGCTTTGAATGGTATTAGTCTTCTGGATAAGATCCGAGGTACTGTGTGCACTATTGCAATTCAGCGCACATAAAAGAATCCATGGCAGCAAGTCTGTTTTCCCTGGCGACATTCTGTAGATAAAGGCCACTCTGATAGGGAAAACAAGTAGGCCTACACAGTTAGACATGAAAACTAAAATAAATAATAGTTGTTGTTTTTTTAAACCAAAAAAACCCCCGAAATGGGTGGTTCTCCTGTGGTAACCTGCTCTCACTGAGGAGAGCAGCCCGAATTTCATAATAAATCTGCCATGATTATAAGTTGTATACAATACAAAACAGCTCAATACAATGCAATAATGATTCAATACAATGCAGTGCAATACAACGCAATGCAATACAAAGCAATACTATACATAACAGTACAACACAATGCAATGTAATACAATACAAAACAACACAAAGCAATGCAATACCATACAATACAGCACAACACAATGCAGTACAATACAAAACAACACAAAGCAATGCAATACCATACAATACAGCACAATACAATGCAGTACAATACAAAACAATTCAATACAATGCAATACAACTCAGAACGCTGCCAGATGAGAAGGGGTAACAACAACCAATGCTTCGACTGTCATGGCACCATCAGCAGCATCTTCACTTCACGCAAACACTTCAAATGCAAATGAAGCGACTCAAACACAAAGCACTGCACTGGAAATGGTGCCCATAATATAATTATATCGCTGTATTATTCCTTGATGACCACAGCCCCAGCTCCCCCCCCCCCCCCTCCTTCTCCTCCTCTTCCTCCTCCTACTCCTCCTTCTCCTCCTCCTTCTCCTACCACTACTACTACTGCCACTACTGACAACTTCTGACTCGGTGCACATAAAGGTGCTGCTGTTACTACTACTACTACTACTACTACTACTACTAATGATAAATGTAACTTATATAGCCCTATATCTTGCAAAGACAAATCAAAAGGGCATGCATTCAACCAAATCTTACACAGTCATGCAACCAATGACAAAAAATCAATAGTTTAAACAAACAGATATTACAAACATGGTACGCTGTAGACCCAATCTATTAAATGAAATTGCAATAGTCAAATGTTTTTCAAAAGCACACACACACACACACTCACACAGGTCATATACTTTAGCAGGGTGATAGGACATGGCTTAGTGAAGGTGGGATAGTTCTGATATGAAACAGGAGGGGGGAAATCTTAGGTTTGAAATAAATATGTCTTGAGGCTGGATTTAAAAGTGTCATAACTAGGCTTCTGGCGAAGAGAGAGGGAGCTCATTCCAGGTCGATGGACCTGAAATAGAGAAAGAGCAGCGGCCAACAGTGGATTGGTTGAATCTAGGTATTCGTAAGCACAAGGTATCTGCAGCAGAGCGGAGGGAACGTGAAGGAGTGTACAGGTTAAGACATTCACAGAGGTAGGAGGGTGCAGTTTTGTGGAGACATTTGTAACAGAGGGTACTGATCTTATAATCTACTCTCTGTGGCACAGGCAGCCAGTGGAGAGATCGCAAGAGAGGGGTAATGTGCTCAGATTTTTCTTTCTGAGAACTAGTCGAGCTGCGAAGTTTTGTAGACGTTGAAGGGAGTTGGTAGATGATGCTGGAAGACCAGACACAAGAGAATTGCAATAGTCCAGACTGAAAGAATGAGAGAAGTGACAAGTTTGGATGTTGCATCGGTGGACAGGTACTTTCGAATGGCACTTATACCCCGTAATTGATAGTAACATGACTGGCAGGTCTGGGTGATGAATTTTTGCATACTACTACTACTACTACTGCTGCTGCTGCTGCTGCTGCTACTACTACTACTACTTCTTTTACTACTACTTCTACTGCTGCTACTACTTCTACTACTGCTGCTACTACTGCTGCTGCTGCTGTTACTACTACTACTACTACTACTGCTACTACTACTACTACTACTACTACTGCTACTACTACTACTACTACTGCTACTACTACTACTACTACTACTACTGCTGCTGCTGCTGCTGCTTCTTCTACTACCATCGTACCACCACCATCATCACAACCACCTCTACTGCTACTTAAATCCACAGCATCCCGTTTACTTGAAGTTATCTTGGACTGTTCATACCAATATGAAATGTAGCTTTTTTTTTTGGTGTGTGTCTTTTCGAGATGATTATACGTAATCAATCTGCCTGCCAGTATTGTAATTGCCCTCCATGGGATGATTAAAGCGTTTTTGACTTGACTTGACTTTGCCTTGACAGCGTTCTCCCTTTAACCAGAAATCTCAGCTTAGATGTGAATTATACAATAATCACAGCGTCTGGGCTTTATCACAGTTCTTGATTAAACCATTGACGCTGTGGGCAACAGCAAAGTGAGAGGCTGTATGACCAGTGGCTTTCCCACTCATGGAATTCCACTTTACAGCTTAGTCTTTAGTGATCGACTATGACTCTGACTAGGAGGCTTGACTCGCACAGTCCTTATGTGCTGCAGCCCTGGGGGCTGGTTGGCCTTTGGAGAACATCTCCAACGCTGACTGTCCTTATGCCCACTTGGCCGAGAGAGTGGGGGATGTACTGTGGGCAAGGCATCTCCACTATAATCAAATTTCTGCCCAATTTCCGAAACAGCAGCTGCCTCCTCTGCTGTTTTAGAGGTCATCGTCGGACACGACGGACAAACAAACAAACAAACATGCATACATACATACATACATACACAACAACATCCCTCAAATGGTCCGGGAGGTAAAGAGTAGGCATGGTTTATCTAAGTGAAAGAAAGAGAGGCGGGCCTCTTGGGTTGCTTGTCAGTTATAATATTATGACGTCAGTCTCACTTCTGCTCCTTCAAGTTCACTTTTTATTTTCTTAATAAACAGGGACAGCTATATATTTCCTTTATGTAAAATATTATAATAAGAGTGAGATTTATGTTTGTGATGATACTGTGTGATAAAAAAAAAAAAGGCCTTTGTACGTTTCTGAGAAATCAGTAATTAGTTGGGGGATAGCAAGAGATGTGTGCCTGTCTGTACTTCAAGTGTACTTTTCTTCCTTTACATGCACATATTCTACCTTAAAAGGCACAACAAATATATATATATATATATATTATATATATATATATATATATATATATATATATATATATATATATATATATATATATATATATAAGGCCAAAAAGTGCTCTGTTGCACACGGACAAATCTTTTGTGGTTAGGACTGCAAGGATGGGGGAAAGTAAGGCTGTGTGAAATAATCAGACTCCTCACACTGATGGAAAAGTACAAGGCTCATATTTCTCACAGAGTAAAATCACAAACATTGTTTTTTTATTCTGTTATAATCTTTTACACAAAAATGTAGCTGTCAGCATTTATTAGAAAAAACAAACCATGAACTGCAGGGGCAGAGGCCCAGCTGACGTCATATAACAATGAAGGAAGGAAGGTGGCAGGATGGTTAAGACGTTTGCCTGCCAACAAGTAAACCGTGAGGTTCTGGGTTCGATTCCCAGCCTCGCCCTTTCTTCCCAGTTTAACCAAAAAAATCGAACTGAATGTCAAAGTCCTTCGGATGAGACTATAAACCGAGGCCCCGTGTGCGAACGCATGCAGAACATCTTGCGCACACGTTAAATCCTGTTCCGCTGTTCGAAAGAGTAGGCCATTATGTGCCGGTGGGAACAGATAACAAAATTTTAAAAACCGCATACATACACACGCATAAAAAAAAAAAAATTAATAATAAAAAAAAAAAATCATCTGAGGGCTTTGATTTGTTTGCTTTACAAGATTCAGCGCTATATATTCCATACATTATTATTATTATTATTATTATTATTATTATTATTATTATTATTATTATTATTATTATATTATTCTTATTCTAACTGACAAGCAGCACTAGGCACACAGTCTCTCTGTCTTTCCACTTTAGTTAAACCACGCCTCCTCTTGTCTCCCTGGCCCCCCATCCCCAGTATAGGATTAGATGCTGTGGGGTTAAATCATTACAGCTGTGAGTGGTCAGCCAGAACTTTTATATCAAGTAATGATTCAGACTGACGACCAGCATAGACATTTTCCTGAACAGTAGTATTTCATCCTACGCAAGATAGACAGACAAGATCGCAGCAGTCACTAGGCCTAACCAGTACAAACCAGTACAAACCAGTAACAACTAAAGACCACCCTCCCCCCCCCTCTCCTCTCTCTCTCTCTCTCTCTCTCTCCTCTCTCCACACACACACAACACCCACACAGACACACACACACAGACACAGACACAGACACACACAACACACACACACCACACACACACATAACACACACACACACACACACTCCTGCCCCACCCAGGTATCAATACTCGTCTCTGCCTAAGTGACAAGTTTCACTGTACTGAGTCTTCTTGCTCCCTAGAAATGTTGGGAAAAACAAAACAAAACAAAACAAACAACAACAACAAAAAACAACACCACAGCAACAGCACAAACAAACAAACAAAAAAGTTTTTTAAGTCGCAGTTTAATTCTTCTTCAACCGTTAATGCAACGACCATATCCAATAATTATAGTTGTAGTTGTTATTATTGTACCATTAGGACAAGAAAAGCTTTGAGACAGTTTGTCGTTGGTAGCGTAATCACACACACACACACACGCACACGCACACACGACGCACGCACACACGCACACACACACACACACACAACACACACACACACACACACACCATCACGACAAATGCAGAAGTAAACAACACAAAAACAACACACCACAACAACAACAAGCTACCATGGAAGGAGGAGGACCTGAAGCACGATATTATACTAACCACTAAACCCCCGCATCTCCCAACTATCGAACATCAGTCATCAGCTATATAGCCTACAGTGGAGGTACGGTACCGTCGACACGTAATTCTGACACATTGACATCCTTTGCATTGCCATATTGGATACGGAAAACCATCGCAGATCAATGTCGCTATTAGTGCTTGCTGACAACTTTTCTTCAGCGACGTGGTAAACATGGCTTTTCGTTGACTTTGGGGTTGCGGAAAGCCCCGTGCAAATCTGAATCGAAGAACCACATACTTTTTAGTGACAGAAAAGGTTGTGTATGTGTGTTGGTGTGCTTGGAAAGGGGAGAAGAATTGTTGGGAGCGAGGATAGGTTGGTGGTGTTGGTGGTGGATTATGGGGGAGAGGGGGGGGGGGGGAG
>CM054161.1:32301902-32311902 GCA_028751875.1 Rapana venosa | reverse complement strand
GCGTGGCAGTGAGAAAAGATGACAAGAACCAAAGGCATGCAGGCACGCTAGGCTTGTGTCGTGTTTAGACAATGTCCCTGAGGTAGGAGTGTGCCCATGTTGGGAAAAACATTCACTTGCACACGCTAAAATGTCTCAACACAATAAATTGAGTTTTTATGTTTCAGCTGAGACATAAAGAAGAAGAAAGAAGAAGAAGAAGAAGAAGAAGAAGAAGAAGAAGAAGAAGAAGAAGAAGAAGAAGAAGAAGAAGAAGAAGAAGAAGAAGAAGAAGAAGAAGAAGAAAAGGATGCTGCTGCTGATTATGATGATGATGGCAATGACGAAGATGACGACTATGATGATGATGATGATGATGGTGGTGATAATGAAGAAGAAGAAAAGTGGATGATGATGATGATGATGATGATGATGATGAGATGATGATGATGGAGAAGACGAAGATGATGATGATGATGATGATGATGATGATGATGATGATGATGAAGAAGAAGAAGAAGAAGAAGATGATGATGATTATGGTGATGATGATGATGATGATGATAATGACGATGATGATGGAGGAGAAGAAGAAGAAGAAGAAGAAGAAGAAGAAGAATGTTAATGCTGCTGCTGCTGCTGCTGCTGCTGCTGCTGATGATGATGAAGAAAAAGAAGATTGTTGGTCAACACTTTAATAATTGTCCATATCTGTCTAAAACCAGCTTAACATCAAGGTATATAGATTGAAAAGAGATAAATCAGAATATTGCCCAGTTCCCATTTCCGTAGCCTCAAGCCACTACGATCTCTCTCTCTCTCTCTTCTCTCTCTCTCTCTCTCTCTCTCTCTCTCTCTCTCTCTGTATATATATATATATATATATATATATATATATATATATATATATATATATATATATATCCACAGCAGCACCATCATTACCAACATCATTTATTCATCATTAGGCCATAGAAGACTGGACTGACCCACAAAAGAACCCCACCCTCTGTGCCCTTTATGTGTGTGCCCTTGCTTCATGGTGACCACAGTGGTGATCAAGGGGAAGGATGGTGCGGTGACTTCAGGTGGTGGACACAGGTCAGGTCAGTCCTCCAAAGTTTTCGTCCTTTCCTTTGGTGGGCTGGGTGCTAGCCTTGTACTGGAGAGAGCAAGAGAAGGTGGGAAGGAATAATCATGAGACTTTGATCGTAAACTTCATAATGACATTGATGGATAGATTGATAGGTAAGTAGCTAACTAACTAACTAACTAACTGCTGATATGCAACTAACTAACCAACTGCTGATATGCAACTAACTAACTAACTGCTGATATGCAACTAACTAACTAACCAACTAACTAACTGCTGATATGCAACTAACTAACTAACTAACTGCTGATATGCAACTAACTAACCAACTAACTGCTGATATGCAACTAACTAACTGCTGATATGCAACTAACTAACCAACTAACTGCTGATATGCAACTAACTAACTAACTGCTGATATGCAACTAACTAACTAACTGCTGATATGCAACTAACTAACTAACCAACTAACTAACTGCTGATATGCAACTAACTAACTAACTAACTGCTGATATGCAACTAACTAACCAACTAACTGCTGATATGCAACTAACTAACTGCTGATATGCAACTAACTAACCAACTAACTGCTGATATGCAACTAACTAACTAACTGCTGATATGCAACTAACTAACTAACTGCTGATATGCAACTAACTAACTAACCAACTAACTAACTGCTGATATGCAACTAACTAACTAACTGCTGATATGCAATTAACTAACTAACTAACTGCTGATATGCAACTAACTAACCAACTAACTGCTGATATGCAACTAACTAACTGCTGATATGCAACTAACTAACCAACTAACTGCTGATATGCAACTAACTAACTAACTGCTGATATGCAACTAACTAACTAACCAACTGCTAATATGTAACTAACCAACTAACTGCTGATATGCAACTAACTAACTGCTGATATGCAACTAACTAACTAACTAACTGCTGATATGCAACTAACTAACCAACTAACTGCTGATATGCAACTAACTAACTAACTGCTGTTATGCAACTCACTAACTAACTAACTGCTGCTATGCAACTAACTAACTACCTAATTCATTAACTACCTATTCCTGCACACATAAATACAGACATAAGTGAATAAACCCTGGCAAGGCGACCATCCTCAACCAGACGGGTTCCACAGATAGGGGGCTGCCCCCCCCCCCCCCCTCCCCTACCCCCCTCCCGCCAGAAACAGGGGGGGGGGGGGGGGGGGGTTATCCTCCACAAAACAGCCCCGGACCAAACTGGCCATGTCCCTCCTATCAGGACAGGGCGGGACAACAACAGGTGGTTGCCTGTTGTCTCCATGAAGTACGACCCCATGTTTGTGACCTGTGAGGGACACATCATCGCATCACGGGATCAAGATCCGTGGTATATACAGGCCGCAAACCAGGTATTAATTTGGGGGTCACGTAGTATCTTGTATAGAGTGCGAGTGGGGGGGAAAATGTTGGTCATTTTCACAGATTTTTTTTTAGCATGAAAAAAAAGGACTGTGCACTTGTTTTATGGGGATTGAGGACGTAGAGCAATACCAGGTAGTCACGAGAAAGTTGGAAATAATTATCAAATGGTTTGCCTGTATTCCTACAGCGTTGACCCCGCGCATGCATATTGCGGTAAGGAAGCTAGCAGACAACAAAAGGACTGAGGGGGTACAGTGTTTGTTGAAAAATTTTAAAAATTCAAACCTACCAAATTTGGTCAAAATCACATGAGTTTTGAGTCAGAGGCTAGTCTTTCACAAAAAGGTTTTTTTATTTTATTTCTGTGGATGCCTTACTACTTGCGGTATGAATATAAGAGTCACATAGAAAAACAGAAGGAAAAGAGTGATTTTTTAATACAGGTGTGCAGCCAAAAGCTCTGCATACCCCTGGGCTCCCAGGGTAACAGGAGATAAGTAAGGAGAGGGGGGGGGGAGGGGGGGGGTAACCCTGACAGAACCCTAGAGGGCTGAAGTCAGGGGTATGGGGCCATAGAGCAGCCCTCTAACAAATCAGGATACCATGCAACACAAGACCTCATGGTGACACTGTCAGATACAATCTGGCAGTGTAAAGGAACAAGAGAAGAAGGAGTGAAGAGATAAGACCACAGGACTAATTACCCGGAATACTGAAAACAAACAAAACGTTAAGTGGTAAAAAGGTGTTTCCATAACCTATGCTGTCATTGGGGAGTGAGGTGTAAGAGACCTCATCTTCTCCAGGGGCCAGCATATTGAGGGCGGCGCCCATCTCCTCTCCCTCGCTGCTTTTCCTTCCCTGACCCTAAAGAGGGCAGGTACCCATTGACAGCTGGGTGAACTGGGGGAACTGTACTGAAGATAAGGCGCGCAAACAGTCACCCATCCACTTGGTAACCACACTTGATGCTGCTTAACCTTAGCTTGGGGAAAGCGAGTGCTCTGACCACTGAGCTATCCCATCCCCAACAAAACGTAGGCTTACCTAATACTTAACACCACTGCTCAAATAATAACAAAAATGGTGTTAACTCAGCCAAAAGTACTTCTATGAGCTTATAATGGCTCAGAATAATGATGAGGTGACAGCCTTGAAAATAATAATAATAATGCATGGAATTTATATAGGGCTGAATCTTATAAAGCAACAGATCAAAGCGCTCAGATGACAATCTATCTATCTATCTATCTATATATATATATATCGAGGATAATGGAATAAGCACTCATGTGCTTTTTTTTACATCCAGTCCCCGTGTGTCTGGGGTCAGTGGGGCCATAAACGTGGTGGCTAGTAGATTGAACTGCCGGCAGACAGGGCTAAGCTGTCTACTCCATCTCCATCTCCATCTCGCTTATCTGGGGTTATGGAGTGGCCCAAGGCAGACCAGTAACTGTCAGTCATAATCATCAATCAAATAATCAATCATACTTGCCTCAGAGAACCACCATTGCCCATTTATTTTGTACATCGCTTGTTGATGATTCATTAACCTAGCGTAAGCAATCCTGACTCCCTTTGAACCTCAGGCATAATTATGATTATGATCGCCAGTAACTTGAATACTAGTAATGTAAGACACAGACAGACAGTGACAAACACACACATGTGCATCCAGGTATATGCAAGCTCTCTCTCTACAGTTTGTGTGAAATGTATCCTATGCTTTCATTTTTCAATGCTATAGTATGTATGAAATTTATCCCATACTTTCATTTGTCATAGTTACAGTATGTGTGAAATTTATCCCATGCTTTCATTTTTCATTGCTATAGTATGTGTGAAAATTATCCCATGCTTTCATTTTTTCATTGCTATATGTGTGAAAATTATCCCATGCTTTCATTTTTCATTGCTATAGTATGTGTGAATACCATTAAACCAGTTCAGAGTTCAGAGTTCTCTCTCTCTCTCTCTCTCTCTCTCTGGTTATTTTGTTTTCTTCACTACCTGTATGTCTAAGTTGAGCGACCTTGTAGTGAGGGGGACAGATGTTTGTCCCATTTTCAGTGTCCTTATTTCATATTGTTCTTTATATTGTTCTTTTCAACATAGATGAATGTTGTCTTTTTGTTTGCTTTTTCTGTATCAGTTTTCTTCAGCTTTTCTGTGTGGGTGTGTGTGTGTGTGTGTGTGTGTGTGTGGAGAGAGAGAGAGAGAGAGAGAGAGAGAGAGAGAGAGAGAGAGAGAGAGAGAGAGAGAGAGAGAGAGAGAGAGAGCAGGATGAACAAAAAGACTGTGTAAGCTTAATTTTTTACCCTCAATTCAGATCAGTTTGACTTGAATTGACTTTCCACACACACGCACGCACACATGCACATCCCCTCTCTCCTCTTCTCTCTCTCTCTCTCTCTCTCTCTCACGCACACACACAGGAGGGTGTGGAACATACCTCAATAATTACTGACGTTTAGAATGCAGTGTACCTTATTTTCCATTGTGACACTGATTAGGCCCTAGTAAACACAGACTGCCTATTGACAACAACATGATCCATCACACAACCATGTCATAACATGCATCGAGAGATCCCTCCCCCCACCTTCACCCCATCTTCCCGCCATTCTAAAAAAAAAAAAAGGTAAAGGAGTCCCATAACCTATAAGGTCGTAGGGGAGCGAGGCGTCAGAGACCTCACTTCTCTAGGGCCAGCATATTGAGGGCGGCGCCCATCTCCTCTCCCTCGCTGCTTTACCTTCCCTGACCCTAAAGAGGGCAGGTACCCATTTACAGCTGGGGGAACTGGGGAAACTGTACTGAAGCCAAGGCGCGCAAACGGTCACCCATCCAACTGGTAACCACGCTCGACGCTGCTTAACTTGGCTGGGGGAAAGCGAGTGCTCCGACCACTGAGCTATCCCGTCCCCTTAAATTGCATAACTCCATTTTTCACAGTTTCAAAAAAAATCTCCAATTTTGAGGAGGGGGGGGGGGGGGGGGGGGGGGGGGTTGGTTAATCTCACATTTTGGATCCACACAAAATGTTTGCTCTAAGTCCTGTTTTATGGGGAAAAAACCAAACTTACACAATTCTATATTCTAACAAAAAATAGCACTACAATCCTAAGACAGAAGAGATTACCCCATCCCCCAAACGTTGCCTGGTAGAGTTTACTACCTTTTACCATTCCGCTTGGAATTACTCGTTGAGGTGAGCGCCCTCTTTTGTCCCACATTAAGGGGGGAGACAACAAACTCAGTATTCTTGTTTCAGAGAGCAGCAGACAGAGGAAGGGGGGGGGGGGGGGGTGGAGGGCAGCGACATTGAAACGCATGCAGAGTGACTGGGACAATGAACCCTTCCTTTAGAGGCTAAGTGGAAGGCAAAATCTGGGACAGATTCGTCAGATGTTAGCCTAGGCTGCACGTTTGTCAGGGGCCGGCAGAGGCAAAATCTGTGTCAGTAGGGCCTATAACACTATCGTCTGTTATTGCTGCTGACACGAAGGGTCCTAGGGCAGCCGGTGTGAATATCGGACAATAATTCCTGAATTGACTTGTATAATGGTTTGTAAATGTAATGTGTTGGTGTATGGGCCTAGGTAAGAGAGAGAGAGAGAGAGGGGAAGGGGGGGGGGGGGGGGGAGAGGGGGGGGGAGAGAAAGAGAGAGAGAATTCCTGAACTGGCTTATACTTAAAATGTGTTGGGTGTATGGGCTTAGGTAAGTGAGTGAGAGAGAGGAGTGTGTGTGTTGTGTGTGTGTTTGTGTGTATGTTGTGTGTGTGTGTGTGTGTGTGTGTGTGTGTGTGTGTGTGTGTGTGTGTGTGAGAGAGAGAGAGAGAGAGAGAGAGGAGAGAGAGAGAGGAGAGAGAGAGAGAGAGAGAGAGAGAGTACCATTTGCCAAAAGGATTCACAGAGAGAGTACGCTTTGCCAAAAAGATTCAGAGAGAGGGAGAGAGAGATTTATTTATTTTATTTATTTATTCTTTTCTTTCGAAGATAATGGAATAAGCGTGCATGTGTTTTTTTCATCCAGTCCCCGTGTGTATGCAGTTTAGTGAATGTTGTCATCCGTTCCCACCAGCACACCATGGCCTACTCTTCCGAAAAGCGGAACGGGTTTTAAGGTGTGCGCCAGATGTCCTGAGGAATGATAGATCAGCAATAACGTTCTTATTTATTTTTCAAACATTCCCTCCCCACCCCCTAAAGGGGATTGATTCCATGATTTTAAAGATGAAAAGTATATACATAGGTCATGGTGAAAGGAAGGAGCAACAACGAAAACTGTTTTAGCTTACACCAGAATAAAACATAAATTATAACTTTTACCAATTTTTTTTTATTCTAGCAGATAAATCAGACTGTGTCCTAGCTTTTTAAAATAAACCCACCAAAACATTTGAGAGAGAGAGAGAGAGAGAGAGAGAGAAAGAGAGAGAGAGAGAGAGAGAGAGAGAGAGAGAATGACAATGACAATGACAAATTCTTTTATTACGAGGATAATGAATAAGCACTCGTGTGCTTGTTTTACATCCAGTCCCCGCCTTTAGAGATACATCTTAATAATAAAGCCAGTACTCATACTCTCATACAGTATAAACAAGGGGGAAAACTTTTTTAAAAACCCAAAAAAGACCCAAACAAAAAAAAACAAATAAAGAAAAACCCCAAAACACACTCACAAACAAACAAAACCAACCCCCCCCCCAAAAAAAAAAAAAAAAAAAACCCACCCAAAAAAGGACAACAACCACAACAAAAAGCAAGAAAAACAACAACAAAAACCCAAACTTATAACGTCATAAAAATGAATATCTTCACATTGTAAAATGGTACACATAGTTGTTACACATAACAATGAGATAGATAGATAGATAGATAGATAGATAGATCTAACTTAAATGTAGGATGTAAATCTGGTCGTTATCTCTCTCTCTCTCTCTTAGATTGTCAGGTGGGCTTGATCGGGTCAAATGATAAGGCTATAATAACCATAGCGTGACATAACTATACTGTGCTTGTGACACTGCTGAATTTCAGCGCCTGGGGTTTATCACAGTTCTTGATTAAACCATTGAGGCTGGGGGCAACAGCAAAGTGAGAGGCTGTATGACCAGTGGCTTTTCCACTCATGGAATTCCACTTTACAGCTTAGTCTTTAGTGATCGACTATGACTCTCTGACTAGGAGGCTTGACTCGCACAGTCCTTATGTGCTGCAGCCCTGGGGGCTAGTTGGCCTTTGGAGAACATCTCCAACGCTGACTGTCCTTATGCCCCCTTGGCCGAGAGAGTGGGGATGTGCTGTGGGCAAGGCATCTCCACTATAATCAAATTTCTGCCCAATTTCCGAAACAGCAGCTGCCTCCTCTGCTGTTTTGGAGGTCATCGTCGAACACGACTGACTAACATACAGGCCTAGAGCAGACGTTTGGCAGACATTCTGGCTTAGGCCTAATAACATATCCTCTTTTTTTTTCCTTTTAAATCACCGCCATGACATTTTTTATTTTTAGAAATTACGTCACATGACGCATTTTCTTTCTTTTCTAAGGCAAGCAGGGGGGAAAAAAAATCATATAGGCACATTGCTCCCACTTGGTAAACCAAAATAACTCCATATTCTGAAGATCTGAGGAGAAGAAAAAGCCAAAAACAACCCCCCGAAAAATGTTGTGTTCGATTGTAAAAGCATACTGCAAAATGTTAAATGTTGTAATCTGGACTATTTTCAGCTCAAGAAATGTGTTCAGAATTAGCACATCTATGTCTACAAATATGGTTGGGTTTTAAAAAGTCATTTCTTCATATAAATGGAGCATAGTATCATTGATCTATGGACTGAGGCCTTTCAGTGGATAGCAAAGTATTTGTAACAGCTAGCTGTGTAACATATTACTTCAACTCGACATTTGCTTTTTATGTCCTTTATTCTTCTTTGTCCAACTCTCCCACAGCAACTATTGCTGCCTGTCACTCGAGCAAAAAAATGCATTGAGCTGTCCTTAGAGCCCCTGACAAGTCAGGCCCAGTACATCAGACTTCAACATGAGAGAGAATAGTTACCTTTTAAGTCTTTCTGGGGGAAAAAGGCAGGAGAATGGACCAGGGAGGCAGAAAATAGACACGAAAGAGGTGATAAGAAGAAAAAACCCCCAAGGAAGAAACAAAGAGAGAGATAGAAAAGAGGGAATTCCTATCACAGAATTTCCAAAAGGTAGGGATGATATTTATACTGACAGCACCCCCCCCCCCCTCCCCCCTATTCCCACAGGGATGGGGATGCTCTATATTACCTTCTAAGTATGGGGAAAAAAACACCTGATAAACTTCATCAAAACTGTCAATGCTGCTCAGAACACTTTGAATAGAAAGAAAAAGCTTATCTTCTTGATATCATATAATTAGGTGCTATAGTTGTTGGTTACTGTCACTTTCGTTTTTCTTCTTCTTATTTTACCTCCTCTAATTTCACCTTCATAAAAAGACATCGAATATGAATTAAAAGAGTCTTTCAGTTTCAATCTAGACCCAAAAAAAAGTCTTCCAACATTTCTACTTCTACTACTGAATTATGAGATCGGACTAAACACCATTCAGTACACTGCATGCCCTCAACAACTCCTCTGGAAGTTAGGAAAGAAGTTGAGAGGAGTCACTCACTCACTCACTCAGTCCCATGTCCCAAAGGACGTAGGAGGGGGGACATGAGAGAAGACGCGACAGAGATCTTTTTCCATGCTTCATGATCCTGTGTGGCTAGAATAAGGTGTTGCAGGGTT
The DNA here is from genome assembly GCA_028751875.1 of Rapana venosa. Lineage (NCBI taxonomy): Eukaryota > Metazoa > Mollusca > Gastropoda > Neogastropoda > Muricidae > Rapana > Rapana venosa. The sequence goes on along the minus strand of CM054161.1, from coordinate 32,302,617 downwards.
GGGCGGTCCAGTCTTTGATGTTGTCAACCCATGATTTCTTTTGGCGGCCTCTTCTTCTCTTGCCTTCGACTGTTCCCTGCAAGATGGTTTTTGCTAAGGTGTTGTTGTCTTGTGGTGTGACCAAACCACATCAGTTTTCTCTTCTTTATGGTGGAGAGCAAAGGTTCTTGGGGGGCCCACACGCTTTTTGATTTCTTCTTTTTTACATAGTTGTTGGTCTTGTGTTCTTTGTATGATATTTTGAGGAGTCTTCTGTGGCACTTGTTCTCCAATGCGTGGATCCTCCTCTCTCTAGCTCCAAAGAGGAGTCAGCACACTAAAATCGATCCTGCTAAAACTGATCCTATAATTATCACGTGTCGTGTTGTTATGTGGTTGTTGTGGTAAAGTGGTAAAGTGGACAGGCTTAACATAAGAACTTCTCCCCAGGGTCTGGAAACTTCCTGTGGAAACTTCCGGTGGAGTGCTGCATTGGTTACACTCCTGTATTAGCTTGCGCGGTCATGTAGTATCTTGTACAGAGTGCTAGTCAGAAAAAAGAAAATTTGGAGGGGGTGGGGGGGGGGGGGGGGGGGGGGGGGGGGGGGGGGGGGAGGGGGGGGGGGAAGGGGGGGGATTTTCACAGATTCTTTTAAGTATGAAAAAATGCACTGCGTATTCGTTTTGGCGATTGAGGACATAGACCAATACCAGGCTGGCAGTCTCGGCTGGGTTA
>CM054161.1:32296902-32299402 GCA_028751875.1 Rapana venosa | reverse complement strand
GTTTGTAGTAGTAGTAGTAGTAGTAGTAGTAGTAGCGGGAGCAGCAACAGCAGCAGTAAAAAGCAGCAGCAGCAGCAGCAGCAGCAGCAGCAGCAGCAGCACAGCAGCAGCAGCAGCAGTAGTAGTAGTGTAGTATTTAGTAGTAGTAGCGGCAGCAACAGCAGCAGCATTTAATAATTGCAGCAGCAGTAGTAGTAGTAGTGGTAGTAGTAGTAGTAGTAGTAGTAGTAGTATTTGTATTTGTAGTAGTAGTAGCGGCAGCAGCACAGCAGCACAGCAACAGCGGGCCCCAGCAGAAATAATAGCAGCACGCAGCGCAGCAGCAGTTATTTAGTATAGTAGTAGTAGTGAAAGTAAGTAGTGTAGTAGTATTTGTAGTATTTAGTAGTAGTAGTAGTTAGTAGTAGTTGGGCAGCAGCAGCAGCAGCAACAGCAGCAGCAGCAGTAATAATAGCAGCAGCAGCAGCAGCAGCAGCAGCAGCAGCAGTAGTAGTAGTAGTAGTAGTAGTAGTAGTAGTAGTAGTAGTAGTAGTAGTAGTAGTAGTAGAAGCAGCAACAGCAGCAGCAGCAGCAGTAGCAGTAGCAGTAGCAATCGTAGTTGTATTAGCAGCAGCAGCAGCAGGAGTAGAAATCGTAGTAGTATTTATTTATTTATTTATTTATTTATTTATTAATTAATTATTTTGTATCGAGGATAATGGAATAAGCACTCATGTGCTTTTTTACATCCAGTCCCCGTGTGTATGTGGTTTTGTAAATTTTGTCATCTGTTCCCACCGGCAGCATCAGCATCAGGAGTAGTCGTTGTTGTTGTTGTTGTAGAGGTAGCAGCAGCAGTGGTAGTAATAGCAACAGCAGCATCAGTAGCAGGAGTAGTAGTAGTAGTAGTAGTAGTAGTAGTAGTAGCAGAAGTAGAGGTAGGAGTAGTATTATTAGTAGTAAAAGAAGCAGCAGAAGAAGCAGCAGGAGTAGTAGCAGCAGCAGCTGTAGCAGTAGTAGTAGTTAGTAGTAGTAGTAGTAGTAGTAGTAGTAGTAGTAGTAGTAGTAGTAGTAGTAGTAGTTGTTGTTTTTTGTAAAAGCAGCGGCAGCAGCAGCAGCGCACCAGCGCAGCAGCAGCGCAGCAGCAGCAGCAGCAGTATTTGTAGTAGTAGTAGTAGTATAGTAGTAGTAGTTTATTTAAAGTAGTTAGTAGTATAGTATTGTTGTAAAGCAGCAGCAGCAGCAGCAGCAGCAGCAGAAGCAGCAGCAGCAGTAGTAGCAGTAGTAGTAGTGGTAGTAGTAGTAGTAGTAGTAGTAGTAGTAGTAGTAGTAGTAGTAGTTGTAAAAGCAGCAGCAGCAGCAGTAGTAGTACTGATAAAAGCAGCAGCAGTAGTAGTAGAGTAATTTTAACACAGACCCTAAAGCTAATGTACACACACACACACACACACACGCACGCACGCACGCACGCACGCACGCACGCACGCACGCACGCACGCACGCACGCACGCACGCACGCACGCACGCACGCACGCACGCACGCACGCACGCACGCACACACACACCCCCCACAGAACCGCGATTCCATATCCATCCATTATTTTATTATTATTTATTAATTTACTTCGAGGATAATGGAATAAGCACTCATGTGCTTTTTTTTCATCTAGTCCCCGTGTGTATGCAGTTTTGTCAATTTTGTCATCCGTTCCCATCAGCACACAATGGCCTACTCTTCCGAAAAGCGTAACGGGTTTCAGCGAGTGCGCAAAATGTTCTGCGTGCGTTTGCACACGGGACCTCGGTCTATAGTCTCATCCGAAGGACTTTTGGGAGAAGTGGAGTCGGCACTGATGTTAACTCCAGAGGAAAAATCCTCTTCCTCTTGTTGTACCCCATTACAACCTCAAAACCGCAGGTCGTAGATCTTTTGGTGTTGCTGCGCCCACGATCTGGAACTCTCTGCCACCAGCCGTCAGACATGCTCCCACTTTATCCCAGTTTAAGTCTTCATTGAAGACACATCTCTTTAATGTATTTCTTAGCTAGTTAATATATTGTGCTTGTCTTGACGGTCGCCGTTTGTCACACTGTAGGCTACTTCATGTGCATGCCTGGCTGTTGGTTATGTTTTTTGTTAGTTATGTTATTGCTAGTGCCTTTTCTCTGAGTGTACTGTTAATTGCCCTGCTAGTGTGTGCCCGGACGCAAGTGTGTGCCTCTACAGTGCGATAGGTATCTCTTGAAAATTTATTTGCGCTTTAGAAATGCTCATTATCATTGTTGTTGTTGTTGTTGTTGTTGTTATTATTATGTGCTGTGTGTGCATGTGTATAAATGTGCATGGTATGAAAGCGCATTGAGTCATTGCTTTGAGAAATGCGCTATATAAATGCGCTATATAAATGCTATTCATTATTATTATTATTGAACGAAAATCGAACCAGGGTCAGCAGATCACGAATACATCACTCTAACCACCAGGCTATCCCATCCTATTTCTCCCAGTCATTTTCAGTGA
>CM054161.1:32259402-32276902 GCA_028751875.1 Rapana venosa | reverse complement strand
ATGATCTGCGTGTATTCACACATCAGACCTCGGTTTATAGTTTCATCCGAAGGACTTTTAGGGGAGAGTGGAGTCGGCATTGATGTTAACTCCAGAGGGAAAAAAAATCCTCTTGAACAAGATTCGAACCCGGGTCAGGAGATCACGAGAGCATCACTCTAACCAACCAGGCTATCCTGTCCTTGTTGTTACCCTGTTTACATAATTATGTCAATTGTTGTTTACAACACAACGTCCATGATTTTGCCTGGTAAACACGCCAACCGTTTACTGTGCAATGTTTTTGATGTCACCTTGTGCCCGAGTCAGTTGTAATGTCGTTGAGGTTACCCTGATAAACACACCAGCCATTGTTCACACACACACGCCCACACACACACACACACACGCACACACACACACACAACACACACCCATTCCCCCCCTCCCCCCCAAAAAACCAACAACAACCCAACTAACACAACCCCACCCCAAACAAAAACCTTTAAACGTCTTGGGTGGATATTAGGGGGAAATCTTTCTGCGGTTAGTTTGCCCTTTGCCTGGCTTTGTTGAAATTATACATTGTTTCCTTCTCTCTTATCTTTTTTGTCTATCTGCCCTGCCCTTTTCCCTCATCTCAGTCCTCTCTCCTCTCTCTCACTATCTCTCCCCCTTTTCCCTCTCTCTCTCTCTCTTCTTTTTCCCCTTCCCCCCCCCCTCCCCCCCCCCCCCCCCCCCTTTCCACCCCACTCTCTCTCACCTCTCCTCCTCTCTCTCTCTCCTCCTCACCACACACACACCACACACACACCACACACACACAAAACACAACACACACCACACACACACACACACCAAAAAAAAAACATGATGTTTACCCCTTTTCCCTCGAAAAAAAAGTAAAAAAATAAGACACCACAAAACACACACTTTCTTTCCCAATTTACTCATAAAAAATAAAAACCACACACCACCCCCCAACCCCCACACACACACACACCCCCCACACACAAAAAAGAAAAAAGCAAAGAGAAAGAAGGAAAAAATTTTTTGAGAAGAGAAAAAAAAACCATGAGGTTTTTAAGAAAAAAAAAAAGAATAAAAAAAAAAAAAAACAAAACACACAAAAACACACAGAGAGGAGAGAGAGAGAGAGGAGGAGAGAGGAGAAGAGAGAGAGAGAGAGAGAGAGAGAGAGAGAGAGAAGAGAGAGAGAAGAGGAGAGAAGAGAGAGGAGAGAGGATACAAACGAAAGTTGTTTATGAATTAGACCCCAGTGTTTTCATTGGCTAAATGGAGGAGAAAGGAAAAGGAATCTATTTCTGATCCATGCAAAACTCAGTGCCCCCCAGATAGCTTACGGGGGGGGGTAGGGGAAAGGGGGGGGGGGGGCGGGGGGGGGGGGGGGGGGGGGGGGGGGGGGGGGGGGGGGGGGGGGGAGGGTAGGGGGGGGGGGTGTCTTTTTTTGGATTCAAGGTGGGCCCTAAAGGGGGTTTTTGTTATTGATCATTTACTGTGGTATAGTGGTTGGGATGTATTCAGGGGTTCAGCTTGCAAAAAGGTTTTATAGGGGGTGGTGGTGGTGGTGGTGGGGGGGGGGGAGGGGTATCGTCGTGTGTGTGTTGTGTTTTTGCTGCGTGTGTGTGTGTGTGTGTGTGTGTGTGTGTGTATGCGGCTTCGTGAAGGGGGTGTTGCGTGCGTACAGTGCTGTGTGCGTGCTGTGTGAGGGGGCCTTTTTTCCCATTTTTTTTTTTCCCTAAAAAAAGAAAAGGGTTTTAAAAAACCCAAAACCACCACCTCTCAAACAAACCTGAACTTGGAAAACCCAAAAAAGACGATTATTATTATTCGGGGGCCCAAACTTTTGCTCTGGAGGGGTGGGTGTGTGTGTTTGGCGCCGCGGTGCGTGTGTGTGTGTGTGTGTGGGTCTAAATGGTCCCTGTAAAAATGGACAGTCTTAACGGAGATAATGAACTCTTCACCAGGGTACTAGAAACTTCAGTATGGCAAACTTCCCTTCTCCTTTCCTTCTGAAGACATCACCAGGTAGTCTGGCTGCCAATGCCACAGACTGCAAATGGCAAGACGAACCGAACCATTCCAAAATCTGACCATTTCCTATCGTCTTTGTGAGCGTGTGAATCGGAGTGGAAACCAACAACAGATTTTCTCGGGGAAGTTTGTGGAAGAAACAGTTGAAGGCCTTCATCCTCTTAGCTTCGGAGTCCTTCGGATGAGACTATAAACCGAGGCCCCGTGTGCGAACGCACGCAGGACATCTTGCGTACACGTTAAATCCTGTTCCGATTTTCGAGAGAGTAGGCCATAGTGTGGCGGTGGGAACAGATGACAAAATTTACAAAACCACATACACACGCGGACTGGATGTTAAAAAAGCACATGAGTGCTTATTCCATTATCCTCGATATGAAAAAAATAAATAAATAAATAAAAATAAATAAATAGCTCTCGTCTGTGGGGATGCCGAAAGAGACCTGTCAGTATAAATAGCATCCTCCCCCCCCCCCCCCCACCTACTATTGCTACGAATTTCCTCTTTTCTATCCCTCTCTTTGTTACTGCATTGTTTCTTTTTTTGTTGTTGTTTTGTTCTTCCTGTTACCTCCTTCTTGTCTATTTTCCGCCTTCTTGGTCCATCATTCTCCTTCGTCCTCTCCCCCCCCCGCTCCCCCAGAAAGACTTAAAAGATAACATTTATCTCCCCCTACCCTGAAGTCAGATGCACTTGGGGGGGGGGGGGGGGGGGGGGGCTGATTTGATTTGTCAGGCGCTGAGTTAAAACAGCAGTGCAACACTTTTTCGCTCGGAGGACTCTAGTTGTTGTCCAAGATACGGCTGAGGGGCTCAATAACGGATGAGACTAGAAACCGAGGCCCCGTGTGCGAACGCACGCAGAACATCTTGCGTACACGTTAAATCCTGTTCCGCTTTTCGAAAGAGTAGGCCATCGTGTGCCGGTGGGAACAGATGACAAAATTGACAAAACCGCATACACACGGGGACTGGATGTAAAAAAGAGCACATGAGTGCTTATTCCATTATCCTCGATATAAAAGAATAAATAAATAAAATAGATACATAAATAAAATAGAATTTTCTTTCATGAGTAACCATAGTATGATCTCACAATGCGGTGGTCTAGAGGTAACGCGCCTGCCTAGAAAGCGGAAAGTCCGGGTCGGAAGTGTGCGGTGGTGCGAATTCCGTTCGGACCCGAAAATTTCCCCCCATAGTCTGGGTGCTAGTCTTTCGGATGAGACGATAAACCGAGGTCCCGTGTGTTACACGTATTTATTTTTGCGCACGTAAAAGAACCCACGGTAACAAGAGAGTTGTCCCTGACAAAACTCTGTAAAAAAAAAAGAAGTCACTTTAATAGGAAAACAAATACAGTTGCAAACAGGAAAAAAGAAACAAAAAAGGGTGGCGCTGCTCTTGTGGCGACGCGCTCTTCCCTAGGGAGTAGAGCAGCCCGTATTTCAAGCAGAGAAATCGGCCGTGACTTAAAGTGGTGTACATAAAATGAATAAGGAAATAAATAAATGCTAGCGCCAGAATTGTTGGCGCTTTGTTGTCTGAATGTTCAACTTCTTCTTCGTCGTCGACAAACGCTTTGACAGCAGCTACTGTTATCTGTCACATGAGCCAAAATGGGTTGCGCTGCCGTTAATTAATCAAGCGCCTGACAAGTCAGGCCCAGCGCATCCGATTTCCGCATGGGAGAGAATGACATTTTAGAAGCCTTTCTGGAGGAAAAAAAAATAAAAGGCAAGAGAATGGACCAAGAAGGTAGAAAATAAGACGACGACAAAGAAAGAAAGAAAGGAGCTAAGGAAGAAGAGAAGAAAGAAGAAAGCGAAGAAAGAAGAAGGAGGAGGAGAAGAGGAAGAAGAAGAATTGCAAAAGAAGAAAAGAAGAAGAAGAAAGAAGAAGAAGAAAAGAAGAAGAAGAAGAAAAAAAGAAAGAAAAAAAGGAAGAAGAAAAAGAAAAGAAAGAAAGAAAAAAAGAAAAGAAGAAGAAGAAAGAAGAAGAAGAAGAAGAAGAAGAAATAAAGAAAAGGGAAAAGAAAGAAAGAAAGAAGAAGAAGAAAAGAAAGAAGAAGAGAGGAAGAAAAAGAAAGAAAAAAAGAAGAAGAAGAAGAGAAGAAAGAAAGAAGAAGAAAGAAGAAGAAGAAAGAAAGAAGAAGAAAGGTAAGGAAAGAAAAGAAGAAGAAGAAGAAGAGAAAGAAGAAGAAGAGAAGAAGAGAAGAAAGAAAGAAGAAGAAAGAAAGAAAGAAAGAGAGAAAAAAGAAAAGAAAGAAAAAAGAAAGAAAAGAAGAGAAGAATAAAGAAAGGAAGAAAGAAGAAGAAAGAAAGAAGAAGAAGAAGAGAAATGAAGAAAGAAGAAAAGAAGAAGAAGATGAAGAAGAAGAAAGAAGAAAAGAAAGAAGAAGAAAGAAAGAAAGAAGAAGAAGAAAGAAATAAGAAAGAAAGAAAGAAAGAAAGAAAGAAAAGAAGAAGAAGAAGAAAGAAGAAAGAAGAAAGAAGAGAAGAAGAAGAAGAAAGAAAGAAGAAAGAAAAAAAGAAAGAACGAAAATAAGAAAAAAGAAAGAAAGAAAGAAAGAGAAGAAAGAAAAGAAAATTAAAAAAGAAAGAAAGAAAGAAAGAAAAAGAAAAAAGGAAAAGAAAAGAAAAGAAAAGACAGAAGAAGAAAGAGAAGAAAGAAATAGATAAATAAAAGAAGAAAGAAGAAAAGAAAGAAAAACAAAAAATAAGAAAAAAAGAAGAAGAAAATCCAGTTAACGACAGGCTGACCATTTAAGGACATCCTAGCCACAACGGCCGTGACATTCCACGTGACGGATCGCTGACACAGAGGTCACCTGGCGAGCAGCTATAGCGGCGTGTCACGGACAGGTGGAGGAGATGGATGGTAGAGGTTTGTTGTGATAGCCTAGGTATAAAAATCCCCCCTCCCCCCCTTCCCCCCCCCCCCCCCCCCCCTCCCCCCCTCCCCCCCCCTCCCCCCATTCCGTCTGTCTCCTCTGCTCCCCTCTCCTCCCCCCCCCCCCCCCCCCCCCCCCCCCCCCCCCCCCCCCCCCCCCTCCCCCTCCACACCCCTGTCTAGCCCACTGTCTGAGGAGTCACAGGGGCTTAGTGGTGATGTATGTATGTATGTTTGTCCGTCGTGTCCGACGATGACCTCCAAAACAGCAGAGGAGGCAGCTGCTGTTTCGGAAACTGGGCAGAAATTTGATTATAGTGGAGATGCCTTGCCCACCAAAGTACATCCCCACTCTCTAGGCTAAGTTTTGCATAAGGACAGTCAGCGTTGGAGATGTTCTCCAAAAGGCCAACTAGCCCCCCAGGGCTGCAGCACATAAGGACTGTGCAGGTCAAGCCTCCTAGTCAGAGAGTCCTAGTCGATCACTAAAGACTTAAGCTGTAAAGTGGAATTCCATGAGTGGGAAAGAAAGCTACTGGTCATACATACAGCCTCTCACTTTGCTGTTGTTTCCCCCAGCGTCAATGGTTTAATCAAGAACTGTGATAAAGCCCAGGCGCTGAAGAGGCTAGTGGTGATGCCGTGTACCTGTAAGATCAGTCAGATCAGCGGCGTCACCTGTTGGCTATAGTTAGTTAGTATAGTGTCGGTTGATCGTTCTACTTTAGGGCTGTGGTGTGTGTGTGGGGTGTGGGTGTGTGGGAGGATTATGGATGGATGGATTATTAATGGATTGTTGGATGTGTGTGGTGTGGTGTGTGTGTGTGTGTGTGTGTGTGTGTGTGTGTGTGTGTGTGTTTGTGTGTGTGTGTGTGTGTGTATTTGTGTGTGTGCGCGCGCTTGCTTGCTTGCTTTCATACGAGCATGGATGAATGGATGGATATAAGGATGGATATAAGGATGGATGGATGGATGGATGTGTTGTGTGTGTGTGCGGGCGCGCGCTCGTGTGTGTGGTGTGTGAGGGCGCGCATGTGTGTATAGTGTGTATGAATGTATGTATGTATGGATGGATGGATGCATGTATGCATGCATGCATGTATGGATGGATGGATGCATGCATGCATGCATGCATGCATACATGCATGCATGTATGTATGGATGGATGGATGCATGGATGAATGGATGTATGCATGCATGCATGCATGCATGCATGCATGGATGGATGGATGCATGCATGCATGTATGTATGGATGGATGGATGCATGTATGCATGCATGCATGTATGGATGGATGCATGGATGGATGGATGGATGGATACATGTATGCATGGATGGATTCGTGTATGGATGGATGGATGGATGCATGCATGCATGTATGCATGCATGTATGTATGTATGCATGTATGTATGGATGGATTGGATGGATGGATGGATGGATGCATGTATGCATGCATGCATGTATGATGAATGATGGATGGATGGGATGGATGGATGATGGATGGATGGAGTTGGATGGTATGGATTGGATGGATGAATGGATGGGATGTATGCATGATGGATGGATGGATGGATGGATGGATGAATGGATGATGCAGATGCATGTCATGATGGATGGATGGATGCGATGATGGATGGCATGCATGCTGCATGTATGGATGGATGGATGGATGCATGTATGCATGCATGAATGGATGGATGGATGGATGGATGGATGGATGAATGGATGGATGGGTGGATGGATGGATGAATGGATGGATGGATGGATGTATGCATGCATGCATGTATGGATGGATGGAATGGATGCATGTATGCATGCATGAATGTATGGATGAATGGATGAATGGCTGGATGCATGTATGTATGCATGGATGGATGGATGGATGGATGGATGGATGCATGTATGCATGCAGGCATGTATGGATGGATGGATGGATGGATCAATGTGTGTATGCATGCATGCACGTATGTATGTATGTATGTATGTATGCATGTATGCATGCATTGTATGTATCTATGTATGTATTATGTATGTACGTATGTACGTATGTATGTATGTATGTATGTATGTATGTATGTATGTATGTATGTACGTACGTACGTATGTATGTATGTATGTATGTATGTGTATTTTTAATTGAGAGAGACAATGACAATGACAAATTCTTTTATTTCGAGGAAAATGAATAAGCACCCATGTGCTTTTTCACATCCTGTCCCCGCCCTTAGAGATTGTGATGTGAGTGAGAGAGAGTGGAGGAGAGAGAGAGAGAGAGAGTGAGAGAGGGGAGAGAGAGAGAAGAGATGAGAGAGAGAGAGAGAGAGGGGCGACCCGAACACACGTATATACGCATGCATGCCCATCCAAGCAACACACACACAGATACACACAGACACACACATAACACACACACCACAACACACACACTCACACACACACACACACACACCACACACACAAACACACACACACACAACACACACACACACACCACTCACACAACACCACACACACCCCAAACACTTAAAATCGAGGACTAAAAAACAACAAATTTTGAAAACTCAAAAACTTCGTTATGGCATATCCAGTCCCCCTCACTCTTTCCCCCCCCCCCCTACACACACACACATCCAACCCCTCCCCCGCACCCCCCCCCCCCCCCCCCCCTCCCCCCCCCCCCCCCCCCCCCCCCCCCCCCCCCCCCCCCCCCCCCACCCCCAAAACCCTTGGGCTAGCCCACCTTTCGAGAGGGCCCCGGGGCTTAGTGGTTTTTGTATGTATGTTTTTTTTGTCCGTCTTTTTTCCCCACGAATTTACCTCCAAAACAGCAGAGGGGGCAGCTGGTTTCGGGGAACTGGGGAGGGAAAAATTTATTATAGTGGAGAGCCTTGCCCACCAAAATTTCATCCCCACTCTCTTAAAGGGTAAGTTTTGCAAAAAGGGCACACGTTTTTGGGGTTTTTCCCAAAAAAGGGCCAAAAAAAACCCCCCCGGGGTGGCAGCCCATAAGGACTGTTGGGAGGGCAAGCCCCTAGTCAGAGAAATCCTAGTCGATCACTAAAGACTTAACTTTTAAAGTGGAATTTCCATGAGTGGGAAAGAAAAATTAATGGTCAAAACTTCAGCCCTCCTTTGCGTTTTTTTCCCCCAAGGTTTAAATTTTTTTAATCAAGAACTTTTATAAAGCCCAGGGCTGAAAAGGTTTGTGGTGAAGCCGTTTACCTTTAAGTTTAAAAAGATCGCGGCGTAACCCGTTGGAATTTGTTTTGTTTGTATTGTGTGGTTTAAAACGTTCTACTTTTGGGCTGTTTGGGTGGAGTGGGGGGGGTGGGTGTGGGGAGGATTATGGTTGGGGTGGATTATTTAAAGGATTTTTGGGTGTGTGTGGGTTGTGGTTTTTGTTTTGTGTTTTTGTGTGTGTTGGTTTTTTGTGTGTGTTTTGTGTGTGTGTTTGTGTGTGTGTGTTTTTGTTTATTTTTGTGTGTGCGCCCCCCCGGCCCTTTCTTGCTTGCCCTTTTATACAGCAGGGTGAAGGATGGGTATAAGGATGGATAATTTTTGGGTGGATGGAAAGGATGGAAGGGTGTGTGTGTGTGTGCGGGGCGGCGGGGCCGTGTGTGTGTGGTTTGTGGGGCGCGCATGTGTGGATAGTGTGTATAATGTATTTATGTAAAGGGTGGATTTGGTTTAAGGGATGCTTTTTGCTTTTAGGGGTGGGGATGCATGCCCGCTTTCAGCATGCTTTCAAGCATTTTTTGTATGTTTGGGTGGTTTGGGTGCCCTGGGGTGAATTTGGGGGTATGGATGCATTCATGCATGCCAAAGCAAAGCATTGGGGTGGTTTGGGTGAAACATGCATGTATTATGGATGGATGGGAAGCATGTAAAAAATGAAAGCCCTGTATGGATGGATGAAGGCTGGTGGATGCTTTGGGTACATGTTTTCCTTTGGGTGGATTCGTGTATGGATGGGTGGATGGAAAGCAAAAAATGCCTGTATGCTGCATGTTTGTAGTTTTGCAAGTTTTGTATGGATGGTTTGGGTGGATGGAGGGGTGGGTGCATTTTAAAGCATGGGATTTCAGGGATGGATGAATGGTTTTGGAAAGGAAGGGGTTGGTAATGGAGGTTGGGGGGGGGGATGGAAAGGATGGATGAAAGGGGGGTTTTTTATTGAAGTAAGGGGGTTTGGGTGGGTGGATGGTTTTAAGGTTTTAAAGCATGGAAAGTAAAGGGAAAGGAATGGATGGATGGTATGGATGGATGAAAGCCGCATGTTTGGGTGGGTTTGGTTTTGGGTGCATGTATGCAAAGCATGAATTGGGTGGAGGGTAAAGGGGGTTGGGTTGGGTGAATGGTTTGGGGGGTGGAGGGGGAAATTTAATGGATGATGGATGGAAAGTTGCATGCCCTGCTTTTTTGGTTTGGATGGAAAGGATGCATGGGGATAAAACCGATGAATGTATGGATGAATTTGATGAATGGCCCCGGATGATGTATGTTTTTAGGGTTTGGGGGATGGAAGGATGGATGGATCGAGGGGATGCTTTTCAGGCATTTTTTGGGGTGGTTTGGATGGATGGGGTCAATGTGTGTATGGGATGCATGCCGGATGTTTGTATGTATTGTATGTTTGTATGTAATGTAAAGGGATGTATGCTTTCATTTTTAAATTTTTAAAATTTTTTTTGTATTAAAGTTTTGTACGTATGTACGTTTGTATTATTTTATGTATGTAAAGTATTTTTTTTATGTTTGGGTTTTTTGTATGTATGTACGTCGTAAGTATGTAAGTAAAGTGTGTATGGTTATTTTTTAAATTTGGGGAGACAATGACAATGGCCCAAAACTTTTTTTTTTCGGGGAAAATGAATAAGCACCCTTTTCTTTTCCCCTTTTGTTTCCCCCCCCCCTTTGAGAGGATTTATTTTTTTTTTTGGGGGTGGGGGGGGGGGGGGAGGGGGAAGAGGGAAGAGAAGAGAGGGGGGGGGGAAAAAGAGAGAGAGAAGAGAGAGAAGACCTGAACAACGTAAAAACGCAAGGGATGTCCATCCATGCAACACCCACACAGATACACACATACACACAAACATGCACACAAACACACCACACACAAACAGCCCCAAAACCCCACACAACACAACAACCACACACACCAACACACCCCACACCCCACACCCACACACCACACACAAAAACACACACACACAAAAAACAACACAAAAAACAAAAACCACACCCCACACACAAAACCCCCAGCACTTAAAATCGAGGGCTCCAAAAGCCAAACTTCGAAAAATCAAAAACTTTCGATTTTGTCAAAATCCATTTCCCCCCCCCCACTCCTATTTCCCCCCCCCCCCCCCCACACCACACCACAACCAACCCCCCCCCCCCCCCCCCGGGGGCCCCCCCCCCCCCCCCCCCCCTTCCCCCCTTTACCCCCCCCCCCCCCCCCAAAACCCTCCTAATCCCCCCCCATCCCTAACCTCCCTCCCCCCAAAACACACACACCACAACAAAACACAAACACCCACACACAAAACAAAAAACACAAACACACCCCACACACACACACAAACACAAACACACAAAACACAACACACACAAAACACACACCAAAAACTCACAAAACAACACACACAAACACCCCACAAAAAACACAAAACACACACAAAACCCCAAACAACACACAAAAAAAACACACACCACCCCCACACAACCAAACACAAAAACACACAACACACACACACACCCCCCCCACACAAAACACACAATTCACACACCACAAACCCCACCCCACACACCACACACAAACACACCACACCCCACACACAACCACAACCACACAACCACACAACACAACACACACACAAAACACACACCCAAAACAAACACACCACACACCCCACAACACACCACACAAACACCAATTACCAAAAAAAACACCAAAAACCACACACACACAAAAAAAAAAAACACACCCCAACACAAAAACACACAAAAACAACACATACACCACACAAAACACCCCTCACACAACACACCACACAAACACAACCCCCACAACCCCAACACAAAACACAACTTCAACACAAAAACACAAAAACACACACACAAAACACAACACCACAACACACACACACACAAAAACACACACACACACACACACAAAACCCCCACACAAAACACACACCAAAACACACAAAAACACACAAATACACACACCCCACACACACACACCCCACAAAAACAAAAACACACACACACAACAAAACACACACAAAACACACACACACCACACCACAAAGATAAAACACACACACACAACCAAAAAACACACACAAAAACACACACACACACCCCCACACAAAAACACCCCACAAAAAACACAAAAACACCAAAACACACACACAAAACAACACACACAACACACACACACACAAGATTCACACAACAAACAAACCCAAAAAACAAAACAAACACACACACCCCCACACACACACCCCCACACACACACAAAACACAAAAACACACACACACACACACACAACACAAAAACACACACACACACACACCACACACACACACACACCCCAACCAAAACACACACAAGATAAAAACACACACACAACCCCACCAAAACACAACAAAACCAAAAACACACACAAAAACCACAAAAACACACACACAACACCCCACACCACACAAAAACCACACACACACACACACACCCACACACACAAATACAAAAAACACACACAAAACACACACACAAAACACACACAAAAAACACACACAACAAACAAAAAACAACCCCAGGGAAAACCCACACACACACACACAAACACCCCCAAAAAAACACAAACACAAACACACACACAAAACACACACACAAAAAAAACACAAAACACAAAAAACAACCCAAAAACACCACCCCACACACACAAAACACCCCCCCAACAAAAACCCCAAAAAAAAACATTCCCCCAAACACACCACAAAAACACACAAAACCCACACAAAACAACACACACACAAACAAAACCACACAAAACACACCAAACCAAACCCCCACACCCAAAACCAAACACAATAAAAAAAACCTCCCCCCCTTTTAAAAAAAAAAAACAACAGAAAAAAAATTTTTCCCCCCCCAAAAAAACCCAAAAACAAAACCCCCCCCCACCATAAAAAAAAAAAACCAAAAAACCACTTTTGGGGGGGGAAAGGGGGGAAGGGGGTTGGGGTTTTTTTTGGTAGGGGGGGGGGGGGGGGAAATTTTTTGGTTTAAAGGGTGGGGGGTGGGTTTTGGGGTTGGCGGGGGGGGGTGGGGGTGGGGGGTGGGGGGGGCGGGGGGGAGGAGAGCAAAAAAAGGGGGGAAAGGGGAGGGGGGGGGGGGGGGTGTGGGTGAGGGGGGGGGGGGGGTGGGGGAAGGGGGTTGGGGGGACGGGGGGGGGAGGGTTTTTTTAAATTTTTTTTTGTTTTTAAAGAGTAAGGTTGTTTTTAGTGGCTAAGGGGGCCCTCGATTTCTGTCTGTTTGTTTCTTTTCTCTGTCAGTCGTCCCTTTTTTTGTTGTCCCGTCCCGTCTCCCATTCTATTCTGTAAGTCCCGTCTTTTCCCCGGGCGGGCTATTTTCTATCTGTCTGTCTGTCTTTTTTCAATTTTTTTATCTGGTTTTTGTCTTTTAACTCTTTCTCGGGAAAGTCTGTCTAAACCCTGTCCCGTCCTGTTTTCAAACTCTGTTGGTTTTTTCCCGTTGTTTGTGTTCCCTTTCCCTTTTCTGTAAGTCTGTTTTTCAACCCCGTCTGTTACTGTTTTGTGTCTATCTCCCGTCTTTTTTCTTTGGCTTTTGAATTTTTGTATGTTGTGTTGTGTTTTCCCGTCTGTTTTCTGGTCCCCTCGTCTGTTTTTGGCTGTCTGGGCTCTGTCTAACTCTGTCTCTGCTTTGACTCTGTCTAAACTGTGTGTCTTTTCTGTCCCGTCTCAGTCTTGTTTCCTTTCCCGTCTCTGTTATCCCCTGTCTCGGGATGTTATCTGTCTCTTTAAATTTTTTCTGTCGGTTTTTTCTCTCTCTATCCCCTTCTTTGGCTCTACGTGTGTCTTTGGGCTCTGTCTCTGTTCGGTTCCTCTTCTTTTTTTCTTGTCTATCTTTTATTTCTTTTGTCACGTCGCTCTGTTAAACGGGGTGTCTGTATTTTTATGTCTCTGACTCTCTCTGTCTGTTCTGTTCTTCTGTTGTTTCTGTCTCTATCCGGGGTTTTGGCATTGTTTTTTGTCTGTTGGGCTCTGTCTATCTTGTCTCGTATGTGGTCTGCCGGGGCTGTTGTCTGTGTTATCTTTTTTGGTCCCGTCTTTTGTATGGGGGGGTTTTCTCCCGTCTTGGTTTTTTCTCTCCCTCTGTTTTTTTTTTTTGTTTTGATTTTGGGTTTTTTTCTCTCTCCATGAAATTTCAGACGGGGGATTTTTTATTACGAGGAGAAAAACCAACAAACCAATTGGGAGGGGGGGGTGGAGAAGGGGGGGGGGGGTGGGGGAAGAACGTTTCTTTTTGTTTGTTTTTGGCGCATTTAAGGGTTGGGGGTTGCTTCACATTTCTTTTTTGGGGAAAGAAACCCAAAGGGCCACCAAGGGGGAAAAGGGGGGCCCTTAGGGGGCCCCCGGGGGCACCGGGGCCCCAATTAACCCGGGGCGGGGTTCGAAGGGGGTTTTCCCACCCTTTAGTTTGGGGGGGGGGGCTGGGGGCCCTTTTGGGGGGGGTTTTAGGGGGGGGAATTAATGGGGGGTTAACCCCGGGGGGTTGGGTTTTTTTCCCCTTTCCCCCCCGGCCTTGTGGGGGTTTCAAAAAGGGGGACGTGGGGGGGGCCTGAAAAATTATTTTGGTTTGGGGAGGATAGGGGGGGAGGAAAATTGGGGGGGGTTTATGCCGGGGATGGGGGGGGGGTTTGGGAAAAAAGGGGGCCCGGTGGTGGTTTTGGAAAAGGGGGGGGGAGGGGGGGATTTTGGGGGTTTGGGGGGGTTTTTTGGGGTTGTTAGAAGGGGGGGGAAAATTGGGGGGAAAAATAGTGAAGTTAATTATTTTAAATTTTTCCCAAAGGGGGGGGGGTGGGTTGGGGGGCGGGGGGGGAAAAAGGGGGGGGGGGCGGGGAATTTTTGGGGGGGTTGGCTTGGGGAGTAGGGAATATTATGTGGTTTTGGGGGGGGTTTATAATGATTTTTTAGGGGGTTTTCCCCCCTTTTTATTGGGGGGGTTTAACAGGGGGTTTTGGAGTGTTGGGGGGGTGGGGGGAAAAGGTTTTTTGGGGGGGATGGGGGGAAAGGGGGGGGGGGGGGGAAGGGGGGGGGGTGGAATTTATTTGGGAAAATTTGGGTTTTTTTAGGGTTTGGAATAGGGAAGGGATTTGGTTTTCAAATGTGGAAATTGTTTTTGGGGGGGGGGGGGGAGGGGGCAATGGGGGGGGGGAAGGGGGAAACGGGAAAAGTTTAAAGGGGGGTGGGGGGGGGAGTTGGGGGGGTTGGGGGAAATTTCTTTTTACTTTTTTTTTTTTTTTTGTTTTAAAATTTTTTATTTTTTTGAATTTTTTTTTTTTGTTTTGATCCCCTTTTTTGTTTTGTTCCCAAGGGTTTGCTTTTTTTTTTTTTCCCGTTTTGGCCTTTCCTTTTTTTTTTTTTGGCTTTTTTTTCCCACTGGGGGCAAAGGGGCCTTTTTCTTTCTCCGACCACCCTCCAATTTCCCCCAAACCCGGGGGGCCCTTTTTAAGCTTTGGGGAAAATTTTCCCGTTCCTTTCTTTTCGGGCCCAAAAGGGTTTTTTCATCCCAAACCCCTTTGTTGAGGGGTTCCCAATTTTCCGGGGGGTCTTTTCTTCCCCCCCTTAATGTTTTTGAAAGTTTTTAAAACAAAAGGAATTAAAAGGCAAATTTTTTAAATGTTGGGTTTTAATTTTTTTTCCCTTTTTGGCTTTCGGGGCTTTCAAAACCCTTGCGGGGTTTTTTAGTGTTTTATTTTTGGAGATTTTTTTCTTAAATAAAATTTCGGGGGAAAAAAGCCCAAGGGGGGTTTTTTGCCTAAACACCCTTTTTGGGAAAAACCTCTTGGGAAAAAAAAAAAGGGTTTGGGAAAAGGGTTTTTTTTGGGTGTTTTTTAAGAGGTATTATTTTTGGGGTTGGCAGTTTTTTAAAAAAAATTTTTCGTTTTGCAATTTTAAACCCCTTTTTTTTTGGCAATGCTTTTCTCCTCCCTCTTTATCCATTCAAAATCTTTTTTCCTGAACTTGGGCGGGCGGGGGGAAGCCAAAGGATGGGCAGGTAAATTTCCCCTTCCCCGGGCGGGGTAGATGGGGTATTTTCCCATTTTTTTTGGCCCTGTTTTTTGTTTCCCCTTTTTTCTGCCCAGATTGTTCCCCCCTTTAGGTACTGTTTTTCCCCCCAAGTTGGTTTTCGGGGTGGAAGGTTGCTCCGGGGACTTTCCACGGTAACCTTCGGATTTTTTTCCCCTTTTTCCCCCCGGGGAAGGAATGGCCGGGGTGCCCTTGGTTAGACGTTTTTTTATTTAACTTTGCAAATTTTATTTGGGGGTTTTCGTTCCCCCAAAGTTTTTTCTTTCTCCGAGCTCACCTCCACCCATATGCTCCAGCTCTGTCTCAATCTGGCGTAAGATCTTGCAGCTCTGTGTTACTTCCGCCCATGAGGTCAATGTCATCGCAAACCGCAAGTTGTTTGAGGGGTCTGCCGCCAATGGAGATAGTAGAGTGAAGTCATGGAGGGTCTCTCTCATAATGTTTTCCAAGAACAGATTAAACAGGACTGGAGATAACAGGCATCCTTGTCGGACCCCAACTGTGGTTTTGAAGTAGTCTCCGACCTGACTGTTCAGAAGGACTGCACTGCTTGCGGTGTTGTATAGTGCTTGAATGGTTTGCATTAGTCCTTCTTCAATGCCAAACATTCTGAGGACCTGCCACAGGCCTTCGTGCCATACACTGTCGAAAGTCTTCTTGAAGTCGATGAAGTTGTGGAACAGGTCTCTCTGATGTTGAAGATGTTTTTCCATCAGGATGTGGCAGTTAAAAATCTGTTCGATTGTGCTCCTGCCTGCCCTGAACCCAGCTTGTTCCTCTGCAAGGTGTTCTTCTGCCTCCTTCTTTAGTCGATTCAAAATAACTTTGAGCATGATCTTGCTGGCGTGGCTGATGAGGCTGATTGTTCTATAGTTTTGGCATTGGCGTAAATTCCCCTTCTTGGGCAGGGGTATGATGAGTGATTGTGCCCATTCTGTTGGCCGCTGTTTTGTCTCCCAAATCTTCTGACAGATAGCTGTAACATGTGTGATGACTGTTTCGCCACCATGCTTGAGCAGCTCTGCTGGTATGTTGTCTGCTCCTGGGACTTTCCTACTGGTAAGCTACGGATGGCTTCTTCCACTTCTTCCCTCAGTATAGGTAATGCGAGGGTGCTCTTGATGTAGCTGCTTTCTCTCTATTATGCTCTTGTCAGGTTGTATTGGGTAGTTGTACAGTTCTTGACAATACTCAGACCACCTGTTCAATGCAGCTGAGCTTTCTGTGAGGAGGTTTCCGGAGCTGTCTTCAATGACTGATGATTTGGTTTGAAGTGGTTTTGTGAGTTTCTTCAGGGTGTCGTATGCCTTTTTACTGATGCCCACTTTCATGCTTTTTTCGATCTCATCACATTGATCACTGATCCACTTCTCTCAGGCCTTTAACATTGACTTCTTCACAAGATTGTTGGCCTCCCGGTATTCTTTAGGGTTGGAAGACCTGGTTGGTTTCAGTGCTCTTCTTGTATTGCAGAGGTCCAAGATGTCATTGGTAGTCCATGGCTGGTGTTTATTCCTCTGACGACCGAGTACCTCCTCTGCTGTTTCTCGACTGCCTCATTAAAGTTGTTGTGAGGTCATTGATGTCATTGTCCAGGAGGGTTAATGCCGCAAAACGTCCGCCAAGCTTAGCTTGGAAGATCTACCTCGACATCTGGATCTTTCAGTTTGTCCACGTCCAATTTGATACGTGGGTTTGCAGGCTGTTTGTTTTTATTCAGCTTCATTTTGAATACCAGCAGCACAAGGTCGTGTCGCTGCCTATGTCAGCTCCAGGTAGGTTCTTGTTCTGGCTCTGTTGATGCTGGATTTGAAGCGCCGTGGTGTTAAGATAAAATCTATTTGGTTATGGATCTTGCCGTTTGGCGCGTGCCAGGTTGTCCTCCTTGACTGCTTGTGGGGATAGATGGTATCGGCAATGGTAAGTCTGTGGGTGCAGGCAAACTCCAGCAGACGTAGTCCCCTGTCGTTGGTCTCTCCAGTTCCAAACTGACCAACTGTTTCGGCCCATTGGTTGTAAGAGTCAGGACCTACTTTGCGTTAAAATCCCCTTGGATGATGATGATGTCCTTCTTGGGTATTTCATAATGGTCTCTTCAAGATCTTCGTAAAATTCTTCTACTCTTCATCTGCATGGTCAGATGATGGTGCATAGATTTGTATGATGGTGATGGTTCTTGGGCTTGCCAACACCCGATGCTAAATCCTGCTGGGAACCGGTGTACAGCTGAAAAAAA
>CM054161.1:32248701-32258902 GCA_028751875.1 Rapana venosa | reverse complement strand
ACAAAACACACACGCAGCACGCACGATACACACATACACCATGCACATACGCATACGTACGCACGCACATGTACACATACTCTCCCCTGCACGCACATGCAAACACACACAAGCATGCACGCACCCACGCACACACACAGTTATGTGGTAAATCCATTTGCAGGCATGCACGTTTGCGTGCACGTGCGCACACATGTACAGCCTACATGGACATACACATGTATATGGTAAAAACACAAAAACAAGGTGCTTCAAACAACAACAACAACGCAATGTGTTTACTACAATAACATAACATGTTTACTACAATAACACAACATGTTAACCACATGGGCATATGTGGAGGCGGAGAGGAGAGGAGGAGGAATATCATTACTGACAGCATTTGTCATTGCTAACAGCAGTGAATGCCCTCTACATGATTTTATTATTTGTTTCATGTTGATGATAGAACTTGAAAGAATAAGTGCAGTGATAATATAACTGATATAATTGAGTGGATTTTTACATTTTGTTTTTGTTTGTTTGTTGTCAATCTTAGTGAAAATCTTAAAGGAAAAACGATATGTGGTATAAACACACGTTCATATTCGATTTCTTTCGTTGTTTTTTTGTTTGTTTGTTGTTGTTGTTGTTTGTTTGTTGTTGTTTTTTTTTTGGGGGGGGTCGGATTTTCGTTTTTTTCCATTGTACAGCTACGAATTGATAGAATCACATCCGTAGACTAAGGAGCACTGAAGTGGGAATCTTTGCTTTCCTATTGTTGCTATTGTGATGGACATGAATTGAGCATGCATTACTCTCTCCCTCCCTCCCTCCCTCACCCCCCCCCCCCTCTCTCTCTCTCTCTCTCTCTCTCTCTCCTCTCTCTCTCTCTCTCTCTCTCTCTCTCTCTCTCTCTCAGAAATTTCAGAACTCAGAAATTGAATGTATCTCGGCCTTAGGCCATAATACATGGTTGGCGTAGGAGAAATTGACAATGCTTTTTTTTTCCAGACATAAGGAAGGTACACTTAGATCAAAATAGTGAATTGTGTTTGATACATATGTATTTTTATGCATTTGTGCATTGTCTTCATTATTTCTTTCACTGAAAGTGAGCTTGGTATTGTGTATGTTATCCGGTTTTTGCCCACTCTGTGGCATTGTCAATTTCTCCTACGTCAACCATGTATTAGGGCCAAAAGCCGAGATACATTAAATTTCTGGATTTCTAGTTTCTCTCTCTCCTCTCTCCTCCCCTCTCCCCCCCTTTTCCCTCCCCCTCCCCCTCTCCCCCCTCTCCCTCCCCTTTTTGGAAATCTTCTTCTGTTTTTTCCTTGTTTTCCCCCCTTCCCCCTGAACCTTTTTTGCTGTCGTTGTCTTTTTGGGTTTCTTTCCTTTTCCCCAAAATTCATCGTTTTCCATTCGCCCTTTTGCTGCGGGCCCTGTAGAGGGGTTTTGGGTTTTAAAGGCCCGCCAGCCCATGCCCCCTCCCCTTTTCTCTTGTCTCCCTCCAGTAAAAATGCCAGTCTGCTGCCCAAGGGTAATATTTGTTTTTCTACTAAAAGTGCTTTTTCCCATTATTCCCCGAAATTTAAAAAAAAAAACCACCCATCTGAGCGCTTTGATTTTTTGTTTTAAACAAGATTCAGCGCTATATAATTCCATTTTTTTTATTATTAGTTTTATTATATTTTTAAATTATTATTATTTTTAATTATTATTATTATCCCGTCCCCATCACATCATCATCATCATCATCTTTCATCATCATCATCATTGTTATTGTTATTATTTTTTATTTTTTACTTTTTGATGTTAGGTGCATGTTTTAAAAACGTTTGGGTTGGGCCCGGGAATACTCAGGGGTGGGGAGCACTCGCTTTCCCCACCCAATTTAAGCACCCGGCAAAGGGGGGTTACCAGTTGGATGGGTGACCGTTTGCGCCCCTTTGGGCTTCAGTACAGTGCCCCTTCACCCCAGCTTAAAGGGTTCCTTGCCCCTTTGGGGTTCGGGGAAAGGAAAAAGCAGGCGGGGGAGAGGAAGGGGCCCCGGGCCCTAAATAGCTGGCCCTAGAAAAAGTGATCTCTGACGCCTCGCCCCCCCTACAAACCTTTAAAAAGGTTAGGAACCCTTTCCCATCCTTTTTATCCTTTTTTTCGTTTAAAAACAAAAAAACACTTTGATTTTTTTTCTCTGTAAAAGTAATTGTGAATCGTTGTTTACAAGAAAAACAGTTTTTTTTTTGTTGTTATCTTTTTTTTTGGTGGTGTCAGTTTGTTTTTTTTTAACGTTCAAAAACACAAGGTCTTTTGTTTTTTAACCCTTTTACAAGCCCATTTTTGTCTTTACAAAAACCTGCTTTTACCCTTTTTTACATGCCCAGTTGCCGTTTACAAAAACCTCCCGTTACCCTTTTTACTTTCCCTTGACGTGTACAACACCTGCTGTTACCCTGTTTACATGTCAGTTGACGTGTAAAACACCCTGTTACCGCTTTTTACTGTCATTTTGACGTGTAAAAAACACAATTTGTTTGTTTTTTGTTACCCTTTTTAAATGCCCATTTTGCCCTGTACAACACCGCTGCTGTTCCCCTTTTTACATGACTGAAAAACCACCTGTGTTACCCCTTTTTTTACAGGGCCCTTTTGACGGTACAACACCTGTTTGTTCCCCCTGTTTACAGTAAAGTTACGTGTACAAAAAACCTCTTTTTAAACCCCCTGTTTACGACTTTTACGTGTACAACACCTGCGTTCCCCCCTTTTTACAAACCCAGTTAAACGTGTAAAAACACCTGCTGCTGTTACCCTTTTTACTTTAAACGGGGGGGGTTAAACGGTACAACCCCCCTGCTTTTACCCTGTTTACATGACATTGCGTGTCCCAACACAATTTTTTTTTGCTGTTTTACCCTTTTTAATGTCAGTTGATGGGTACAACACCTCCTTTTTTACCCTTTTTTAACCCATGTCATTTGACGTGTACAAAAACCTGCTGTTACCCTTTTTACATGAAAATTGACGTGTAAAACCCCCTTGCTGTTCCCCCTTTTTACATGTCATTTTGGGCCCGTGTGGCTTTTACCTGCTTTTACCCTTTTTCCCATTCAGTAGATTTAAAACCCACCTGCGGGTTTACCCGTTTAATGTCAGTTGGGACGTGTACAAACCCCTGCTGTTACCCTGTTTACAATGTCTTTTTGACGTGTACAAAAACCGCTTTTTACCCTGTTTAAAAGGGTCTTTGACGGTCCCAACCCCTTCTTTACCCTGTTTACATGCCCAGTTGACTTGTACAACACCTTTTGGTTTCCCTGTTTAAAATGTCAGTTTGACGGGGTACCCCCAAAAACTTTTTTTTGCTCCCTGTTACCCTTTTACAGAGGAGGGGTAGCAGCATTGAGCGTGGTTACCACTTGGAATGGGTAAACCTTTTTGGCGCCCCTTTGTCGCAGTACGGGTCCCCCCAGTTCCCACCCGGCTGTAAAGGGGTACCTCCCTCAAAAGGGTCAGGGAAGGAAAAAGGCAGCGAAAGGAGAAGGGGCGCCGCCTAAATTACGGGCCGCAGAGAAGCTGAGGTCCTGACACCTCGCCCCCAAAACGACCTATATTTTGGGACTCCTTTCCCTTTTCCCTTACTTACCCTTTTTCCCATGTCAATCGTTTTTTTAACAACACAAAAATATTGTTTTTTTTATTTATTTTTTTTTATTTTTCCCTTTTTTCGGGGATAATGGAATAAAAAACCAGGGCCTTTTTAAAAAAAAAACATCCATCCCCATGTGTATGCATTTTTATAAAGTTTAAAGCATTCCCACCGGCCACAATGGCCAAACTTTTCCCAAAAAGGGAAAGGGTTTTAAAAGGGTGCAAAGATGACTGCGTGCTTTTCCATTTCCGGCCCCGGGGTTTTATATTTTCCCATCCGAAGGATTTTAAAGGGGATGGAGTGGGGGCAATAAAGTTAACCCAAAGGGGGAAAAAAAAAAAAAATCCTTTGAACGAGATTCAAAACCCGGGATCAAAAATCCCGAGACATCACTCTAACCACCAGCTTACCCCGCCCTTTGGGTTGTTACCACTTTTTCCCATAATTTTTGCCCAATTGTTGTTTACAACAAAAGCCCAAAGATTTTCCCTGGAAACACGCCAACCGTTTTCTGCACAATTTTTTTTTGGATGTAAACCTTGTCCCGAGTAAGTTGTAATTTCTTTTGAGGTTACCCGATAAACACACCACCATTTTTCACACACACACGCCCACAAAAAACCCCCACACAAAACACAAACACAACAACTAACCACCCCACACACACACACACCCCCCTTCCCCCCCCCCCCCAAAAAAAACAACAAAAACCCCAAACAACAACAACACCACACCCCAACAAAACCTTTACACCACGTTTTCGGTTGTGATATTAGGGGCATCTTCTGCGCATATAGTTCCCCTTTGGGCCGGCTTTGTTGAAATTATAGCATTAATCCTTCTCTCTGTATCTGTCTGCCCTGTCTGTCTCTGTCCTCTGCCCTCTGCCAAAGTCCCCTCTCTCTCTCCTCTCCTCTCTCTCTCTCCTCTTTTCCAACTCCCTCATTTCTCACTTCTCTCCCCCTCCCCCCCTCCCCCCCCCCCCCCCCACCCCCCCCCCCCCCCCCCCCCTCTTCTCCTGTTTTCTGTTCTGCCTGCTCGGGTCTCCTCTCTCTCTCTCTCTCCTCTCTTCTCTCTCTCCCTCTCTTCCACTCTCACCCTTCTCTCACTCTCTCTCTCACACACACCCCACAAAAAACCCCCACACCCTAACACACACACACACACAAAACAAAACCACACACACACACACCCCACAAAACACACACACACACACCACACACACAACAAGGATGCTTTTTCCCCTTATCCCCCCAATAAAAAATAAAGAATAAACCCCCAAAAACACACACTCTCTCCTCCCCCCCACTCACCCCACAAACACACACACACACACACACAAAACCACAACACACACACACACAACAACCCACACCCACACACACATAAAAAAAAGAAAATGCTTTCTTATTCAATTTTCCATCGGGAAAATTAAAATTTTAAATTTAAAACTTGCCCTTACTTGACACACCCCCAAAACCACACATGATGTTTTTTTTCCATTACCCTCGAAATAAAAAATAAAAAATTTAACACACCCCCCAACACACACACACACACACCACACACACACACACACACTCACACACCAGAGAGAAGAGAGGGGAGAGAGAAAGAGGAGAAGAGAGGAGAGAGAGAGAGGAGAACAGACAGACAGACAGAGACAAAAGACAGAGACAGAAAAGAGAGACAAGACAGAGAAGTAAGAGTGAAAAGGAGAAGACAGGACAGAGAAAAGAGAAAAGGAGAGAGAAGAAGAGAGAGAAGAGGAGAGAGAAGAGAGGGGAGAGAGGGGAGAGGAGGAGAGAAAAGAGAAGAGAGAAAAGAGAAATAAAACATTTTTGGGGAAAAGTTTTTTAAAAATAAAAACAACCCGTGTATTTCATTGGGCCCTAAAGGGAAAGGAAAAGGTCAGACAGGAATTTTTTTTTCTAAACCCAATGCAAAACCTCAACGGGGCCCCCCCCAACCAAAGCTTACAAGGGGGGAAAGGGGATGGGGGGGGGGGGGGGGAAAAGGAAGGGGGGGGGGGTAGGGGGGAAAGGTTTTGTTTTTTTTGGTTCAAGGAAAGGCCTAAAGAGGTTTTTTGTTTTTGGGAAAAATTTCCTGTGGTTAGTGGTTAGGACGGGTATTCATTCTTCCCATTTTTGAAAAAAATTTTTGATAGGGGGGTTGGGGGTTTGTGGGGGAGTGGGGGGGGGGGGCCGTGGGGGGGGGAAAGTCTTTTGGGGCGTGTGTGTGTGTGTTTTTTTTGCTGCTGTGTGTGGGGGGTTGGTGTGTGTGAAATGCATGTGTTATGCTGCGGAATTGGGGTGTTTTCGTGCTGCATTTGCGTGTGTGCGTGCGGTGTGAGGGCCCCCCATTTTCGTTTTTTTTTTTCCCCCTAAAAAAGCAAAGTGTTTAAAACCACTAAACCACCACCTCTCAAAAAAACCTGAATTTGGGAAAGAACCACCAAAACAAAACATTTTTAATTTTCGGGGGCCAAAACATAGCCTGGTGTATGTGTGGTGTGTGGTGTGCCCCCCCGCGCGCGGGGCGTGCTTGCTTTGCGTGCGTGTGTGTTGTGTGTGTGTGTTTTGGTGTGTGCCAAAAACTGGTCCCTTCATAAAATGGACAGTCTTAACGGAGATAATAAACTCTTCACCAGGGAAAACTAAAAAACTTCAAAATGGAAAACCCTTCCCCCTCCCCTTTTCCCTTCTGAAGACATCCCCCCGGGTTAGTCGGCTGCCAATGCCACAGCCCTCCCAAATGGCAAGACGAACCAAACCCCAAATTCCAAAACTGACCATTTCCTATCGCTTTGTGAGCGTGGAATCGGGGGTGAAACCAAAACAGATTATTCTCGGGGAAGTTTTGGGGAAGAAACAGTTAAAAGGGGGGGTTTCACCCCCTTAGCTTCGGGGGCCCTTTCGGATGAAAACTATAAACCGGGGGCCCCGTTTTGCAAAACGCACCCCAGGACATCTTGCTACACTTTTAAAAATCCATTTTCCGTTTTTTCGAGAGAGTAGGCCAATGGGCGGGGGGAAACAGATGACAAAATTTTTCAAAACCACATACACACGCGATGGATTTTAAAAAAAGCACATGATGCTTATTCCATTATCCTCGATATAAAAAAATAAAAAAATAAAAAAAAATAAATAAAAAAGCTCTCGTCTTGGGATCCGAAAGAGACCTGTCAGTAAAAAATAGCATCCTCCCCCCCCCCCCCCCCACCTACTATTGTTTACAATTTCCCTTTCTACCCCTCTTTTTGGTTTACAGCATTTTTTTTTCTTTTTTGTTGTTTTTTTTGTTTTTCCCTTTGTTACCTCCTTCTTGTCAAATTTCCCCTTTTTGGGTTTCCCATCTTTCTCCTTCGTCCTCCCCCCCCCCCGCTCCCCCAGAAAGACTTAAAAGATAACTTTTTATTTTCCCCCTACCCTGAAGTCAATCAACTTGGGGGGGGGGGGGGGGGGGGGGCTTTTTTGATTTGCCCAAAACGCTGATTAAAAAACAGCAGTGCAACCCTTTTTCGCTCGGGGAAACTCAAAGTTGTTGCCAAGATAGGGCCTGAGGGGGTCAATAACGGATGAACTAGAAACCGAGGCCCCGTGTGCGAACGCACGGGAGAACATCTTGCGTACACGTTAAAACCTTTTTCCGTTTTTGAAAGAGTAGGCCATTTGTGTGCCGGTGGGAACAGATGACAAAATTGAAAAAAAAACCCCATAAAACACGGGGACTGGATGTAAAAAAACACAAAGAGTGCTTATTTTTCCCTTATCCCCGATATAAAAAAAAAAAATAAAAAAAAATAGATACAAAAATAAAAAAGAATTTTCTTTTATGAGTAAACCCTATAAAATCTCACAATGCGGTGGTCCCAGAGGAAAAACGCGCCTGCCAAAAGCGGAAAGGGCCGGGGCAAGTGTGCGGTGGTGCAATTCCGTTCGGAAACCCCAAAAAATTTCCCCCCCTTAAATCTGGGTGCTAGTCTTTCGGGTAACGATAAACCGGGCCCGTGTTACACCCCAAATTTTTTTTTGCCCCACGAAAAAGAACCCACGGGAACAAGAAAGTTGTCCCGACAAAACTCTGTAAAAAAAAAAGAAGGGCCCCTTTAATAGGAAAAAATACAGTTCAAACAGGAAAAAAGAAAAAAAAAAAGGGGGCGCTGCTCTTTTGGGGACGCCTCCTTCCCCCAGGGAGTAAAGGGAGCCCGTATTTCAAAACAGAGAAAAACGGCCGTGACTTAAAGTGTGTACCTAAAAAAAGAAAAAAGGGAAATAAATAAATGCTAGCGGGCCCAAAATTTTTTGGCGCTTTTTTTTGTCCCGAATTTTCAACTTTTTTTCTTCGGGCGTCGAAAAACGCTTTGACAGCAGCTACCTTATTATCTGCACATGACCAAAAAGGGTTTGGGGCTGGCCGTTTTAAATTTAAACCCAAACGCCTGACAAGTCAGGGGCCCCGCCATCCGATTTCCGCAAGGGAGAAAAATGACATTTTAGAAGGGGCCTTTTTTTGGAGGAAAAAAAAAAAAAAGGCAAAAGGGAAAGGACCAAGAAGGTAAAAATAAGACGACAAAAGAAAGAAAGAAAGGGGCTAAAAGGGAAAAAGAAAGGGAAAACAAAAAATTCGAAGAAGAAGAAGGAGGAGGAGAAGAGGAAGAAGAAGAATTCGAAAAAAGAAGAAGAAGAAGAAGAAAAGAAGAAGAAAAGAAGAAGGAAAAAAAGAAAGAAAAAAAAGAAAGAAAGAAAAGAAAAGAAAGAAGAAGAAAAAAGAAGAGAAGAAGAAGAAAAGAAGAAAAGAAAAAGAAGAAAGAAAGGGAAAAAAAGAAAGAAAGAAAGGGAAAAGAAAAGGGAAAAAGAAAAGAAGAGGAAGAAATAAAGAAAGGAAAGAAAAGAAGAAAGAAAGAAAAAGAAGAAGAAGAAAAGAAAGAAGAAGAAGAAAGAAAGAAAGAAAGAAAAAGAAAAAAGAAGAAAAAGAAGAAAAGAAGAAAAAAGAAAAAAGAAGAAGAAGAAGAAGAAGAAGAAGAAAAAAAGAAAGAAAAAAAAAAAAAGAGAGAAAAAAAGAAAGAAAAGAAGAGAAGAAATAAAAAAAGGGAAAGAAAAAAAAGAAAGAAAGAAGAAGAAGAAGAAGAAGAAAGAAGAAGAAGAAGAAGAAGAAGAAGAAGAAAGAAAGAAAGAAAGAAAGAAAGAAAAAAGAAAGAAAGAAAAAGAAGAAGAAAGAATAAAGAAAGAAGAAGAAAGAAAGAAAGAAAGAAGAAGAAGAAAGAAGAAGAAAGAAAGAAGAAGAAGAAGAAAAGAAGAAAAAGGGAGAAGAAGAAAAAAAGAAAAAAAAGAAAGAAAGAAAGTAAGAAAGAAAGAAAGAAAGAAAAAAAAAGAAAGAAAAAAAGAAAGAAAAAAAAGAAAAGAAAGAAGAAAAAAAAAGGAAAGAAAGAAAAGAAAAAAAAAGAAAAGAAAAAAAGTAGAAGAAAGAAGAAAAAAGCAAATAAAAAATAAAAAGAAAGAAAGAAAGAAAAGAAAGAAAAGAAACAAACAAATAAAAAAAAAGAAGCAAAATCCAGTTAACGACAGGATGACCATTAAGGACATCCTAGCCACAACGGCCGTGACATTCACGTGACGGATGGGCTGACACAGAGGTCACCTGGCGACAGCTATAGCGCATGTCACGGACAGGTGGAGGAGATGGATGGAGGGGTTTGTTGTGATAGCCTGGGTATAAAAATCCCCCCCTCCCCCCTTCCCTCCTCCTCCCCCCCCCCCCCCCCCCCTCCCTCCCCCCAACTTCCGTCTGTCTCCTCTGCTCCCCCTCCTCTCTCTGCCCCCCCCCCCCCCCCCCCCCTACCCTCCCACACCCCTTGTCTAGCCCACCTGTCTGAGGAGTCACAGGGGCTTAGTGGTGATGTATGTATGTATGTTTGTCCGTCGTGTCCGCGATGACCTCCAAAACGCAGAGGAGGCAGCTGCTTTTTTCGAAACGGGGCAGAATTTGATTATAGTGGAGATGCCTTGCCCACCACAGTACATCCCCACTCTCTAGGCTAAGTTTTGCATAAGGACATCAGCGTTGGAGATGTTCTCCAAAAGGCCAACCAGCCCCCAGGGCCGCTGAGCACATAAGGACTGTGCGAGCAAGCCTCCTAGTCAGAGAGTCCTAGTCGAATCACTAAAGACTTAAGCTGTAAAGTGGAATTCCATGAGTGGGAAAGAAGCTACTGGTCATACATACAGCCCTCACTTTGCTGTTTTTCCCCCAGCGTCAATGGTTTAATCAAGAACTGTGATAAAGCCCAGCGCTGAAGAGGCTAGTGGTGATGCCGTGTACCTGTAAGATCAGTCAGATCAGCGGCGTCACCTGTTGGCTATAGTTAGTTAGTATAGTGTCGGTTGATCGTTCTACTTTAGGGCTGTGGTATGTGTGTGGGTGTGTGTGTTGGAGGATTATGGATGGATGGATTATTAATGGATTGTTGGATGTGTGTGTGTTTGTGTGTGTGTGTGTGTGTGTGTGTGTGTGTGTGTTGTTGTGTGTGTGTGTGTGTGTATTTGTGTGTGTGCGCTTGCT
>CM054161.1:32236201-32243701 GCA_028751875.1 Rapana venosa | reverse complement strand
CTTTGTCAACCACCTTTCTCCAGTCCTCTCGTCTCTCGGCCGCTCTCAGGGTGTCTCTCAGCCCCATGTCTGTCCACTCTCGAATGTTGTCCTCCCATCTCTTCCTTTGTCTGCCTCTTCTTCTTCCTCCCCTCACTGTGCCTTGTAGGATTGTTTTAACAAGACAAGAGGAGCGTGTGACATGACCAAACCACTTCAGTTTTCGTTGTCTTGCGAGTGTTTGATATGTCTGAGATAAAATCTGTAGTAATATATGTAACGGAGATAAACGCAAGGGACGTTATGAGTCAAACAGCTTCCATAATAGGCCATCATTGGAAAACATGTTTGTTGACGTTTATTTGGATGTTGTAATACCATTTGTGTATTTTTGGGGTCATAGTCACTAGTATGTCAAATATGACGTTAGCAATTTTCCCTCTTTGATTGATAGGCTTATCATCATCATCATCATCATCATCATCATCATCATCATCATCAGATCCGTGACCTTGGCGGTCGTGGGGAAGACACGAAAGACGATGCCGCGGTAAGCCTCCTCCATCCATCTCGGTCCTCGGCTCTGCGCAGTAGTGCCGAGTCATTCATCCTGGTCCATTCTCTGATGTTGTCCATCCATGACTTGTTCTGTCTTCCCCTCTTTCTGCCACCTTCGAGTGTTCCCTGCAGTACTGTTTTTGGCAGAGTGTTGTGGCGGGTGACGTGGCCGAACCATGTCAGCTTTTTCTTCTTGACGATAGTGAGAAGGGGTTCCTGTGGACCTGCCAGCCGTGTTATTTGACTCTTGACAAATTCATTGGTCTTTCGTTCTCTCCAGGATATGCCCAGCAGTTTTTTTTAATGGCATTTTGTTTCAAATGACTGGATTCGCTTTGCTGTTTCAGCAGTCAATGTCCAGGTTTCACTTCCGTACAGCAGGATAGTCTGAATTAGGGCTTTGTAGAGCTTTAGTTTGATTGGGAAACTGATCTCTTTACTTTTCCATATGGTGGTGAGTTTTGTCATGGAAGATGTTGCCATGGCTATTCTGACTTTGATTTCAGTCGTCGATCGCCCGTCCTTTGTGAGTGTAGCGCCAAGGTATTTAAAAGCGTCTACCTCCTCCAGTTGTTGGCCGTTCATGTAAATTTTAGCAGTGGCGTTGCTCGTGCACTGTTCACAAGTACTTTACTTTTCTCCGAGCTCACCTCCATCCCATATGCTCCAGCTCTGTTCTCAAGTCTGGTCGTAAGATCTTGCAGCTCTGTGTTACTTCCGCCCATGAGGTCAATGTCATCGGCAAACCGCAAGTTGTTGAGGGGTCTGCCGCCAATGGAGATAGTAGAGTGGAAGTCATGGAGGGTCTCTCTCATAATGTTTTCCAAGAACAGATTAAACAGGACTGGAGATAACAGGCATCCTTGTCGGACCCCAACTGTGGTTTTGAAGTAGTCCTCCGACCTGACTGTTCAGAAGGACTGCACTGCTTGCGGTGTTTGTATAGTGCTTGAATGGTTTGCATTAGTCCTTCTTCAATGCCAAACATTCTGAGGACCTGCCACAGGCCTTCGTGCCATACTCTGTCGAAAGTCTTCTTGAAGTCGATGAAGTTGTGGAACAGGTCTCTCTGATGTTGAAGATGTTTTTTCCATCAGGATGTGGCAGTTAAAAATCTGTTCGATTGTGCTCCTGCCTGCCCTGAACCCAGCTTGTTCCTCTGCAAGGTGTTCTTCTGCCTCTTTCTTTAGTCGATTCAAATAACTTTGAGCATGATCTTGCTGGCGTGGCTGATGAGGCTGATTGTTCTATAGTTTTGGCATTGGCGTAAATTCCCCTTCTTGGGCAGGGGTATGATGAGTGATTGTGCCCATTCTGTTGGCCGCTGTTTTGTCTCCCAAATCTTCTGACAGATAGCTGTAACATGTGTGATGACTGTTTCGCCACCATGCTTGAGCAGCTCTGCTGGTATGTTGTCTGCTCCTGGGGACTTTCCTACTGGTAAGCTGCGGATGGCTTCTTCCACTTCTTCCCTCAGTATAGGTAATGGCGAGGGTGCTCTTGAGTAGCTGCTTTCTCTTCTATTAGCTCTTGTCAGTTGTATTGGGTAGTTGTACAGTTCTTGCAATACTCAGACCACCTGTTCAATGCAGCTGAGCTTTCTGTGAGGAGGTTTCCGGAGCTGTCTTCAATGACTGATGATTTGGTTTGAAGTGGTTTTGTGAGTTTCTTCAGGGTGTCGTATGCCTTTTTACTGTTGCCCACTTTCATGCTTTTTTCGATCTAATTCACATTGATCACTGATCCACTTCTCTCTGGCCTTTAACATTGACTTCTTCACGAGATTGTTGGCCTCCCGGTATTCTTTAGGGTTGGAAGACCTGGTTGGTTTCAGTGCTCCTCTTGTATCGCAGAGGTCCAAGATGTCATTGATAGTCCATGGCTGGTGTTTATTCCTCTGACGACCGAGTACCTCCTCTGCTGTTTCTCGGACTGCCTCATTAAAGTTGTTGGTGAGGTCATTGATGTCATTGTCCAGGAGGGTTAATGCCGCAAAACGTCCGCCAAGCTTAGCTTGGAAAATCTCCTCGACATCTGGATCTTTCAGTTTGTCCACGTCCAATTTGATACGTGGGTTTGCAGGCTGTTTGTTTTATTCAGCTTCATTTTGAATACCAGCAGCACAAGGTCGTGGTCGCTGCCTATGTCAGCTCCAGGGTAGGTTCTTGTTCTGGCTCTGTTGATGCTGGATTGAAGCGCCGTGGGGTTAAGATGAAATCTATTTGGTTATGGATCTTGCCGTTTGGCGCATGCCAGGTTGTCCTCCTTGACTGCTTGTGGGGATAGAGGGTATTGGCAATGGTAAGTCTGTGGGTGCAGGCAAACTCCAGCAGACGTAGTCCCCTGTCGTTGGTCTCTCCAGTTCCAAACTGACCAACTGTTTCGGCCCATTGGTTGTAAGAGTCAGGACCTACTTTGGCGTTAAAATCCCCTTGGATGATGATGATGTCCTTCTTGGGTATTTTCATAATGGTCTCTTCAAGATCTTCGTAAAATTCTTCTACTTCTTCATCTGCATGGTCAGATGATGGTGCATAGATTTGTATGATGGTGATGTTCTTGGGCTTGGCCAACACCCGGATGCTGATAATCCTGCTGGAAGCCGGTGTACAGCTGATAATGCACCCCACTACTTCCTTTCTGACAATAAATGCCACTCCATGTTGATGATGTTTCTCTTGGCCACTGTACCAGATCTTGTTGCCTTCTTCAGTCAATGTCTCACCAAATCCTTTTCCATCTCACTTCTCCTAGTCCAATAATGTCCCATTTATAGCGGCTAAGCTCATACTCTAGTTCTTTGATTTTTCCGCACTGGTAGAGTGTACGGACGTTCCATGTACCAATGGTGATCTGTTCTCTAGGGAGCTTAAGTAATGTTTTAACTCCAGTAGCTGACTTGTCACTTCCATCCTGGTGTTGATCAATGGAAAGCGCGGCCGTTGGTAACCCGGGCCTCGACCGATCCGGTATCATATTGGCTTTGTGTTTGTCTCTCATGTCTTTTCTGTGGGATTAGGATATTCCTTGGTGGCGCCAATCTCCTCTCCAAGTCTCCATATGTTTGGGTTTTTTTTCTATTGGGGTTTCCTCCCCCACATGCGACAGGTTGTACTGGGTTACATGGATACCAGTAGCAGTAACAGAGAACTTCTCTGACTCTCTTTTATTAGGCTTATAGCTTTTGTCAAAATAAAAATCTCTCTCCCCTCTCTCTCTCATCTCCTCTCTCTCTCTTCTCTCTTCTCCTTTTCTCCTCTCCTCTCTCTCTCTTTCCCTCCTCTCTCACTCTCTCTCTCTCTCTCTCTCTCTCTCTCTCTCTCTCTCTCTCTCTCCCCTCTCTCTCTCCCCTCTCTCTCTCTCTCTTTCTCCTTTTTTGTTTTTTTAGTTGTTGTTGTTGTTGTTTTGGAGGGGATTATTCGGTTGTCCCCTCTCCCCTTGTTGTTAATGCTGCTTTATTTTGCTCTTGGTTTCCTTGCTATTTCTTCTTTTTTGTGGTTGCTTCTGTGTTTTTTGTTGTGTTCTGTTGCTTTATTTTATTATTTGTTGTTGTTTTGGTTTGTTTTCTTCTTCTCTCTCTCTCTTTTTCGGTGATTTTTTGCTAGGGGGGGGGGGGGGGGGGCGGGCGCGGCGTTCGTGTGTGGATATTTTTTTCCCATTTACTGTGTGAGTGTATTGGTATTGGCCTTATTTTATTTTATCATTATATCCCTAACAGCGGGGACTGAATGTAAAAAACAAACAAACACATGAGTGCTTATTCATTATCCTCCAAATAAAAGAATTTGTCATTGTCATTGTCATTGTCTCTCTCTCTCTTTCTCTCTCTCTCTCCCTCTCTATCTCCCTCCCTCTCTCTCTCCTTCTCTCTCTCCCTCCATCTCTCCCCCCCTCCCTCTCTCTCCCCTCCCTCCTCTCTCCCTCCCCTTCTCTCTCTCCTATTGCTACAGCTTGTCCTATATGAAAGAGGTCTAATGAATTAGTGAACCTTTATTTTCCTGTTTGACAAAATGATGCTGTAATGTTTTTTTTCCCCTCCTTCAAATTATGGATGGATTTTTTTTTTATTTGTGCGTTATTTGTTGTTGTTATTTTGTGTACTATGTGAGTGTGTGGGTATTGGTTTATTTTAGGATATGATGTATCCCTAAGGGCGGGGACTTAGATGTAAAGAAAAGCACATGTGTGCTTATTCATTATCTTCAAAATAAAAGAATTTGGTTTGGTTTGATTTGATTCGATTTGATTTGATTTTTCTCTCTCACTCTCTCTCTCCTCTCCTCTCTCTCTCTCTCTCCTCTCCTTCTCTCTCTCTCTCTCCTCTCTCTCTCTCTCTCTCTTCTCTCTCTCTCTCTCTCTCTCTCTCTCCTTTCGGATGAGACTATAAACCGAGGTCCCGTGTGCGAACGCACGCAGAACATCTTGCGTTCACGTTATAAACCCATTCCGCTTTTTGGAGAGTAGACCATTGGGGCCGGTGGGAACGGATGAAAAAAATTTAAAAAAAATGCATACACACGAGGATGGTAAAAAAAAAGCACACATGCAGCTTATTCCATTGTTTCGAACAAAAAAATAACAAAAAAAAAAAATGATCTTCTCTCTCTTCTTCTCTCTTTCTTTTTCTCTCCTCTCTCTCCTCTCTCTCTCTCTCTTCTCTTTTCTCTCTCTCTCTTCCTTCTCTCTCTAAAGTAACTTTATATTATGAAAATTTCCAGCATTTTTGAAACACATAAAGAAAATTATAATTACGCTGTATCCCCACAAAAATTTTTTTTTGAAAATTTCACATACAATGTCAAAGGATGGTCTAATATAGCATTTGAATGTTTTTTCATTATTTTAGTTTTTGCTTATTGTTCTTATTGTTCATCCTTGTTATTTTTTTGTGTTCATTTTGAAAAATGGGTTTTTTCGTCACAGTTAAAACGTATCCCCTTTTATAAAAGCTCATTTTTGGTTTTTTGGTTTTCCGTTAAATGATCATGTATTTTTCTTGTATTTTTTTGTATTTACAAAAGAAAAAATGTGTATAACCCCCCTTGTCATAGGCCTCTTTGGGGAATGAAAAAAAATTGGTCAAAGGCAAAGCGTCAAAGCGTTCTCTCTCTCTCCTCTCTCTCTCTTCCCCTCTTCCCTCTCTCTCTCTCTCTTCTCTCCTTTTCTCTTCTCTCTTCTCCCTCCTCTTCCTACATCCCCTTTCAGTTTTTATTTTTCCCCTTTCCAAGTTTACATTTGTGTCTTTCCGCCGGGTTGGCTAACCAATGCATTTAAAAAACGAATGGCAATTTTATTTATCATAAGGCTTTTAAAATGAGAACTAGTGTTCGTAGTTGAGGCATCATTCTTCTGTTTACAAAGTGTTCCCTATGCAATAATAGTGCATATTATGTTGTGTAATGTTGATTATATTCATACCACCCCCAAAGTCCTTGAATGAGACTATAAACCGAGGCCCCGTGTGCGAACGCACACAGGACATCTTGCGCACACGTTAAATCCTGTTCCGTTTTTTTAAAGGGTAGGCCATTGTGTGCCGGTGGGAACAGATGACATAATTTACAAAACCGCATACACACGTGGACTAGATGTAAAAAAGCATATAAGTGCTTATTCCATTATCCTCGATATAAAAGAATAATTTAAAAAATGAATGTAATTAATTCATGAGGGACCAAGGCCTATATTGAATAAGCTCTCTCTCTCTCACACACACACACCCCACACCACCACACACCCCCACACAATACACACACACACACAAAAAACACACTCACCACACACCACACACACACCACACCACACCCCCCAAAAACACACACACACACACTCCACACACACACACACAAACCCCACACACACACACTCACACACACTCACACACACACACACCACACACACACACTCACACAACTCACACACACACCACACCACTCACACACATAACACACACACACACTCACACACACTCACACACAAAACACAACCACACTCCCCACACACACACACCACACACCCACACACACACACTCCACACACTCACACACACACACACCCCACACACACCCCTCACACACACACACACACACCACAAACCACACACACACACCACACACACACAACACTACCCCACACACACACACACACTCACACACACACACACACACACACACACAACACACCACACACACACACACACACACAAACACACACACACACCCACACACACACACACACACACACCACACACACACCACACACACAAGGGGGGGGACTGGACATTAAAAAAAAGCACATGAATGCTTATTCCTTTTCCTCGAAATTAAAGAATTTGATATTCTCTCTCTCTCTCTCTCTCTCTCTCTCTCTTTTTCTCTCTCTCCCCCTCTCTCTCCTCTCTTCTCTCTCTCTCTCTCCCCCTCTCTTCTCTCCTCTCTCTCTTCTCTCTCTATTTAAAATAATAAATTTTGGAATTTTATATAGCGCTGAATCTTGTAAAACAAACAAATCGAAGTGCTTGCACCAATCATTTACAGGCATGAACTCTCCTTAAACATAATGAACAACAGATTTAAAAAACCATGCGCGCGCACGTGTGCACGCAAGCACGCACACACACGCACATACCCCACACACACACCCCACACACACACACACACACAAAACACACACACACACACACACACACACACACACACAAAACACCACACAACACACTCGGAAAAAAACTTTTGAAGGTGAAAGTGCTGTTGAAAATTAGGGACAGATATTTGGGGGAAAGTCTCAGGTAGGAAATAAGTGTGTTTTGAGGCTGGATTTGAAGGTATCAAGTGAAGGCTTTTGGCGAAGTGAAAAAGGGAGGTCATTTCCAGGGAGGACCAAAAAAAGAGAAGGGGCGCGGCCCCCCAGGGTTTGTTTGTCGGGGGTTCGAAAGCACAAAAATATCTCGGCTGAACGGGGAAA
>CM054161.1:32202712-32235701 GCA_028751875.1 Rapana venosa | reverse complement strand
CTGAGCCGCGGACGACACGTTGATTATTCGACTGTGCGGTGTGGAGCACAACAAATCTGCGAAACAATCCCAATAATCAGAGACAAAACGAATGAATGAATGAATGAAGAAAGAAAGAAAGAAAGAAAGAAAGAAAGAAAGAAAATAAAATGATCAAAAGAAAGAAAGAAAGAAAATGAAAGAAAGAAAGTGAGAAAGAAAGAAAGAACTAAATAAAATAAAATGATCAACCCCCCCCCAAAAAAAAAAAGTCAGAGGCAATAATTTTTTTTTTTTGGGGGGGTGGGGGGGTTGTTTATTCTTTTTTGTTTTTAAATGAAACCTTGGCTCTGTGTGTGTGTGTGTGTGTGTGTGTGTGTGTGTGTGTATGTGTGTGTGTGGGGAGGGGGGTGTGGTATGGTGTGGTGTGGTATGTGCAGTGGTTTGGTGTGGTGTGGTGTGGTGTGTGTAATGAGGTGTGATGTATTGTGGTATGATGTGGTGTGGTGTGGTGTGGTGTAGTGTGGTGTGCATGTGTGAGTGTGTGTGTGTGTGAGTGTGCATGTGTGTGTGTGAGTGTGATTGTGTGTGTGTGTGCACTTGCGCACATGCATGCATGCATGTGTGCATGCGTGTGTTTGACAATCTTTATTTCCAAGGGTTTCACATCAGTATTGACATACTTTTTTTTTTATCCAACCCTTACCCTGAATAGGAACTTTCATTAATAACCACAACTAAGACAGACAGGCCGACAGACAGAGAAAGAGAGACAGAGAGAGAGAGAGAGTCATAGAGAGAGACAGAGACTGACAGTGAGAGAGAGAGAGAGCATAAAAAATATACTACTACCGTTTGCCAATTCTCTAATTGCAAAGCTCATACATACACATACACGCATAATACAAATATATATATATATATATATATATATATATATATAATATATATATATATACACATTTTTAAAGGGTGGCGCTGCTCTTGTGGTGACGCGCTCTCCCCAGGGAGAACAGCCTGAATTTCATGCAGAGAAATCTGCCGTGACTTTAAGTGGTAAAAATAAATATAATTTTAAAAAATAAAATAAATACAGATACTTTAAAAAAAATTATGATTTAAATATGAACCTTCCATTTGTGTATCTCTTTCCAGCAAAAACAACAAAAAAAA
Source organism: Rapana venosa (assembly GCA_028751875.1). Taxonomy (NCBI): domain Eukaryota; kingdom Metazoa; phylum Mollusca; class Gastropoda; order Neogastropoda; family Muricidae; genus Rapana; species Rapana venosa. The sequence goes on along the minus strand of CM054161.1, from coordinate 32,234,549 downwards.
AGACAGACAAAAAAAACCACAACAAAACATTTGTTTTGTTTTCCTTTTAAAAAAAATTTTCTTTATTTTTTTTGGGGGGGCAAGATGTGATGTTAGTGAAACTACCATGGTTATCACTACTAAAATGGGACCCACATTCTTTTTCTGGCAAAAAGAAATAATGTCACTGCATTTAGTTTTGGGTCCCTATCAAAAGAGAGAGAGAAAGAGAGAGAACGAACAAATGAATGAGCAAACGAACGAACGAACGAATGAATGAATGAATAATCTTTACTTTGCAAGGGTTACAGATGCGCATAAAAAACAAACAAAACTCACACAGAGAGAGATAGAGCACGCATGAGAGAGAGAGAGAAAGAGAGAGAGAGAGGGGGAGGGAGAGAGAGAGAGAGAGGCATAAACAAAAGTACAAAAAGATAACTGAGCTTCATATCATTGTAAAAGAAGCATAACAGTTGATAGCAAACAAAAAACCAAAACAAAACTCAGAATGAGAGAGAGAGACACAGAGAGAGAGAGACAGAGAGACAGAGAGAGAGAGAGAGAGAGAGAGAGAGAAAGAGAGAGAGAGAGAGAGAGAGGGGGGGGCATAAACAAAAGTACAAAAAGATAACTGAGCTTCATATCACTGTAAAAGAAGGATATCAGGTGATACAGTATCTTTGAAAGTGCACACTTTCAGTTGGGCAAAAGAATCCATGTCGGTTTTACAGACAGAGCAAAAAGGCGTAACAAAAATCAAGGACATGTTTCACAACCGCAAATTCACATCACCTCTCTTATCTGTTCAAGTTTGAGTTAGATAGTACGGGCAAGAAAAATTGGGTAACTGACGTACAGACTTGTTTGCATGAATATGGCTTTGGTGATGTGTGGATGAATCAAGGTGTGGGAAGTGTAAAGGCATTTTAAAGAATTTTTCGTCAATGTTTAGTTGACTGCAGATGGCAGAAGTGGAGTGAACATGTTCAAAGTAGCACTAGGTTTGATTTTTATAGATTATTTTGTAGTCGACATGAGATGAAGTTATATTTGATTTCAGATATGGACAGGCACTTGAAAATAAAAACCACAAGGTTTAGGTTGGGTGTTTCAGTTTAGCCACACATCACTTTAAAGATATAGAGATTGTCATGATAATGATTTGATACGTCCCCTTTGTAAAAGTGATAAAGATGACGAGGTACATTTAGTTCTGTGCTATCCATTTCTCAAGGAGCTGAGAGATAAGTTTATTTCACTGAAATATGTTTGATAGCCTTGCACATTCAAATTAATTTTGTTGATGTCCTCTACAAGACATAACGATATTTGGAACCTGTCTCACTTCCTTCCCAAAGCCTTCAAGCTGAGAGAAATTGTAACATCCTAGTTCATCATTACGACTCTCATAGTGTTGACTGTACGTGTGTTTGAATGCTTTTGATGATATGGTTTTCTGTTCACTTTCCACTTCATTATGGGCTGTGGCCTAATAAATAAACATCGGAATACTAATCAAAGTTGTAGGCCTCTAGAAACAAAGTCACCTCTCAGGGGACACAATCATTGCACGTGCATGTGTGTGCGTATTTGTGTGTGTGGTGTGGTGTGTGTGTGGGTGTTTGTGTGTGTGGTGTGGTGTGTGTGGGGGTGGTGGTGTGCGAGTGTGTGTGTGGTGTGGTGTGGTATGTGTGTGTGGTGTGTGTTTGTGTGTGTGTGTGCGCATGAGTGTGCGTGCATGTGTGGTGTGGTGTGGTGTGATGTGGTGTGTGTGTGTGTGTGTGTGAGTGTGTGGTGGTGTGTGTGTGCGTGGGTGTGGTGTGTTGTTGTGTGAGGTGTGTGGTGTGTGTGTATGTGGTGTGTGTGGTGTGTGAGGTGTGTGTGTAAGCATGTACATGTGTGTGTGTGTGTTGTGTGGTGTGGTGTGTGTGTGTGGTGTGGTGTGTGATGTGTGTGTGTGGGTGTGATGTTTGTGTTGGTGTGGTGTGGTGTGGTGTGGTGTGGTGTGTGTGTGTGTGTGTGTGTGTGGTGTGGTGTGGTGCGATGTGTGTGTGTTGGTGTGGTGTGGTGTGTGTGTGTGTGTTGTGTGGTGTGGTGTGGTGTGGTGTGGTGTGGTGCGATGTGTGTGTGTTGGTGTGGTGTGGTGGTGATGTGTGTGTGTGAATGTAAGCATATATGTGGTGTGTGTTGGTGAATTTGGTGTGTGGGAGAGTGTACGTTGAATGCTCCTTTTTCTTGGTGCATTTTTGTTTTTTTGTTTTTCTTTCTATTGGCTTTTCTAACATTTTCTCACAATCTCTTGTTGAAGAGAGTTGCATGGTTGAATGCGCTCCTTTTTCTGATTCTCCCATTGACCTTCGGTTTATCGTCTCACCCGAAGAACTTCTCCGTCTCTCTCATTTCTTTCTAATGGTGGGGAATTTCGGGCCCCATGCTTCGGTTTCGAAACAACCAGAGCTTCACAGTGATTGTTGCGCAGGTTCTTAGACAGCATTTACCTCATGACCTCATTACGTCACAAGATTCATCTGCGTCGATTTCTGGTCAATAGGGGAAAGCACGTCACAGCTCAGTTGCACTTGTTAGGTCGCAAGAAATTTTTTTTCCCTTAGGTGGTTTTCTACGGAATTTGTGCTCAGGACACAGTCGCCGTAGGCTTGAGTGCCCCTCTATTTTCTGAGGAACACAACAGACTGGTTTTATGTTCATCGAGAGTGGCTTTTCCAGACCAACAATCTTGTGCAGGATTTGGGGGAAATTTTCGCCCAGGACGTGTACGAACCATCGAAAGACAGGACATTCCTATTCTAAGGAAGAGCGAAGGTACAAATCCAGGACCGTTTTAGACAGCGTACTTAGACCTTGACCTGCCACCTTCCTTCTCGGTCAGAAAGGTGAAAACGCTCACCTGTCAGCAGGTTGGTCAGAAGAAATGGTCCCAGGTGGTTCACGGTCATCGTGAAGTTCAGCACAGTCGGTGGCTCTGCTGCCCCCTGGGACTGACCTGAACAAACAGCGGTCAGTTTCTCGAGGAGGATCGAAAAGATCTGAGCGACGGGAAAACGCTGGATGTGCTACGCAACATCTAGAAGACAGAACATTATAAACAAAGCGAAGAAGAACGCTTATAATGTGTTGTGCAGCATCTAGAAAATAGAATATTATAAAGAAGCGAAGAAGAACGCTTGTAATGTGCTGTGCAACATCTAGAAAATAGAATGTTATAAACAAACAATAACAACAAAACAAAAATACATATTTTTTAAAAATAAAAAAAACACAAAAAAACAAAACAACAACATCAAAACAAAAGCAACCCCCTGCCCCCCCCCCCCCCCCAATCACCAAAAAAAAAAAAAAAAAAGGGGGGGGGGGAAAGCAGTGGAGTGAAAGATGAAATCAAATATCTCTTTAAAATTCACCCACTCACCATCCAACCCCTTTTCCCCCCAAAAAACACCCCTAAACAACAACCAACCAACCAACTATAAACAACCAACCAACCAAACAAACAAACAAAAACAAAACTTCAACATCTATGTATATTTTTTTTTTTTTAAACCAACCCTACCAAATGTAAATACTGCACCCTCTACAACTATGCTCTTACACAGTACACACCTTATCCATCCAAAAAAAAAAGATTTTTCAACATATGATACTAAACAACCTTGTTTTGTTTTTTTGGTTTTTTTAAATACTGACAAAAATCTCAGGGAAAAATACAACCCCCCCCCCTTCCCCCCAAAAAGCAGATCACCTTCTTTAGCCTGGTGGAAACTTCAAGTCCCCGAAAAGACCAGCGTGTTGCCAGTGATGTCCATCTGTATTCCTCTGCTTGATATCCTCCGCGACACCGTCTGCCTGAGGAAAATCCCCAGCCCAGGGTCCACGAGACGCACCCCCTGCTGTGCAGTGGCAGCAATCCTGCAGCTTCGCCCCCACGCTCCGGCTCTGCAGCCCAGATGCCTTTGCCCCTGCGGGCCCCCTGCTCCAGAATCCACCTGACGCTCATTTTTATTTTATTTTATTTATTTTATACAAAAAAATTTATATCGAGGATAATGGATTAAGCACTCGTGTGCTTTTTTTTTTACATCCAGTCCCCTGTGTGTATGTGTTTTTTTGTAAATTTTGTTATCTTGTTTCCACCGGCACATAATGGCCTTCTCTTCCGAAAAGCGGAACAGGATTTAACATGTGCGCAAGATGTTCTGCATGCGTTTGAACATGGGGCCTCGATTTATGGTCTCATCTGAAGGACTTTGATATTCAGTTTGATATTTTTGTCAAACTGGGAAGAAAGGGTGAGGCTGGGAATCGAACCCAGAACCTCACGGTTTACTTGTTGGCTGGCAGGCGAACGTCTTTACCATCCTGCCACCTTCCTTCCATGAAAATTTAGTTCCCATCACCCTGCTGAAACTAAGTTCCCATCACCCTGCTAAAACTTAGTTCCCATCACCCTGCTAAAACTTAGTTCCCATCACCCTGCTGAAGCATATAACCTGTGTGAGTGTGTGCGCGTGCGCATGCGTTTGTGTGTATTTGAATTTGTTAAACTGTTAATCATTGTTGGTTGCATGTGTGGGAATGGAATGGATGCAAGTGCTTTGATTTGTTTTGTTTTGTTTTTACAAGAAATAGCGCTATACATTCCATTTATTATTAATTATTTCACAAATTGTCTGCAGCGCACCATGTTTGTAATATCTGTTTGTTTAAACTATTGATTATTTATCATTGTTTGCATGACTGTAAGATTAGGTTGAATGCATGCGCTTTGATTTGTCTTTGCAAGATATAGTGCTATATAAGTTCCATTTATTATTATTATTATTATTATTGTTATTATTATTATTATTATTATCATTATTATTGTTATTATTATTATTAAATTGATGGAGAGAGAAAAACTATTACAAACACTTGTTACTAAGATTGTTTTGTTATGTTTTTATAAAGGGTTTAGATAGGCTGACCACAACTATGACAAGATCAGTGGTGAACTGAAACTATAATAGTCTGCCAGAACCAATATAAGCCTTTATGCATACACCCATGTACTAAATTTACAAAGATCCATTCTTGTATAACCCAAAAGATGCAGCCAAAATACAATTTCTACAAGAGGAACAAAAAGGTGTCCTATAACCTACGTGGTCATAGGGGAGTGAGGCATCAGAGACTTCAGCTTCTCCAGGGGCCAGCGTATTGAGAGCAGCGCCTTTCTCCTCTCCCTCACTGCTTTATCTTCCCTGACCCTAACAAGGGCAGGTACCCAGTCACAGCTGGGTGAACTGGGGGACTGTACTGAATCCAAGGCACACAAACCATCCACTTGGTAACCATGCTCAATGCTGCTTAACATTGGCTTGGGGAAAGCGAGTGCTCTGACCACTGAGCTGTCCCATGCCCAAGAGGAAAGGCAGTCACCAAACATTGCAAGAATCACAGCAAAAGTTCTGCATGGCTCACTGACTGCAACATATTAACATAGAAATTGTCACTGGCACAGATCCCTCCAGAAGGGTCAGCACTCCTCCATTGTATGATAATTATAGGGATGTCATGTGTCAGGCACTGGAGGAGTGAAGGACAGCTAGTGTGCGGCAAAAGCTCAAGTCCCAACAAAGTCTGCAGCTGATTTCTAACATGTGTGCCTAACATTGTTAAAAGGTTCAAGCACATTAACTTAATTTTCGCGAGCTATCAGACATCTGCAAATTCCTAACTCTATAACTGAGCAGAAAATTAATGTCAAACCCTCAAAGAGAAGGTTTCCTTGGACTGATGGACAATCTAGGTAATGCAAGCATGCTGAAAACTTCCCCCCACCCCCAAAAATATATATATTGTCATATAGTCATATATTATATATATATATTATATATTATATATATATTATATATATATATATATATATATGAATAAAAAGATAGTATATATTATTTGGAATCCTTAAAAATGAAGAAGAGCAGATGGAACTTAATCAATCAATACACATACTGCTCTAGTTCTTTTAGTGGATTTATTACGGTACTGAATATTATGAACCCACAGTTCACATACCTTGTTTGCAAACAGGTAACTGGTTCCTGACTGCATATGAGGCAAGAAACATGATGTTTAAATTCCAGTTGCAGTTAGGATTTCCCCTCACGAGAGGCTGGTTTAGTCAAGCTGGGAAACGTCATTACTTCTGCTCTCATGCTTGCTGCCTTCCCAACAACAACTCCCCATAATTATAAGATTGGTGGTCTAGAGGTAACGCGCCTGTCTAGAAAGCGAAAAGTCCAGGTCGGAAGTGTGCGGTGGTTCGAATCCTGTTTGGACCTGAAACTTTTCCCCCCATCCATTAGACCATGAGTGGTGGTCTGGGCACTAGTCTTTCGGATGAGACGATAAACCGAGGTCCCGTGTGTTACATTTAATTATTTAACGCATGTAAAAGAACCCACGGCAACAAGAGAGTTGTCCCTGGCAAAATTCTGTAGAAAAAAGCCACTCTGATAGGGAAACAAATACAGTTGCAGACAGGAAAAAGAAAAAAAAAGAGGGTGGCGCTGCTCTTGTGGCGACGCGATATCCCCTGGGAAAGCAGCCTCAATTTCACGCAGAGAAATTTGTGTGACTTAAAAGTGGTAACAATAAATAAAATAAATAAATAAAGAAGGCATCATTACCTTAGGAAATACTATCGACTTCACTTCATAAAATTATCCAAAAAGCAAAAAGTGTCACAGTTTAATCTCCTTCTTCGTTGTTGTCCAACGCTCAGACGGCAACTATCGTTGTCATGTCTGTCACGTGAGCGAAAATGCGTTGCACTGCCATTAAGCGCCTGACATGTCTGACCTAGCGCATCAGACTTTGGCGTGACAATTTCATTGATTCCTTCTCTTCCTCCTCCTCCATTAGAAAGGGTGTAATATATGCCATCTTGTGCTTACAGCTTAGTATTCATGTGGCACACAATGTGTCTCTGTGCATTATATATTTTTGTCACCCACATTTTTTTTTCCATTTTATTATTTCATATCGAGGATAATGGAATAAGCACTTATTGCTTTTTTACATCCAGTCCTCATGTGTATGCGGTTTTGTCAATTCTGTCATCTGTTCCCACCAGCACACAATGGCCTACTCTTACGAAAAGGGGAACAGGATTTAACGTGTGCGCAAGATGTTCTGCGTGCGTTCGTACACGGGGCCTCGGTTTATAGTCTCATCCGAAGGACTTTTGGGGAGAGTGGAGTCGGCACTGATGTTAACTCCAGGGGAAAATATCCCCTTGAACGGGAATCGAACATCATCACTACATCAGCCGTGCCATTTTGGGCCTTTCCTATCTGAAGGTAGTTGCTGCAATTTATTAAATATTTTGTTTTAACTTTTTTTATTTTTGTTCCTCAGCTGCATTCCTAAAAAAGGACTTCACTATTTACTGTCTCATTTGATGGGCCTGTTTGGGAAGGAACGTGTCAAGTGCTACAAGTACAATACAGTCAGAACCAGTGCTACAAGTACAATACAGTCAGAACCAGAGCAAGGGGGGAGACCCCGATAACTTGAGCAGACTGGCTGAGCACAACCTGGAATCAGAGTAAAATGCTTCTATCTATCTCTCTCTCTCTCTCTCTCTCTATCTATATATATATATATATATATATATATATATATATATATATAGTTATACTTATAGATCTTTAAAAGGTAAAAAAAGGAAAAGGTGTCCCATGACCTATGTGGTCGTTGGAGAGCGAGGCATCAGACCTCAACTTCTCAAGGGGCCAGCATATTGAGGGCAGCACCCATCTCCTCTCCCTAGCTGCTTTACCTTCCCTGACCCTAAACTAAAGAGGGCAGGTACCCATTTACAGCTGGGTGAACTGGGGGACTGTACTGAAGTCTGAAGCCAAGGTGCGCAAACGGTCACCCATCCAAGTGGTGACCATGATCCAAGCTCCTTAACCTTAGCTGAGGGAAATCGAGTGCTCTGACCACTGAGCTATCCTGTCCCTTTTTTAAAAAAAAAAAAGACAATGGGAAGTAAAAACATCTTAAAGAAGAAGAAAATTGGGGGAAGGGAGGAGAAGATGGAGATGATTATTTGACATTATCTGTTAGTGTGCACTTCATTCTTTCAGGCCTTGTGATTAACTTTAAGTGTGCTGTGTCAAGTATGCATCTGCTTTAAAATTATGTAAGTTGCACACAATTCAGGCATGTGTGCTTTTTGATTGAGAGAATCAGAATGTTATTGGGAGAATCAGATGTTACTGCCCGTCCTCCTGATCTTCCAGTGGACAACGGGCATTTGATCATCCAAACTTATCCATGGCGCAATCTGTGCACGATACATGCAGATGGGGAAGCTCGATCAGTCCCTAAATCGGAAATCTCCGCTGGGACACAAACATACTCACAACTTTCAAGGAAGATTGAAGAACACTGGTGTAGTCAAAATATCTAGCAATGTATGAATAATACCAAGATCAGTTGGCCTACCTGTATTCCCACCGGTGACAATTGCTGTTTTTCCAGTCAAGTCAACGTGCTCCAGTTCACGCAGGGGATTCGACTTTCGGTTCCATCGACGTACAATAAGGATTGTTGCTACTCCTACGCTGCTGCCCCTGTCAGTATAGTAAGACAGCTACTGAGATCCATTCTTTTATTTTCCTAATAGATACAGATCTGAGAAAAATTCAAGAATACAAACGTTTGTTCGGGCTCAAAAGTTAAACAGCCAGATTCAAGCAAGGCTGTGCGTTAAATCGCTAAGCCTTTTATCAGCGATCATTCCTAGGCCTAACTGTCTGCTGGTCTTGATGTCAGTGCAAAAGGTCAAAGATCAAGGATCAAAGGTAGACAAATCTAATGGTCTACGCAATTTTCCTTTATCTCCCATGGTTTTCTTGGTTTATGTGATAAATAATTTATATCACTGCAGACCTTATGCAACTAATGTTTTTCCAAGCATTACATAAATCGACTTACTTTTATTAATGTGCAGGAATGAAAATGGAGAGCAGAAATTTGTTTTACAGAACTTGGCATTTTTTTTTTTTTTTTGCATATACGACCATTTTGTGCCCACCACACAAGTTAGCCCCATTCCAACCTGGGGGATTATGTATAAATTATAAACACGACACCAGTGTCCAAGCTTTTTATTTTTCTTTTGTTTTTTTCTTTTTCGAAATAATTATTTGTCATCCGTTCTTGTCAGCAATGAATGGCATCCTCTTCCAAAAGGCAAAACAGGTTTTAAATTGTGCACAAGAAGTTTTGTGGGTGTTTGTTGCATACACACAGGGCTTCAGTTTATAGTCTCATCGGAAAGACTTTCTGGGGAGTGGAGTTAGTACTTATGTTAACTCTTGAGAGAAAATCGCCTTCACTGGGTGTGTTGGTGGTGGTCGAATCCCAGTTCGATTCCAGGCTGCTCATTTGCAAGCCCTAGGCTATCCCTATCCCCCTCCCCGTGAAACGGCCTTCCACAAACAAGAGAGGGTGGCGTTCTTTTGATGATAATTGTAGTGGTAGGTTCCATGTGATCAATCATGTATGCCTGTGATCAGTGACCACTGATAAATAAACTTGCCTGCAGGTCTTTTTTTTGTTTTGGTTTAAATGACTTTTCTTTCTCTGCTCTTTTTGCAAAACGGGTGTTAACTGTCTGTTCCTACGAAATGATTATTTGTTTGGTTTGGTGTTCTTAGCTCTCTCTCTCTGTTTATTTATTTATTCTTTTATTTCGAGGATAATGGAATAAGCTCTCATGTGCTTCCATTTCATCCAGTCCTCGTGTGTATGCAGTTTTGTGAATTTTGTCATCCGTTCCCACCGACACACAATGGCTTACTCTTCTGAAAAGCAGAACAGGTTTTAACATGTGTGCAATATGTTCTGCATGCGTTCGCACACGGGACCTTGGTTTATAGTCTCATCCAAAGGACTTTTGGGGAGAGTGGAGTCTGCACTGATGTTAACTCCAGGGGAAACTATCCCCTTGAACGGGATTCGAACCCCGGTCATCAGATTGCGAGCGCAATGTTCTAACCACTAGGCCATCCGTCCACGTGTGTGGTGTGTGTGTGTGGTTGGGGTGTTTGTGTTGGTGGAAGGGGGGTAAAGGAAATATTCTGTGAAACAAGGATGATCAGCAGAGAGAACCAAAGCCAAACGTATTCGATTCTTTGTACGATTATCTTTGATTTCAAGACCGGGTGGATTGTTTATTTTTTTTTTGTTGGGGGGGGTTTTCTGTTGGAGGTTAGTTATATCATCATCCCTGCCTGTGGTCAGATGAAGCTTCTCATCAGCAGCCTCATTCACAAACTGGTCTGAAAGATCAGCAGCACCCCCCCCCCCCCCACACCACACACACACATCCTCTTTTAGGTCCTGCTTCTCTGAGGTTGATTCTCTTCAAAACTTTCATGACAGTTTGTGACCAGTCCATGAAAATAAAATAAAATTGATCAAAGACTTCAGTGTCTGATCTGTGCCTTGTGCCAAAAGTCTGTAGCATCAACTGCTGCTGCACAAAGGCAACAGTTTAATCTCCAAATTTGACTTCTTCTTTTTTTTACGTCGTTCTTGATGTACTGTATGGCAGTAATGCAAGTTTGTGTGTGTTTCGTGTAAGAACAGACAGAGCAAAGAGTGTGTGTGTGCGTGTGCGCGCGCACGTACATGTACACGTGTGAGTGTGTGATTGATCTCAAGGCCGCCCAAACATCAACTCAACAAACACATGAAAAAACTTCACTTTTACACATGTTTTCCTCTTCTGTGTTTTTTTTTAATATAAATTATAAAAGAATCTCAAAACGAGCATTAACTAAACGACAAAATCAGATGGTTCCAAAGTGCAGACAAACAACAAACCACAATCACATCACAACTCTCATCAGTACAACGAATGAAGAAGAGCAACTACTTCAGACTCACTCGTACACATGGAACAGGGCAGAAACATCACAAACGTCAACTCTTGAGCTAGGTGCTGATGATGGCTTTTTCTTTTCTTTTTTGTTTTCTTCCTGCAAATCTTTTCATCCCAACAGGTTTCCTTTGACTTCAGTTTATCTAAAAATGGTTCAGATACATTTTCAAGACATTTACTTCTCTGAGAAGCACATCCCATTGAGTATTAAAAAAAGACATGTGGGTGGCATTATTCAAACATACAGATGTAATATGTGTGGCATTATCAAAACATACAGATGTAACTATGTGCCATGTAGATTCTTAATGCTGAGATTCTTCGCTTACTGTTGCTTTGCCTTTTTTGGTTTTACTTTCATTTCTTTTCCATAGCTCTCACTGTGCATACAAACCATCCAACGTCAAGTCCTTTCGCCACTTGTCAGAAAAATTGATGTCCAACAAAACTTGGCTTCACTAACATTGTCACTGATATTTCTCCATGTAACTATTTTTAACACAGATCAAAAATGGATCAATCTGCCAAATTAAAAAACTCACCTAACTATGAATTATTTTCTTATATTTGGTCAGCGTACTAACCCCATCAGACTACTTTGAATCAAACTCAACTTTTAACTGATTACATTTTTAAGAAAGCAATCTACTGAACCATCTTGTGCTTTCCCATGCATGGAACAAGTATTTTACCAATAATGAAAATCTGGTCTTTGAGAAAATGTTAAGAAATATATCAGCTGTCAACAACTACACTAAATGCATACAATATAACCACACCGAACTAGTTTGGCAACATCAGTTAACAAAATTTCTGGAGGAAACGGACAGGGTTAAGTGGTGAGAGTCAAACACTGACCAAACCATCACCAGGAATCCACACGCTCCAATACCAATCTACACAGTTCTCATCCATCATTACAACCCCTCATCACCAAAATACACATCACACAGAACTTGGGGACATAAACTCTCATAACCAATTTGATAACCTGCAACAAGCGCTTACTTTCACTGATCGAAAAAAAAGCCCGACCCAAAAAATCCAATATTGTTTCTTTCCACTGCAGCAGACATACATATAGCATGACAACAACGGATATATATGGATCTGGCAAAGCATTTCATCCCTGATGTTGAACTCCAAGTATACAATTAAAAAAGAAGAAAAAACAAGGTGGGGGGGAGGGGGGTTGGTGTCAACTGACTGATGTTGCAGCCACAAAGCTGACCAATTCAGCGGAGAGGAAAAACCGTTCCATCCTTTCATGTTCGCTTCTGTCTTCTGTTCAAGCGCCAGCAAGTACACAGTTAATTACACAGTCCACACAAACCATCACTTTCAGGCCAGTACCTGAATCCGCTGTGAGCTGCAGCAGTTTAAATTTCATGTCATAAAGGACGCTGGAATGTAACCTTCCATCCTTATCAAAAAAGGAGGGTGGGTGGGGGGGGGGGGGGGGGGGGGGGTGTTGAACAGCCAACAGGACAAAAAGCTGACTGGTTGGCTGACAACTGCATCTTTGGCTTATTTCATGATTTTCTCCTTTTCTTTATGTTAATGAAAACATTAACATGGAAATGTTGTTTTGAGCATTTCATTATAAAGTAGAAGGATGGAGGGGGAGAAGGGGGGGGGGAGCAGTTAAGTTAATTTATTGGAAAAATAATCACAAATCCTGTTTGATATTTCCACAGTAGAGACTGCTGAAAAAGTACAGGTGCACATAGGTGATATTCACCTGCAGAAAATGGAAACAATTCAGGAATGCACAAAAATAAATTTTTACATGTGTGCATGCTCAAACCAAAAAAAAGCACGGATACAGATGCACACATAATATTTTTTTCTTTTCCAGCTTTCAAATAACTTTGTTTGAGATTGGTTTGTTATACCTTCCCTTACTTCATCACCACCCCCACCCATCCCCAAAAAGTTTTGAACCATTCATACAATACAGTATTTATGTAAACATCATAATAGCTGGTTGAACCATTCATAAGATAGAACATTTATGTCAACATCATAATAGCTGGTATTGTTAGTTACACTGTCTTCCAGTTTTTCATGGCACATGAATGATTCAGACACAGCTGAAGAATGCAAACAGCAGCATCAGAGTAAAGTAATCCACAAACAATCATTTGAGCGAGAAATGACAAGAAAAATAAACAAGACCTTCCTTGCATACAAACAGCTGTTATCCTTTTCTCTAAAATCCACTTCAATATTGAGCAATATGTTCCAATTAATTTTAAAAATCATTCAACACATTCAAATCTTCAATCAGTAAAGACTAAAGAGCAATGGGTTCCATCATTAAAAATCATTCAACACATTAAAATCTTCAATCAGCAAAGACTTATTAGTCAACTGTTACAGCTCCCCCCCCTCCCCCCCTGCCCTCCCCATCCACCCCGATTTGATATGTTGGACTGTCAACGTTTACAACTGACACTGCCGTTTGGGTGAAAATGGTTTTTTCTTTCCATTCACAATCCCACAAAGTGCTCTGGGCTGTACAGAGCTCAAAACACTCACACAAATCCTGTGTGTCTTACCAAACAACCCATACAACACACACATGAAATAATACATACTTAGAGGCAAAACAGGTCTACATACCATCAGCTGTAATATACCACAGATCTGAGGCCCAAAAATTTGTGTTCATGACTGTTTTAATTTCTGAAGAATTCTGACTTTAAAAAAGTGACTGGTGTCCTCAGCCCAGTTTGAGAGTGCCACCACGTGCTTTCTTTGTGTAATATGTTGGAACATAACTTGCCAAAATTTGAGGAAACTACACATTCATGTAGCCACAAAGCTTTGACTTTACCCACGTGTTACATTATCATTTGATAATTATAGTCACTGTGGTATCACTTAAAAATTCCCAGAGGTAACATGTGGAGATAATTATTCAAACATGTGCAACTGATTCTTACCTCCACACTTCAAGATGAAATCTACTTAAGATTAGTATTTTGCAGACACGAGAAACTTGGCTGTATTATCCAATAAATGTGTTTACCAAAATGAAAGTTTCTGAAAGTTGCAGATCATAATGGTGTGGGGGGAGGGGGGGGGGTTCTTTTTGTTGTAACAAACTGCCAAAGATTTCTGAACGACTCTGTGCAAACAGCTGCTCCATGTTTCTGTCAGTATGTGCAGACAGTGTGGACCTTGGATGGTATTTCAATCACACACGCACAAAATAATCACAACAGCATGAAAGAGAACAATCACAGAACATTCTGCTGTTTGAAGACGAGAATGTATACTTTCATATAAGTAACATTTTGTGCTGAAGACTGAAACCTTTTTCTTAAATTCAGTGAAATTTTGTGTTTAAATCTTGTGCACTGTCTTTATTTCCAAATGCAAAAATGAAAGACAGATGGTCAGGACTGCAGACGTTGTTCACACAAAACAGTTTTTATGTTGTTGAGATACATGTATGCTAAATGAACTCCGTGATGACATGGAGAAAAAAAATTAAAGAGTGGATAATGGATGGGATGAGGAATACTATAAAATTTGATAAAATCATCAACATCTGATTATGCTCCAATATCCAAATATAAAGCTCTTTGCCAAATGATCATCAGCTGCACTTCATTATCAAAACTTCACAAAACTACTTTTAAAAAGCCCTCAACAATCCGAATCTCAATAAGTACGACCATTCCAACACACCTTGAATGCATCATGGACACAAAACAGAAATCTGCAAACTTTATAAATCATCAGAACACCTTAACACTTCCATCACATAAAAAGAAAACTTAGCAAAAACTTTCTAGAAGGAAAAAGGAAAAGCAAGCCTAGGTGTAGAACACTACCCAAAGAAGCACTACCAGCACACAGCCTCTTTCTTCGGCAAATGAATGCTGTGCTTGAAATCCAACAAACAACTGCGCTGCGTTGTTGTTGTTGATGCTGTTGTTGTTGTTGTATTTTCATCTCCACTTGAACACTTTTGTCTTTAGCTACATCATACATTCCAATGAACCACTGCATCTTGAATAATAATAATAATAATAATAATAAATGGAACTTATATAGCGCTATATCTTGCAAAGACAAATCAAAGCGCATAATAACAACCAAGGCATCAGCAAAACATGATGAAAACAGTAATTGCAGTTATAGTCACATTCCTTTCCCAGACAAGACTGATATTGTCATACACAATAAAAATTTAAAAAAAAGGACAAAGAATCAAGCTCAATGCTATCTGTCTTAATTCCACACTACAAAAAGCTCGACAATAAATTAGTGAAATATATATGCAGTTTATCACAGCCTTGTTTGTAAAATCACACCAAAAAGCACTTCATGGTTTCATATTTTTTTCTCCAACATTAAAAGGATTTTTTTCACTGGCAGCTTCTAAACTATGAAAAATGTACTAGCACCCATGCAGAGAAGAATACAGCATCAAGCCCGTTTCTTTTTGTTTATGTAAGGATACAGGATATAAAAAAATCATTTAAAAAACCCAGTACAAAGCCATCTTGATTTACAATAATATATGAACATCACCAATCACAAACAAAAACTACTCTACAATCACAACTGCATGAAATAGAACAATCACAGAACATTCTGCTGTTTGAAGACAAGAAAGTTTACCTTCCTAGGCAACAGGTAACATTTTATGCTAAAGATTGAAAACTTTTTCTTTAAATTCAGTGAAACTTTGTGTTTAAATCTTCTGCACTGTCTTCCCCGCCCCCCTTTTCAAAAAACCCCAAAAAGGTTATAAAAAAAATTAAGTAAGTACTTCAAACAGCAATGTCCACCACAAGACTATTCTCACCCCTAAGGATTCACAGCCACAAACCTGTATGTGTGTGTGTGTGCAATGTGTTCAATCTACAAGTGACAGAAGAAGACACACCATCGTGGCTTAGCTGGGAGGGGGGAAGGAAAGGAAGATGGGGAAGAAAGGAGGGGGGGAGAAGAGCTCTGGAGGTCAAGTTCATCAGAGGTCAGAAGCTTGTGGTTGGCAGTGCAGCGTACACAATGGCGCTGGCCAGCGACTTGTGGTGGCTGTTCGACACGTTGACCAGCATGTACAGCTGACCAGGGCATTGGTAAATCCTGCACACACAAGTTTACAAGTAACAGTAAAGTAGTGTGTAAGTGTAGTACAACAGTACACAGTAGTTAGTAGTGTAGTAGTAGAGTAAGTACACAGTACATCAGTAGTTAGTGGTAGTGGTAGTAGTAGTGTAGTATAGTGGTAAGGTAGTTTTAGTGGTAGAAGAGTGTGTGGTGTAGTCCAGATAAGTGTAGTGGTGGTTAGTACATCAGTACACATAGTAGTGGTAGTACACAGTACACAGTAGTAGTGGTGAAGTAACAGTACACAGTAGATGTAGTGGTAGTACACAGTACACAGTAGTAGGTGAATAGTACACAGTACACAGTAGTGGTGTGTCACGTACACAGTACACAGTAGTGGTAGTGGTAGTACACAGTACACAGTAGTAGTAGTAGTAGTGGTGGTAGTACACAGTACACAGTAGTAGTGGTAGTACACAGTACACAGTAGTAGTGGTGGTAGTACACAGTACACAGTAGTAGTAGTGGTGTAGTACACAGTACACAGTAGTAGTGGTAGTACACAGTACACAGTAGTAGTGGTAGTACACAGTACACAGTAGTAGTAGTGGTAGTACACAGTACACAGTAGTAGTGGTAGTACACAGTACACAGTAGTAGTGTGTAGTACACAGTACACAGTAGTAGTGGGGTAGTACACAGTACACAGTAGTAGTAGTAGTAGTAGTAGTAGTGGTAGTACACAGTACACAGTAGTAGTAGTGGTAGTACACAGTACACAGTAGTAGTGGTAGTACACAGTACACAGTAGTAGTGTGGTAGTACACAGTACACAGTAGTAGTAGTGGTAGTACACAGTACACAGTAGTAGTGGTAGTACACAGTACACAGTAGTAGTGTGTAGTACACAGTACACAGTAGTAGTGGTAGTACACAGTACACAGTAGTAGTGGTAGTACACAGTACACAGTAGTAGTGGTAGTACACAGTACACAGTAGTAGTGGTAGTACATAACGTGAGTAGTGGTAGTCACAGTACACAGTAGTAGTGGTGGTAGTACACAGTACACGTAGTAGTGGTAGTAGTAAAGTACACGAGTAGTGGTGGTAGTACACGTACACGTAGGTAGTGGTAGTAAGTAAAGTACAGTAGTGTAGTACGTCAAGGTAGTAGTGGTGTACACAGTACACAGTAGTGTGGTAGTCACATACACAGTAGTAGTAGTGGTAGTACACAGTACAGTAGTAGTGGTGAGTAGTACACGTATAAGTAGTGGTAGTGTAGTCACAGTAACAGTAGTAGTGGTGTAGTACACAGTAACAGTAGTGGGTGTAGTGTAGTACACAGTACATAGTAGTAGTGGTGGTAGTACCGTACTGGTAGTAGTGTGGTAGTAGTGGTAGTAGTTAGGTACGTAAAGTAGTAGTGGTAGTATAAGTAGTAGTGGTGTAGTAAGTAGTAGTAGTGGTAGTAAGTAAGTAGTGGTAGTGGTAAGTAAGTAGTAGGTGGTAGTAAAGTAAAGTAGTAGTGGTAGTAGTAGTAGTGGTGGTAGTAGTGTAGTGGTGTAGTAGTAGTTAGTAGTAGTAGTAGTAGTAGTGGTAGTAGTAGTAGTGGTGGTAGTAGTAGTAGTAGTAGTAGTTAGTAGTAGTATAGTGTAGTAGTGAGTGGTAGTAAGTAGTGTAGTAGTAGTAGTAGTAGTAGTAGTAAGTAGTGGTGTAGTAGTAGTAGTAGTAGTAAGTCGTAGTAGTAGTAGTATGTCGTAGTAGTGTGTAGTAGTAGTAGTAGTGGAGTTAGTAGTAGTAGTGTAGTGGTAGTAGTACAGTAGTGTAGGTGGTGGTGAGTGGTAGTAGGTAGTAGTGAGTGGTGTGAGTAGGTAGGTGGTAGTTAGTGGTGTGGTAGTAGGTGGTAGGTGGTTGTAGGTAGTGTGGTAGTAGTAGTAGGTTAGTAGTGGTAGGTGGTGTTGTAGTAGTAGTAGTGTAGTAGTAGTGTGTGGTAGTGGTAGTGTGGTTAGTAGTAGGTGGTGGTAGTAGTAGTAGTGTGTAGTAGTAGTGTGGTAGTAGTGGTAGTAGTAGATGTAGTAGTGGTTAGTGGTTTGTAGTAGTAGGTGTAGTGTAGTAGTAGGTGGTAGTGTGTAGTAGGTGAGTGTGTAGTGTGTGTGTAGTGTGATGGTAGTAGGTGGTAGGTAGTGGTAGGTGGTAGGTAGGAAACCTTGTGGTGGTGGTGGTTAGTGGTGGTGGTGGTGGTGTGGTGATGGTAAGGTGGTGGTAGTGGCGGTGGTGATGGTGGTGGTAGTGGTGGTGGTGGTGGTGTGGGGGTGGTGGTGGTGGTGGTGGTGGTAGTGGTGGTGATGGTGGTGGTGGTGGTTGTGGTAGTGGTGGTGGTAGTGGTGGTGATGGTGGTGGTGGTGGTAGCATCAGTAATATTACCACCTTCTGGCATCACTGGGTATGGTGTTAAAGGCGCAAAGGCCTTACTCTCATCCGTGTGTACATGCATCCAGTTCAAGCGTATAATTCACAGGAACTACCAGCTTTTTTCAGTGCTCACATTTTTCTCAACAACAACCCATTGCAGCAAAATATCAAAGTAGTTTCAGCCTACGCTTCTATGGAAAGATGGATGGGCGCAAGATGTTCAGCATGAGTTCACTCACGTACAGGACTTGGGTTCACAGTCAGTCTCCTCTGAAGGACTTTCAGGAGAGTGGAGTCAGCGCCACTAACTTTGTCAGCAAGGGGACACAAACAACATCCTCTTTAAAAAAATGTCTCAGCCAAGACTTGAACCCGAATCCTCAGAATACTGTCACATCACCCGTAGGACTCTTACCACTAGGCTGTACTCACAGTGCGCAAATCTGACATCGCTCGGTCAAAAGTGCTAAATTTAGCACACCCTTCCTTTTAACTTGTCCAAGTGTGGTCAGTTCCTGCTATCATCAGCACCAGCTGGGCTGGAATGGAATGGATAGCAGCTGAGAGCAGCTGAAAGTGGGGGGAACTGACAGCTGTGTACTGCATCTCCCCCCCCCCCCTCTACTTCCTTCTTCCACTCCCACCCCCTTCCAGTCTACACTCCCTAACTAAAGCAAGTTCTGCCCAGTCATACTACAGAGCTCTCCTGGGAGGGTATGTCAGTATAAATAGCATCCCCCACCTTCTGGAAATTCTGTGATAGGAATTCCCTCTTTTCTATCCCTTTCTTTTTTTCTGCTTTGTTCCTTTTCTTCCTGCCACCTACTTTTTGTCTTTTTCTCTGCGCTTCTTGGTTCATTCTCCTGCCTTTTTTCTCCAGAAAGGCTTCAAAGATAACATTATCTCTCCCACGCCGAAGTCGGATGTGCTGGGCCTGACTTGTCAGGCGCTGAATATCAGCACAAGGCTTTTTGCTCGTATGACCGACAACTGAACAGTAGTTGCTGTCTGAGCGTTCGACGGAAAAGAAGAAGAAGAAGAAGAAGAAGAAGAAGAAGGAGCAGAGGAGAAGAGAAGGAGGAGAGGAGAGAGAGGAGGAGAGAAGGAGGAAGAAGAAGAAGAAGAAGGAGGAGGAGAAAGAAGAAGAGAGAAGAAAAGAAGAGGAGAGAAGAAGGAGAAGAAGAAGAAGAAGAAGAAGAAGAAGAAGAAGAAGAAAAGAAGAAGAGAAGAAGAAGAAGAAGAAGAGAGAAGAAGAAGAAGAAGAAGAAAAGACTACTACCACCACAGAGGTGGACTATCAGGAACCTACACCAGGCAGCTTCATCTTGGGAGATATCTGCATCAGCGTGCTCAAGGCATGTTCGTAGAGTCCCACTGAGTGATGGCGCTGTGCTCCTCCTTCAGAATGCTGTACAGGCTCTCCGAGTAGAACCACAGGACGTTGCCCTTGGGGTGAGCCACGTTTGTCTCCCTTGCCAGCCACTCCACGATGTCCTTAAACAGCTTGTCCACCTCTTCCTTGTGCTGTGTGTGTGTGGTGAGGGGGGAAGAAGAAGAAAAATTTGAAAACAAAATTGGTGGATGTGAGAAATCTGAATGAGGATCCTGTGGATGGATTACACTTTGTTGAATTCTAATATGCTGGGACAATACAAACTAAACATTTGTATTGATATGCAAAAAAATGATACTGTAGATCACCATTTATTCAATGGGTTTTATTCTGATGCCAAGTCTAATGTCCTAGGACAATATAAAACTAAACGTTTGCATTGATATGCAAAAAAATGATAGCATAGATTAGTATTCATTCAATGGGTTTTATTCTACTGTCAAGTCCAATATCCTGGGAAAAATACCAACAAACATTTTACACTAATATGCACACACCAAAAAAAACAACCCCAACCCTAATAGTTTGATTTAGGATTCATCCAATGGGTTACTTCATGTTAGGATCTGATATTTTGTGAAAAATGAAAATAGACATTTACAGACATTAGAAGTGATGGACTGGATTAGGATTCAGTCAGTGGGCTACATTTGATGGGAAGTCTATCATCCTGGCTCCTGACTTCTATCTTTTAGTTTGTAAAAGAGACAGATGAACAGACACGTTACCTTTTACTGGAAATGAAATATCCTGATTCCTCTATGATTTCCGTTACTTTATGACATGAAAATTACAATTTGCTATACCTTGTTTGAAATTAGTAATTATACTGGTTACATTGCATGTTTAAAACAAAACAATATTTTAAAATGAGAAACACGTAATAAATCAAGATAGAAAATAAATAACACACAATTTGGAAATCAGTAATGAGATCATTAACCGAGACTTCAGGCGATGCATAGCAAACATGACAGCATGCTTCTTACGCTCTGTTGGATTAAAATGTTATACATTGATGTGCGAACCAGCAGAACATCTTGGCACACATTAAATCCTGTTCCGCTTTTCGTAAGGTAGGCCATTTGTGCCAGTGGAACAGACGACAGAATTCACAAATTCCGCATACACACGGGACTGGATGTAAAATAGTACATAATGCTTATTCATTATCTCGATATAAAAGAATAAATAAAATAAATTTTAATTAAATGTCAAATCCAAGTAAACTGACACACAATTCTACACAGCAGATTTCATCAAACTTCTCCAAAATAACCACATTTTTTTCTCTCTCTTACCAATAACACAGAGCTTTCATCATCATAAAAAAACAACCCACAACAACAAAAAAAGAAAAAAAGCTTTTATCATTCAGATAATGTGACCCTGACCTTGAGAAGTTCGTAGAGGTCACGGGCAGCATCCAGCCTGTCCTTCGAGTCCCGGGGATTGTTCAGCCTCTGCATCAGCACGTGGTACTGTGCATCTCTGGCGGGCACCGCATCCGTCTGACACACACACACACACACAGACACATTGTTTAAAATTTCTTTTCTGCTCACTGTGACACAATTTTAAACAAAGACACAGACCCGCATGCTTAGATACAGACACAGACAGAATTTTACGTTTACAACGTAACACAATATTCTGTAGTGAGCTAAGATACTAAGAATCTTTTCACCAGCCTACAGATGAACGAACTATTCCGTTTCTTTTCTTTTCTTTTTCTTTTTTCTTTTTCTTTCCTCGGCTAGAGCTCTGAGGTTCAGTGATGGTGAGACTTCTGCATACGCGGCCGTTGTTGCCCAGCATTAAGGTATCCGCATTCCAAGTTCGGGGAATATTCTGTTTTTGTTTTCCGGCTAATAAATTAACAAAAATTTATGTACACAAAATGTTCTACCAATCAATTTTGTTGTTATAGTGTAAGCAAAAGACATTAGCAAGTTCTGTTTTTAGCCCATAGATTACTATCTTCAAATGCATCAAATAATTCTTTTGCAGTTTGATAGATTGGCAACCTACTATGTTTCTAGTCAGCAGATAAATTGTTTTGTACGCGAATATTTCAACAAATAATTCTCCAGCCAGCCAACAGACTGCGCCTAGTCAATATAATTATCATAATGAAATTTTGTCACAAGTGATAGATCAAGCAATATTGTAATTAGCAAATGATTGGGCCAAACAATTCTGTACACAGCTGATGAATTAACAAACAATCCTGCTTGTCACATCTATGACATGATTGTGATCTTATCATTTGAAAACAAGGCTGTCATCAATTTCAGAACATCACTGAGGCGACATAACAGCAGTGCAGGGCTGTTTTGGTAGGTGGCCTCATGGCAGTCTTATACAGATTGCTCAGTATGGGAGCATCACAGAAAATGAGGTGGTGAAACAAAACTGAGGTGGTGAAACAAAACAAACACAAAAAACCCCAAAATCAAACACACACAAGCACAACACTGCTAAAAAAAATAAAATAAAAAATAACCAAACTCAACAAGAACAAAGCTGCAGTCCAACTAGAACTGACAGTAGCTGCACAAACCCTCACACCGATCACAGCTGTCAGTGTCCCCCACTTTCAGCTGCTCTCAGCTGCTATCCTTCCCACCCATCCTAGCTGGTGCTATTCATAGCAGGAACTGACCACACTTGGCAAAAAGATGAGGGATGCTGATTTGAGCACTGAGCCCTTGGACTGAGTTGTGCTGGATTCTTGTGCTGTGTGATCCATTGCCCAATATCACATCATCATCATCACACACAATGAGGAAGCTAAAGCGACAGGACAAACAAACAAACAAGCAACACAACACAACACACAAAAACAAACCAAAGTTTCTGTCACACTAGAATTAATTCACAGTTAAACGAAACAACAGAACACTGATTGCTCAGTAATGGAGCATCCCAGAAAATAAGGTAGCCAAAGAAAAGCAACAAGACAAAGAAACAACACACCATAAAATAAAAGATATGACATGTGGACCTCTGCAGTCAAAACTCAAAACTCGCAGTATAGTAGGATGGAAA
This sequence comes from Rapana venosa, assembly GCA_028751875.1. Taxonomy (NCBI): domain Eukaryota; kingdom Metazoa; phylum Mollusca; class Gastropoda; order Neogastropoda; family Muricidae; genus Rapana; species Rapana venosa. Next base: position 32,211,678 of record CM054161.1, on the reverse strand, counting down.
ATCGCACAGAAAACAGGACAGCCAAAGCAACGACATCAATAATAAACAAACACGCCAACACACACACACACAGAAGCTACAACAAACAAACAGAAAAAAGGAAAAAAGAAGAAAGAGAAAACTCTGTACTCAAACAGAAAACTTACAGAGGGGTGGACGAATGGAGCATCATAATCTGCAGAGGGACTCTTCTCTTCATTGCCCTGAAATTCTGCAACGGTCATTCGGCTGATGGACTGAAACACACACGCACGCACACACACACACCATTTTTTTTCCAGAAATTTACAGATGAATTCAGACTGCCAACAAGCAAAGCTTCACGTGGAACAACAACAACAACAACAACGTCCCCAGCAAGCAGATTTGTGACCCTCCCCCACAAAATGAGTCACACTGCACCTGACCCACTTTTCCCGCTAGCAGCCGTTTTAGGCAGGTGGGGGTCAGGTTGTCGATTTTGAGATTTGGATTAATTTTAAAACTGTAAGCTTTCTTCTATCTTGTACTGAAGTATCAAGGAGCAGTTTTTTGTTTCCTTTTGCTTTAAAAGCGCGTTTGAAAACACTCAACCCCTCATCTTGACCATGTTTTACGATGCAACACTCATCAATTTCTCATTGTGTCACTTCATGGAATCTACCATTTCAATTTGTAACAACTTTTTCTAGAATTATCCAATTTTCAATCTGGTTTATTTTCTTCGCTTTTTCATTTTTTCATACCACTTTAAGTCACAGCAGATTCCTCTGTGTGAAATTCGGGCTGCTCTCCCCGGGAAGAGCAAGTTGCCACAAGAGCAGCACCACCCATTTTTTTCTTTTTCCTGTCTGCAACTGTATTTGTTTCCCTATCAGAGTGGCTTTTTTTCTACAGAATTTTGCCAGGGACAACTCTCTTGTTGCCGTGGGTTCTTTTACATGCGCTAAATAATGATGTGTAACACACAGGACCTCGGGTTTATTCTCTCATCCGAAAGACTAGCACCCAGACCACCACTCATGGTCTAATGGATGGGGAAACAGTTTCAGGCCCAAATAGGATTCGAACCACCACACACTTCTGACCCGGACATTTTGCTTTCTAGGCAGGCGCGTTACCTCTAGACCACCGATCCACCACAAAATAGCTTTTAAAAAAAGATTTCATCACAGGTTAATAACATGCTAATAAAAAAACCACCAACCCTGACTCCGATGCAGTGCAACTCTTATGCCCAAATAAAGAAACCCTCTCAAATAAAGGAACTAAAGAAACTCCCTCAAATAAATCCCCCCACCCACTCCCTCAAATAAAGATATTTCATTAAACAGCTCAGCAGAGAAAACTAAACTGCCCACCGTCCCTCCCATACTTCCTGTACAATCAAGTTCCATGCTCCAACAGCCAGATTTTTCTACCTCTTCCAGTCCACCCCCTCCCCCCCTCATCCCTGCTCCTCCTCCTCTTCCCACTTGAAGATTTCTTCTTTGGCATTTCCTGGCCAAGCTCAATGTTCCATCTGGCCTGGAAAGCAACGTCCGCAGTCTGCCACAGCAACACCCCCCACACCCCCATCCCCACTTCAAGTTTTTCCTGGAACTCCAACCAGGCTGGGCCACAACGTCTGGTGTCTCAAAGAGTGCTGAAGGTCCTGCAAGGTACAGGAGAGGAGGGGGGGCTGTTCCACAAGGCTACTGGTCTGGTCAGTATTGGGATAGCTTCAGGTGGTGGAGATGGGTGGGGAGGAGAGGTTGTCCTGTTGGCAGTGTAAAGAGGGTGCACACAGAGAGAGAGAGAGAGAGAGAGAGAGAGAGACCAACACCAAAAACCAACCAAAAAAAGGCTGAGAGGTGTAGGCGGACAACAGCGCTCGCTCATCACTCACCATGTCTCCATACTCCCGGACCTGACTGGTGTTGGTCTCCCGCCTGGTGATCAGGAACTGCTTCTGGATCTTCTCCGTCTGCAGGTCCTCCTGTACAGACAGACAGACAGACAACAGATGTTTGTTGGTTCCTTTGTTTGTTCCCACACACGTTACCCGCTCAACTTCATTCCAGCAGGAGCATGAGAGATTTTTAACATCAGTTCGCTTTGTGCAAAAGAAATAAGTTATATTTGGAAAAAGCATGGAAGATATTGTCATCAGTTCTGCCTTGTGTGAAGGGATAGTTATACGGAGAAGACATGCAAGATTTTGCTATCTGTTTTGCTTTGTGTTAGCAGCGTCGAGCGTGGTTACCAGTTGGGTGGGTGACCGTTTGCGCGCCTTGGCTTCAGTACAGTTCCCCCAGTTCACCCAGCTGTAAATGGGTACCTGCTCTCTTTAGGGTCAGGGAAGGTAAAGCAGCGAGGGAGAGGAGATGGGCACCGTCCTCAATATGCTGGCTCCTGGAGAAGTGAGGTCTCTGACGCCTCGCTCCCCTTTGATCCTATGGGACATCTTTACCTTACCTTTGCTTTGTGTGAAGAAATTTTTTATGGAAAAACATAGAAGATTTTGCCATCCATTCTGCTTTGCATTTTCATTGATTGCAAGTTGAGCAATGATGATGAGGATGATGTAATGATGCTGATAGGGAAGTATATGTCCTTTGTGACTGCTTGACAGGAACTGCTTGCAACTGCTTCACACACACACACATGCGCGCGCTACTTTAAATCTATCTCTCTCTCTCTCTCCCTCTCTCTCTTCTCTCTCTCTCTCTCTCTCTCTCTCTCTCTCCTGGTTCAATTCCATTCAAGGGATATTTCCCTGGAGTTAACATCAGTGCAGACTCCACTCTCCCCAAAAGTCCTTCGGATGAGACTATAAACCGAGGCCCCGTGTGCGAACACACGCAGAACATCTTGCGCACACGTAACTGCTTTTTGTAATAGTAGCTATGTGCCGGTAGGAAAGAGACGAATTGTGACAAACAGATGACATACACATGGGGACTGGATGTAAAAAAAAAAGCACATAAGTGCTTATTTCATTATCCTTGATATAAAAGAATAAAATAAATAAATAAAAAATATAATAAAATCTCTCCCTCTCCCCAGTTTCCTATCTTAGGATTGTCTGGTATCACTTAAAATAATAATAATAATAATAAATGGAATTTATATAGCGCTATATCTTGCAAAAAGAAATCAAAGCGCTTAAAAGTGGAAAAAGTTTAAAATTGAAGACTAACTAACTGCTTGACAGGGCTGCACTCTGTGCTTCTTAAAGTAATACATCCCAGTGTCAAACCGGACTTGAGTGAGAGATGAAGGGCAGGTAATCTGAACACCACTCTCAAAATCGCATCCGTCAAGTGAATAAAGTTCAACAATGTGGTTCCAGTCTTCCCAATAAGTCCATAGCAAACTCGCTCTGGGTAGGAGCAGGTCAGATCTAAAATAAATCCTTATGACCCTTTTAAGATTTGAACCCCAGACCTTCCAGTCCGTAACCCAAAGCACTAGCCACTGCTCCATATTATTTTTATTTTTAAAATCTTTTATTGTTCACCCTTATCCTTAATTTTCATTACAGTTAGTCAATCGTTAATTCAATTCATTTTTATCTTTTATTCTTCACCCTTATCCTTAATTTTCATTATCTTTTATTCTTCACCCTTATCCTTAATTTTCATTACAGTTAGTCAATCGTTAGTTCAATTCATTTATCTATCTATTCACCAGTCTGTTTCATTCTTCTTATGTCATTTTTTTTTGGTTATCCCTGTTCTGTGAGTGAGTGAGTGAGCGAGTGTTGACAAGTATGTTCTTTCGAGCCAGAAGGCCCATAGAGCCGGAGCTTATCCCGGTTTCTGTAGCGTTAAGGGAACTGGTGGTTTTTCACCACCCCTGTGACAGGACGCTAGTCTGTCGCCAGATACTTCCCCAGCAGAGCTGGTACCCACTTGTACACCTGGGTGGAGTGAGGAAAATAGGAGTAACGTGTCTTTCCCAAGGACACAACACCGAGCCGAGCGGGGATCGAACCCGCGACCTCTGGATCACGAGTTGACCGCCTAAATCACTCGACCACGGTGCCTCCAAGTTGACAAGTGTCTGACCTTATCCGAATCCTGCATCCAGTTGACGCTGTACACGTCTCCAAGAAACGTCTGCCGTTCTGCATTATAGTAGCAAGCGAAGGATGACTGGGATCGGTTGGCAGCAGTGGTGGCGTACACTGTAAGAAAAACAAACAACAACCCATCAGACAGAAAAGATTCTGAGCTTGTCTTGAGTTATCAGATACAATACTCCAAAAGTAAGCATGCTTGCGTGTTGTTGTTGTTGTTGTTGCTGTAGTTTGTGTCGTTGTTGTAGTTGTTGCTGTAGTTGTTGTTGTTGCTGTAGTTGTTGTTATTGTTGTTGTAGTTATTGTTGTTGCTGTTGTTGTTGTTGCTGTTGTTGTTGGGCATTGCCCAGCTATTCACCCTGGGAGTCACCCAGAACATGCACACTCCTGACTCCCACAACACACTTGGGAATCACTGCGAGATTGTAAGCACACACTGGATAAGAAGTTTAACTGTATGACCATTTTCAAGTACCTCTCTACACAGGCAGCCATACTCAAACTTCAGAGGATCTTTTTTTTTTTTGGTAATCCTTTAACCCTCTTGCATTCAGATTCTCTGAACACAAATTCCCCCTAGATTTCGCATTCTTTCATAACTTTGGGCCTAAAATCGAGTAGGTGTAAACCGTGATTCATTTCGACAGTGTTTGAATGTTTACAAGGACGAAACTCGCCATGTTGCTTTATATTACAATGTACTATAACTTGTAGTATATTTTTTGTGTCTGGGAGGAGACGGAAAAACTACTGTGTGTAAATCCCGGCTAATCCTGGGTCGGGATTTAAGGTGGGGGGGGGGGGGATAATTTAATCCTGGCTAGTCCCATGTTGGGACTAAGAGGGTTAAAGGAGAACGCAGGTGGACAAGCTGTCAAGAGCTTATCATCCTGGCTGAAGACAGTCTTTAAACAACGTTTTACAACATAACAACATTTTAGTGTAGGCTTCGGCACTTAGCTGACATCAATAACCGACGCAGCTTTTGGCCTGGGCCCAGAACATGTATAAACATGCATTAATATCGTGTTGGTTCTAAGATTTCCAAAAACAAAATGGGACAGAATGCCCCCTGGCCTAGAATGGAAAAAAAGGGGGGACTTTGCCCGCCCCCCCCCCCTTCCCAACTTACATACCTGTACAAAAGAAAAAGGGGAGCATTCTTTTGCATGATACATCTCTGTAAACTTTTCTTTTTATAATTGTTCAGTCAAACCCACTGTCAGGAGTTTTTTGTTTTTTAATTTCATTTTCCCCTTTGGTTTGTTCTTTTTCTTCTGCTTCGTTTCATGTCCATTCACTCACGACTAGGTGATTTAGACAAGCCAACTTTTATAACAACAATACTGATTTTTTAAACAAATTTATTCTTTTATATCGAGGATAATGGAATAAGCATTTATGTGCTTTTTTACATCCAGTCCCCGTGATTAAAGGAGACAGTGTGCAGGGTCATGGGAAAGACTATAGTAACCTTCCTACTATTGAATGATATAGGACTTCAGCAACTGATGTTACATAATGCTGACAATCATATAATATTCTTTGGACATCCCTGTATTCTGAACTCCTTAATATCACAAACTACTCATAACGGCTGTATTCTAGGGAATATACAAAAATATAGTGTGCAGGTGTATAATTATGGTTTACACCCACATAATTTTCTGACGCATACATGTTTTGAACAAAATGCATTCAGTATACATAGTTAAAAACTGTCTGAGCAAGTATGTACTCATCATGGTAAATGGCATCCTAGTACACAACACTGTCAACTGGCCTAACTCGACTTCTCTCTCTGTAAACTAATCCTGACTTCTCTCTGTAAACTAATCCTGACTTCTGTGTAAACTAATCCTGACTTCTCTCTCTGTAAACTAATCCAAATTTACCTCTGTAAACTAATCCTGACTTCTCTCTTCTCTCTGTAAACTAATCCTGACTTCTCTCTCTGTAAACTAATCCTGACTTCTCTCTCTGTAAACTAATCCTGACTTCTCTCTCTGTACACTAATCCTGACTTCTCTCTCTGTAAACTAATCCTGACTTCTCTCTGTAAACTAATCCTGACTTTTCTCTGTGTAAACTAATCCTGACTTCTCTCTCTGTAAACTAATCCTGACTTCTCTCTCTGTGTAAACTAATCCGGACTTCTCTCTGTGTAAACCAATCCGGACTTCTCTCTGTGTAAACCAATCCTGACTTCTCTCTCTCTGTAAACTAATCCTGACTTCTCTCTCTCTGTAAACTAATCCTGACTTCTCTCTCTGTCAACTAATCCTGACTTCTCTCTCTGTGTAAACTAATCCTGACTTCTCTCTGTGTAAACTAATCCCGACTTCTCTCTCTCTGTAAACTAATCCTGACTTCTCTCTGCCTGTAAACTAACTCCTTGGGAAGTTGACAGGACACACACAGCCTTGAATCTTTCCAGCCATATGTATCATGAACCACGAGGATTCTTTTTCTCATAGTTTTTCTTTCTTCGTTCCTCCGCTAGAACTCCCAGGTTCACCGATGGTGAGATTTTGCGGCGTATGCGACCGTTTTCTGCCAATCATGAAGGTTGCAAACCGCATTCCCAGTTTTGAGGATGTGTGCTGGGTATGTTCCGTGTTCGACATGAATTAAGGGATCTTTAACATGCATATTTGATCTTCTGCATGTGTATATATATATGTACACGAAAGGAATTAAGGCACTGGCATGTCTGCACTTGGAAGTTGATCTGAGAGATCGTAAAAATCCCCCACCCTTTTCATTCATCAGACCCTGCCGAGATTCAAACCCACGACTTCATGGACCCTAGGGATTGAGGTCAAACAGGTCTTAACCACTCGGCTACAGCGTCCATCAAGGGCCAGTTGAACCAGACGCCTCCCATCCCCCTGCAGGCTGCAGGATGCATGCTGGGTATCTTCACGTCACCCACGCCACTGCTGGCCACACCTCGCCTCCTCTTCTATAAAAAGCTGGATGGAGTTTTAACTGAGTGTGCTCCCCGAAGTCAAAATGCAGCTACCTTAATGGTGGGTCAACGGTTTGCATACGCAGAATCTCATCATTGGGTGAACCTTGAAGCCCTAGCCGAGGAACATGAGAAGAAGAAGAACAAAATCCACCACCAGAAGAACACGCGTGCATGACGATGTTCTGCAAACGTCCGCACAGGGGACCTTGGTTCACAGTCTGCTGGATGGACGAGTGACTGGGGCAACAGGTGGACGATTTATTTATTTATCAGCTGGATAACCTGTGCTGAATGACTGACTGACAGACAGACAGACTGATAGGCTGACAGACAGGCCGACAGCCAGACAGCAAACAGACAGACAGATTGACTGACTGACTGACTGATAGACAGACTAACTGGTTTGACAGAGAGACAAAGACTTGACTGAATGTCTGTATGTCTGACTGACGGACTGACCCATTGACTAGTTGACTGGTTGACTGACTGACTGACTGACAGACAGACTAACTGGTTTGACAGAGAGACAAGAGACTTGACTGAATGTCTGTATGTCTGACTGACAGACTTAACTGACTGACTAGTTGAGTGACTGACTGACTGACTGACTGACTGCCTGACTGACTGACTGACTGACTGCCTGACTGACTGACTGCCTGACTGCCTGACTGACTGACTGACTGACTGGAATATTATCCATACCATTGATGTAGTCGGGGAGCAGATTGTAGAACATGGATCCAGCTTCACAGGCCTCCACATAGAACACCAACTGTTGAAAACAAGTGACTTTTGTTTTGTTATGCATGTTACATGACTCTGTGTGTGTGTGTGTGTGCGTGTTTGTTTGTGTGTGTGTGTATGTGTGTGTGTATGTGTGCGTGCTTGTTTGTGTGTGTATGTGTGCGTGTGTGTATGTGTGTGGTGTGTGTGTGTGTGTGTGTGTGTGTGTGTGTGTGTATGCGTGTTTGTTTGTGTGTGTGTGTGTATGTGTGTGTGTATGTGTGTGTGTATGTGTGCGTGTTGTTGTGTGTGTGTGTGTGTGTGAGATGAGAGAGAGGAGTGGGGGAGTGAGGTGGGGTGGGTGGGGAGAATGTAGTGTGTGTGTGTGTATGTGTGTGTGTGGGTGTACAGTGTGTGTGTGTTGTGTAGTGTGTGGTATCGTGTGTGTGTGACTGTTGTGTGGAGCTGTGTGTGTGTGATGGATGTGTGTGTGTGTGTGTGCAGATCTAAAGTGAGAGAGAGAGACAGACAGACATATAAACAGACAGAGAGACAGAGAGAGAAAAACGGGGAGAGAGACAGAGACAGAGTGAAGATTTGAGAGTGATAAACTAGTTACATTTTCTTAGTCCCAATAGATCAAAAAAAAAGCCATTGGATGTTAATAATTTTAGAATTGTGTCCCAAAAATGTAGTACTCACCACAAACAAAAAACACACCCTACATCAACACCATACATGCACACATACATACACACATACACATATATACACACACACACACAAATAGATATTTATGACCTGCATGTGCGAACACATTCATGGAAGGCATGTTAATGTTTGTAATCTTCAACACTAAACTGCACACACACACAACTCGGGGGACGGAATAGCCTGGTAGTTAACATGATGCGCTCGTGATCTGCTGACCCGAGTTCAATTCCCGTTATTGAGGATTTTTCCTCTGGAGTTAACATCAGTGCCAACTGCACTCTCCCCAGAAGTCCTTTGGACGAGACTATAAATAGAGGTCCCGTGTGCAAACGCACACAGAACATTTTGAGCACACGTTAAAACCTGTTCCACTTTTCGTAAGAGTAGGCCATTGTGTGCCGGTGGGAACAGATGACAGAATTCACAAATCCACATACACACGGGGACTGGATGTAAAAAAGCACATAAATGCTTATTCCATTATCCTCGATATAAAAGAATAAATAAATAAAT
>CM054161.1:32195212-32197712 GCA_028751875.1 Rapana venosa | reverse complement strand
TGAGTTGATGGAAGCCATCCTGAAAAATATTATTTAAAAACAAAATCATTAATAATTATGATAAATGGAATCTATATAGGACTATATCTTGTGAAAACAAATTTAAGCGTTTGATATTACACACACGGGACGGGATAGCTCAGTGGTCGGAGCACTCGCTTTCCCCCAGCCAAGTTAAGCAGCGTTGAGCGTGGTTACCAGTTGGATGGGTGACCGTTTGCGCGCCTTGGCTTCAGTACAGTTCCCCCAGTTCACCCAGCTGTAAATGGGTACCTGCCCTCTTTAGGGTCAGGGAAGGTAAAGCAGCGAGGGAGAGGAGATGGGCGCCGCCCTCAATATGCTGGCCCTAGAGAAGTGAGATCTCTGACACCTCGCTCCCCTACGACCTTATAGGTTATGGGACTCCTTTACCTCCTTTACCTTTTATTACACACATACACACATCCGCGCACACACGCACGCACACACACACACACATGCACACATACGCGCACGCGCACACACACACACACACGTGCACACATGTGCTCACACACACACACACATTGACACACACCTTCACCACAAAGACATACATACATACATGTATACATACGCACACACATGTATACAAACACAACACCTGTTCTAACCTGTTGAGGACCTTGCCCTTGTGTCCTGTCAGCTTCTCAATCAGCTCCCCGTCACCCCACAAAATGGCGATGAAGACCTCTGGAGTGACATCCTAAAACAGTAACAACCCATAAGTATCTGTCATTTTTATTTCAAGCCTAAGATGGTCCTCTCCCTCTTTCATCTCATAACTGTCCTTGCGTTCAACAACCGAAATCCCATCACCCTGCCAAGGTGTATAACCTCTGTGTGTGTGTGTGTGTGTGTGCGTGCGTGTGTGTGTGTGTGTGTGTGTGTGTGTGTGTGTGTGTGTGTGTAAGCGTGCGCAAATGTTGACCAGCTAGAACTATTTATTGTTATTGGTTGCATGACTGTGTAAGAATGAGTTGAGTGCAAGCGCTTTGATTTGTCTGTGCAAGATATAGCGCTATTATTATTATTATTATTATTATTATTATTATTATTATTTCAATTCACCACATTAATCAGTGGTCCATCAATGTTGATTCTAGGATTTCAAAACTGGGGCTTGATACACATCAAAATCTTTTTCTTTGTTTTCATTCCTCGGCTAGAGCTCCGAGGTTCACCAATGGTGAGATTTTTGCATACATGATTTACCTGTACTGGTTCTTCACAGGGTTTTCATTCTCTTGCCACTTCTGTACATTCTATACACAGATGATTGCAGAAGCAGCTATGAAAATTCCTTTCTTGTAAAATTTGTGGATGACAGTGCTCTTTTGTCTCGCTTATCTGGATCTGTCCAAGACCACCCTGATTTCGTCAATTGGTGTGATGAGGCGTATCTGGAGCTATACGTTTCTAAAACTAAAGATCTTCCTATCGATTTCAGAAGTTCCGATCACACTTCTGAGCATATTATCATCCATAATCAAAAAGTTGAACACGTTTTGAACTACAAGTATCTGGGAACTGAAAATAAGTATGTCTCATTTTCAGCCTGCAATGCTCTTAAATGTGTGTGTGTGCGTGCACATCCATTATCCTCAATATAATAAAAGAAAAAAATAACAAATCAATAAAAGAAACACACATGAGCACACACATACACACATAATATATATATATATATATATATATATATATATATATATATATATATATATATATATATATATATATAGAGAGAGAGAGAGGAGAGAGAGAGAGAGAGAGAGAGAGAGAGAGAGAGAGTAATGCATGCTCAGTTCATGACCATCACAACAGCAATAGGAAAGCAAACATTCCCACTTCAGTGCTCCTTAGCCTACGGATGTGATTGTATCAATTTGTAGTTGCACAATGGAAAAACTGAAAATCTAATCTGACCTGAAAAAAAAACAAACCAATCCCCCCCCCCCCCCCAAATAAAACCACCCTATGCGTGTGTGTGTGTGTGTGCGTGCATGTGTGCGTGTGATATTTTAATTTGAAATTATCATGGAATGTTCAAACCAGTATGAAATGTAGCACTTTGTATGTCTTTTCGAGATTTTGATTCATATCAATATGCCTTCCAGTATTTGCCCTTCATGGGATGATTAAAGTGTTCTTGACTTGATAATGTTGATAAGTAGTATTCTAGTTTTTGTGGCGAGTATGACTGGAATATTTTGGGTCAAGTTTAGTTGGCACTGTATATTATTATTTTGAGGCAAGTATTATTTTATGCGCATGTGAGTTTATGTGTGTGGGGGTAAGTAGGGAGGGGGGGGGGGGGTGTTGGTGGGTGTGGATTTGTGTTCCTGCCTGTCTGCCACACAAAGGGAGTACTTGTGGTTGCATCTTAATGCCTTTTCTTTTCTTTTTTCACCCTTTAGCCTCATATCCATATGAAGGGGATCACTCCGTGTGTGTGTGTGTGTGTGTGTGTATGTGTGAGTGT
>CM054161.1:32190212-32192712 GCA_028751875.1 Rapana venosa | reverse complement strand
AAAAGCACTTGAGTGCTTATTCCATTATCCTTTAAATAAAAGACTAAAGAAAGAATAAATAATAAAGAACATAAAAACATGTGTACCACCACCACCACCGAATTAACAGTGTTTGTAAATTTAATTTACCAAAAAAAAAGAGAAAAAAATAACATTTGAAAAAACCTTGCAGTGCTGAATAAACTTGAAAAAGACCAGAACACAAACCATTAAAATCTTTGGGTAAAGCCAAAGACCTTCTCGACTTCAATAACAAACAACCTGCAAGAACTGTTAAGGTCAGTGTTACTTTTTCATGAGTAATAAACAAAGAACTTATGTCAGGTAAAAGCTGGTTGTATAAATTTGCTGCTAGCTGTAGCCTACTTTTCACTTTCAGCCTAAAGCATAAAAACTGTAAACACTGACCCCTACACCTGAAATTGCTCTGCTACTAAACCTAAGTTTAAGTCTTTCAGTTTTACAGCCAAAATTGAAAAGGGCTTCCAACTGTACAACAGTTCCTTTGAACTAGAAACAAACCAACCCTCTTTAGAAGTAGCTATATCATGCACATTTTTCTCCTTTCTCTTCTCTGCCATCTTCACCATTGTGAAGATTCTGTCAGAGTGTCTCTCAGCAGGCCTAGCCACGGAGCACTTGACATGAATGATGGAATCTTTAACGTGCATAATTTGATCTTCATCATGTAGGCCTACAGATCTGACAGTGATTAAAAATATGATTCTTAAAACATTGCAACAAAGACGTCTTTCTTTAGATAACCCTCTACTGTCATCACCCCATTTCTTCCCATATCTGCATCTTATTGTTACACGAATAATGATTTTTTTTCTACGACTTTAAAGGTTATATATGTTTGTCCGTCGTGTCCGACGATGACATCCAAAACAGCAGAGGAGGCAGCTGCTATTTTGGAGACTGGGCAGAAATTTGATTATAGTGGGGATGCCTTGCCCACAGCACATCCCCACTCCCTCGGCCAAGTGGGCATAAGGACAGTCAGCGTTGGAGATGCTCTCCAAAGGCCAACCAGCCCCCAGGGCTGCAGCACATAAGGACTGTGTGAGTCAAGCCTCCTAGTCAGAGAGTCATAGTCATCACTAAAGACTAAGCTGTAAAGTGGAATTCCATGAGTGGGAAAGCCACTGGTCATACAGCCTCTCACCTTGCTGTTGCCCCCAACGTCAATGGTTTAATCAAGAACTGTGATAAAGCCCAGGCACTGACAGGCATTTAAAGGTTACCCCTCCTTTCCAACCGAAAATCAAAACAATCTGGAAAACTGCTAACCTGATGTCTGTAGTTTTCGTATCCTTGGGATCCAGCCACCAGGACGGCCCAGTTAGCACAATGTACGGACTGCAAACAAAATGCAGACAAAGCAAGGAAAAGTGCTAGTGTTCGAAGAGCCATGTCGATGTCTGTGTCTGTGTTGACTCGAAGAGTAGAATGTAGACGACTTGGCCATAGGCTAACTGGGAATTTATAAACAAAAGTAGAGTTACGTCCCTCTTGTGTCTCTTTGCAGAAGAAAACCCTACGCGTGACCTATATTTAACAAATAAAGTAAAATCTGAATGAAAACTTGTAAGATTATAATAGAGTTTTATTTGCAGGAATAATACAATGTCTATTTTTATATCTATTGTTTGAATATGCGACTTTTTTAAAGATAGGATGGACTATATTTTATAAGTGTAAAGTTCTCTAAAAGGTGATTGGGCAACCACATGACAATTCAAGCACGTGAGTCTAAATGCAGCCACTTACACCGGCACTGATTGGCTGAGCATGTTAGGGAGCAGTGTCAGCAACCCTCTCAATGTCAAGGACGCTCCTTTTCAATACCGGCGCTGATTGGTTGAGCAGATTTGAGCGCCTGTTCACTACGCCCAGACTTTGTTATGAGTAACAGAACACGAGATGAAGTTGATTAGAATAATGCTGAACGTAATCTAGCTGTCAGATCTGTCCTCTCGTTCTGTTACTTCTACATCTTCCTGTCAACTCTTTCGATTTAAAGTAATTTGTCATTTCTTTAGCACCATTCTTCAGCACCATCTTGTCCTCTTCTTTGCCTATTCGGCTGGATTGTCTTTTGAAGTTGTACACTTAGCGGCATTCGTTTTAGAATCATCCTTGTGGTTCATTTTGTATTGGTGAAAGCTATGTTAAAGTTATATCATTGTTCTATGCCTACATGTATTTGTATGCAACTTTTCTTTTCCTGTTTCTATGCATTAGAAGTATTTATCTGGGTCTTTTGGGAAGCTGCCCCAAAACTTGCAGTCTTCATCAGAATACTGGAATACTACATATTGTAATAACATAATATTATTATGCTGTTGTTCTAGACCCCTTTCAATCCACCATTTATTGGTGGTCTAGAGGTAATGCGCCTGTCTAGAAAGCGGAAAGTCCGGGTCGGAAGTGTGCGGTGGTTCAAATCCCGTTTGGACCCGAAACTTTTCCCCCACCCATTAGACCATGATAATAA
>CM054161.1:32142712-32185212 GCA_028751875.1 Rapana venosa | reverse complement strand
CCCCCCAAAAAAAAACCAAACAACAAAAACAACAACAACAACAACAACCAACCAAACAACAACCCCCCAAAAAAACAACAAATAATCAACCAACAACAACAACAACAACAAAGAAACAAAAAAAACACAACACAACACACACACACACACACACACACACACACACACACACACACACACACAACAAAATAAAAACCAACCAAACAACAACAACAAAACAAAACAACAACAAAAAAAATAAACAACAACACAAAACCGAAAGAAAACAAAACGAAAAAAACGTGTGGCAATTGCCATGCCAGCAGGCTGTGGTCTCTATCCCCGCTATAACGTTTCGTGTTTCATTAATGACAAAATTTGTGAAACCAGATGATTGATATACTGTTAAGAAAAATGCACGAAACTGGTGTTATGCTCCAATACCAACATTCAAAAACACTTCCATCACATAAAAGAAAACTTTAAAAGCAAGCAAGATTAAAATCAGCAGCAGCAACTACAACAATAACAACAAAAAGAACACGTGGTTAAGAAGGGGAGCACATGCACGTTTGAGAGATGTTAACTTTAAGAGTTATTTCCCATAAAAAGGCAGTGGCGGCCCAACATTAAAATCTCTAATGTTTATCTTTTATTTTCTGTTCAGTTTCAGTCTAATATCATACACGCCAGATGGGTTGGAAGAGAGGCGATTTGATCATGAAGTCTGAGCCTTACGCTCATGTTCTGTCCCAAAGACATCGGCTGAAGAGATGCAGCTACTGTTTGCACTTGTAAGTGTGTAGTTTGTAGTCCGTAGATTATTCTTTTGATCGCCAGCAGTTTCAGTTTCACAACTTAACCTCCTGAGATTTCTTTCTCTTGATCATCGTTATCATACTCTCGTACTCCTCACCTCCTCTTCTTTCTCCTACCCCGGATTGGTTTAATAAAGGGTTGTGAATGCCGCATTTCCCCCTTCTAATCACAAAATGATGTTAATTTTTTTTTTTTTTGGGGGGGGGGGGGGGGGGGGGGGAGGGTAAGGCCTACATCTTTTGGCTAATGTGTGTTACAAGAACTTGAGAAGGAAATCACTGGGTTTTAGATTTGGGATTTGCTTATTTCAAAAGTGAAAGTAGAGGGGGGCAAAGTTTGTTTTGGAATATGAACACATGCATCTGACAATCATGTATACATGCACATGTATGAAATCATGTTCCACCTTTGGAAAAGTGTTGTCCATCACCCTCCAGTGGGAAAGGATGACAAAATAAAAACACATGGACACTGATTATAAACACACACACACACACACACACACACACACACACGCACACACAGTGACACATACACCAACTACCAAGCATACACACACTATCACTGACACTAATACTAGTGTACATATTTTGCATTCCTTGGCTAGAGCTCCAAGGTCCATCAATGGTGAGATTTTGCCTATGCAACCGCTTCTGCCCACCATAAAGGTAGGCACATTCTGACTTAGGGAATATTCATACTGATTTTATGTTTATATATATAATAATTATAATATTCATTATCACCAAAGTCAGAAAGACATTCCAGACTAAATGATGGGGAAATGGTTACATATGATATACGAACTCAACAAAACCCTGAGAAAGGCAGAACAGAGAGAGGAATGGAGGGAACTGGTTGTTGAGTCATTGAGGGTGCCCCCACGGTCGTCAGACTACGGGACAGATAGATAGATAGATATATACATACATACTTAAACTTTACCACAGGTGAACCTCAGGGTTCACGCCAAGGAACTAAAAAAGAGGTCCCCCAAAACTGGGACGTGAGCTATATTATCTGCATAATTTTCCTATTCACTCAAAGTGAAAAAGCTTACTTACAATTTACATACATGTCTGTGTATACATTAACTAGAGCCCCATTTTTTAACTTGTCTTGTCTTGAGTAGTGCCCTAGTGGTCAGCTTTTTCCATTGCCGATTTAAAAAAAAAAAGATCTGGACACGGTCCAGATCTGTAGAGCTCTACCTCTAAATAAAAAACCCAAAATAAGGTTTTGAAAAGATGATGATTCTTTTCGTCAAAAGGAAGTGGTAGAAAGAAGATCTGAAAGTAAAAGACAGAGGAGAGATACAGAAGGGGGGGGGGGGGGGGGGGGGGGGGGGGGGGAGACTTACTTCATTGAATGAATGGAGAGAGAGCTACTTTGCATGCTGGTTAGCTGTGACTGTGATTTTAGTCAGGTAATTAACTGGCCAATCTTTTTTCTTTTCGCTGAACAGGCAGGAGTGCATCAAGAAATGTACGGGCTGTTCTGTGATACGCTACTGTGGCAGAGATTGTCAGGTATGTGCAGTGCTGGAGATCATATCAAATGATGTGATGAACATGATGATAATCATAGTGGTGCTGGTTGTAGTACACACAGCACATACACACACACATGCGCACGCACACACACGCTCACGCAAACACACACACACACTCGCACATACGCACGTTCGTATGCATATTGAATTAGTATTGTTACAAAGATCAGATACTTGATCATGTACTATGTACGTGCATGCAATTGCATTAATATATAATTTGTACTACACTCTCTCTTTCATGTGTACACCATTGTTATTAATATTATTATTGTTTGTGGTGGTGGTGATAATGGTTGGTAACCGTAGGTATGAAGATGAGATGGTGGTGGATGTGTGTGTGTGTCTGTGTGTGTCTGTGTGTGTGTCTGTGTGTAGGTGTGAGATTTATTTATTTAGTTAGTTAGTTATTGTTTTATATTGAGGATAATGGAATAAGCACTCATGTGCTTTTTTACATCCAGTCCCCGTGTGTACATGTGTTTTTGTAAATTTTGTCATCTGTTCTCACCAGCACAAATTGCTTACTCTTTTGAAAAACGGAGCAGGATGTTCTGCGTGCATTCACACGCAGGGCCTCAGTTTATAGTCTCATTCAAAGGACTTTGGGGATTCTGCACTGATGTTAACTCCAGTGTGTGTGTGTGTGTGTGTGTGTGTGTGTGTGTGATTCTGTGTGATTCTGTGTGATTCTGTGTGTGTTAGTTATTTAGTTATTTATTTATTGTTTTATATCAAAGATAATGGAATAAGCACTCATGTGCTTTTTTACATCCAGTCCCCGTGTGTATGCGGTTTAGTAAATTTTGTCATCTGTTCCCACCGGCACACAATGGCCTACTCTTTCGAAAAGCAGAACAGGATTTAACGTGTGCGCAAGATGTGTGTGTCAGCGTGTGTGTCTGTGTGTGTCTGTATGTGTCTGTGTGTCTGTGTGTTAAGCGCTTAGATTTGTCTTTGCAAGATACAGTGCTATATAAATTCCATTTATTATTATTATTATTATTATTATTATTATTAATGAGTTACAAAGTTACATACATGCTTTGTGTGGATAAATTTTTAAAGACTTTTTGTTTTATTATTTTTTTTGTTTGTTACATGATACCACTACAGAGAAGAGACTGGAGCCTTCACAAGGTGGAGTGTAAGAGCTTGCAGAAAGTGTCACCAATGGTACCCACTGACAGTGTCTTGCTGATGCTAAGGCTGGTTATACGATACCTGGTAATTGGTATACATGTTCTCTGTGTGTATGTGTGTGTGTGTGTGTGTGTGTGTGTGTGTGTGGTGTGTGTGTGTGTTGTGTGTGTGTGTGTGTAAGTAAATAAGTAAGCCCTCATTTTAACATCTTTCCACTTTAAGAGATACCAGGTGTGTGTGTGTGTGTGTGTGTGTGTGGGGGTTGTAGGTAGTGTAGTAGTAGTAGAGGGAGTAGTAGCACTCAAAAGGTATAATTGGAAAGTTTTTTGTGTGTTTGTGTGTGTTTTTGAGTGTTTTGGTGTGTGTGGTTTTGTGTGTGTGTGGTGGAGTGGTGTGGTTTTGTAGTAGTAGTAGTAGAGTTGTAGTAGTAGAAGAAGTAGTAGTAGTGTTTTCATTTCGTCGTCTTAAATTTAACATCTTTTACTTAGTGATACCCCAAACAATCAAAAGGGAAAAATTGGGAAAATCTGTTTGTGTGTGTATGTGGTAGTTTTAGAAAATAGCAACAGCAGCAGCTAGGTTGAGTAGCAATTTAGTTTACTTTTGTAGTAGTGTAATCTTGCCCTTTAAATAAAAGGTAGCGTCTAGCAGTAGATATATTTACTATTTTATACTATATACTAGGGTTTGTAGTTTTGTAGTAGTAGTGTAGAAATAGAGTAGAATAACAGTATCAGCAGCAGTAGAAGCAGCAGGACTAGGGTAGCACAAAAATACTATTGTACTTAGTCAATATCATGGGCAGATATTTTAAGTTGTGCAAGGGTAATAATGTTTTGGGGACACATATCTGTTATGTGTCTGCAGAATGGGGATCACATCAGACCCACAGAGCCACAGGGGAACCCTCCTACCCAGACCCAGACCCAGCAGACGTTTCAACAGTTGATGTCTCGTGAGTATTGTCTGCTATTGTTCAGTGTTGTTGTTCTTCGTTCAGTTCAGTTTTAATGTCTGTTCACTCTTAGTGATATTGGGGTATTGTTGTTGCTGGTGCTGTGCAGCAGTGGTATCAATGTGTTCTCAACTTTTGTGTCACAGTGTGTGTGTGTGGGGGGGGGGGTGGAAGGGGTGGGGAGGGGAAGGGGGGGGGGTTTTAAGTGTGTGTGTTTTAAGTGTTGTTGTTGTCTGTTGTTGTTTTGGTGTGGTATCTGCTTTTTGTTACATTATGACTTTAATAATGGTGAGATATATGATATTTTTACATTGGAAATTTTAATTGAGAGGAAAGTGTTTTTCCTGATGTTACCATACAATAAAGATAAATTTTTCTTCTCTTGCGTATTGGTGCTTAAATTGCTGAAAACCTTTCCCCAAAAATATATTTTAAAAAAATTTTTTAAACTTTATGACATCTGTAGTTTTTCTTCACTCACCCATAATACTGTACAACATTTTTTTTTCTTCATATACACTTTTTCTTCTTTTTTTTTTTTTTTGGTCCTTTAAATTCCCTTTTTTTTTTTTTTCCCCTTTCTTTTTTTTTTTTGGGTTTTTGTTTTTTGTTGGTTTTTGTGTTAAATCTCTTAATTAATGATGTACATGCTGTAATCTTGTGATTTGTTCTTCATGTCTTTGCTAGAGGACAAGGGTTGGCCAGCATGCAGTAGAATCTGTTTCTTTATTCGTCTGGACATCCTCTGTGCTATACTCTCTGACTGTCCACTTTTTGTCTTCAGTAATGTGAGCTGACGGGAAGTCCCGGGTGGCGAAGATTTGCTTTCCCCCAGATTCGCTCCGTGGGGAGGGGAGGTTGGTTGGGGATTAAAGGGGGGGGGGCGGGGGGAGGGGGGGGGGTGGGCGCCCCCAATATCTGGGGCCCCTAGGAGTTCTCCTTTCCCTCCTCCCTGCCTTTTTCCCTTTTCCTTTTTGTCAAAACCCCCTTTTTTGTAAGTTTTTCCTGGGGTTTTTGGGGGCCTTTTATCTGCCCTCTCCACCTCCCCCTTCCCCCCCCCCCCCCCCCCCCCCCCCCCCGCCCAAGGGGAAATTTTGGAAAAAAATTCTCCCGCCAAATCGTTTTTCCGGGGACTTTTTTAGGGGGGGTTTTTTTTTTTTTTTTTTTTTTTCAAAAAGGGAAAATAAAACGCCCGAACCCCGAAAAAAAGGAAAAATGGAAAAAAAAAAAACCCTTTTTTTTTTTACCCCCCCCCCATAACCCCCCCCCATACCTCCCCCCCCCCCTTCCATCCCACATCAAAAATATTTCAGTTTGTGTGTCCATTTTTTCTCCCCTGTCCCCCGGCGCTGTTGCAGACAGCGTGGAAATCCGAGCCGATGAGGATCGAGGTAAGCTCCTGGGCCAGGTGTGTTCCACGCTGACCATGCTGTCAGGGCCATTTCTGCAGCAGCTGCCCCCTCCCTCACTGCTGCTGGACATCTTCGGAAAGGTCAGTGCCGTGTCTGGACACAAGGATATCAGAGCTTTTTGAATTCCCCATTCTTTTGTTGTTCTTGTTGTTGCTGTTCTTGCAGGTTTTCGTTTTACTTGAGTTGGCTTTGTTGTGTGTTGGGGTTTATTGTTTGTGTGTGTGTGTGTGTGTGTGTGTGTTCAATTTTACATCTGTTCACTTAAAGTGATATTAGACGCTGGAGGCTGGGGGGGGGGGTGGGGGGGGGGCAGCATAATGAGATAAGGGCTTTAAGTAGAATAGATACGTGTTGGTATAAATGCACATTAAAAGACTATTCCAAACTATATAAACAGTATGTTGCAAAAACATGGCAAAGAAATGTGTGTGTGTGTGTGTGTGTGTGTGTGTGTGTGTGTGTGTGTGTGTGTGTGTGTGTGTGTGTGTGTGTTGTGTGTGTGTGTGTGTGTGTGTGTGTGTACCAATCCAATCCTGTTGTTTATAAGCTCTGCTGACCACACAGGCCACATCAAGGCTGCCACCTTGTCAAATTTTAAATCTCAGATTAAAACTGTGCAACCTTATACAGATTTAAAACAGGGTGAAAAACAAACTGTACTGTTATTCTCTGTATCAACGCCCTGGCCAACCACAAGGGTCAACCCAGGACAGGCACGGCGTCGTGGGAAAAATCACATCAACCACACATAAAATAAGATAAAACGAAAACCAAATTCCGTAAAACACATGCATGCACCCTCGCACACGTGCGTGCATATATGTATGTATGTATATGTATGTATCTATATATATATATATATGTATATGTATGTATCTATATATAGAGAGAGAGGGAGGGAGAGAGATATAGATAGATAGACTGTTGGAACGACGCTGTAGCCAAGTGGTTGAGGCTGATAGATTTCAATCCCTAAAGTCCATGAAGTCGTGGGTTTGAATCTTGTCGTGGGTTCGAATCTTGTCGTGGGTTCGAATCTTGGCGTTGGTTCGAATCTTGTCGTGGGTTCGAATCTTGTCGTGGGTTCGAATCTTGTCGTGGGTTCGAATCTTGTCGTGGGTTCGAATCTTGTCGTGGGTTCGAATCTTGGCGTTGGTTCGAATCTTGTCGTGGGTTCGAATCTTGTCGTGGGTTCGAATCTTGGCGTTGGTTCGAATCTTGTCATGGGTTTGAATCTTGTCGTGGGTTCGAATCTTGGCGTTGGTTCGAATCTTGTCATGGGTTTGAATCTTGTCGTGGGTTCGAATCTTGGCGTTGGTTCGAATCTTGTCATGGGTTTGAATCTTGTCGTGGGTTCGAATCTTGGCGTTGGTTCGAATCTTGTCATGGGTTTGAATCTTGTCGTGGGTTCGAATCTTGGCGTTGGCATCTGATGAATCAAGGATGGGGATTTTTATGATTTCCCAGGTCAACTTCAAGCGTTGTGTGTGTGTGTGTGTGTGTGTGTGTGTGTGTGTGTGTGTGTGTGTGTGTGTGTGTGTGTGTGTGTGCGTGGGTGCGTGCATGCGTGTGGGTGTGTGTGTGCATGCGTGTGTGCGTGCATGTGGGTGTGTGTGTGCATGCATGCGTGCGTGCGTGCTTGTGTGTGTGTTTGTGTGTGTGTGTGTGCAGATGGTGATCAACACCTTCACAATATTCAACCAGGAGCTGGAAGACATCGGGGCTGGTGTCTACCTCAGGTCTGTTCAGATAGACTGTTAGATACACTGAGTTTAAATTTGTATGTTTGTTTGTTTGTTTATTTATTTCTCCCCCCCTCCCCCTTCCCCCTTGCCCCCTCCCCTCCCGTCTTGTTCCTCGGCTAAAGCTCTGAGATTCATCATTGGTGATATTTGTGAAAGATAAAAAATAAAATTTAAAAAAAGGATTTTGTGTATGCAGCCGTTTTATTCCCCCCCCCCACCATTTAGGTAGCTGCATTCTGACTGCAGGGATGGTGTCTAAACACAACACCCGTGTGCATGCTTTTTGGTTTGGAGTTTTTGTTGTTGTTGTGTTTATAATTTTGTTATCCGTTCGTACCAGCACAACAGTATTCGTTGATCAAGAAAAAGCTTTCGACCAAGTCAACAGAGACAAGCTCTGGAAGATCCTGGAGCAATACGATGTGAAGGGGCAGTTTCTTGATAACATCAGAGCAATATATGCCAACAGTATGAGCGCAGTCCGAACAGCCAGTGGAACATTCGACTGGTTCCCGGTTACATCAGGGGTCAGGCAAGGCTGCGTACTCTCTCCCCTTCTCCTCGTGATCTACATGGACCAGATCACAAAGGAAGCCAACCCAGATCTTGAGGCCCTGAACAAACTATTATTTGCTGACGACCAGTCCCTGATGAATCAGAACAAAGCAGCTCTTCAAGATCACACAGACCAACTCAACACAAGCTGCGAGAGGTATGACATGAAGATCAGTATCACCAAAACAGAAGTTATGTCTGTCAGCAGAAATCCAGGAAAGCTGGACATCAACATCAATGGCACCCAACTGAA
The DNA here is from genome assembly GCA_028751875.1 of Rapana venosa. Taxonomy (NCBI): domain Eukaryota; kingdom Metazoa; phylum Mollusca; class Gastropoda; order Neogastropoda; family Muricidae; genus Rapana; species Rapana venosa. The sequence goes on along the minus strand of CM054161.1, from coordinate 32,176,799 downwards.
ACAGACCAAAGAATTCAAATACCTTGGCAGCCTCTTCACTGAAGATGGAAAATTGGACAGAGAGATAGAAACAAGATGCCAGAAAGCGAACGCAGTCAGTTACCAACTCGCCCCCCTTCTAAAACATTCCAGCATCCCAATGAGCACCAAGGCAAAACTCATCAACGCCATCTTTGTTCCAACACTCACATACCAGTGTCAGACATGGGCCCTAACAAAAGCCTTAGAGAGAAAATTGGTCACATGTGAAATGCGCTGCCTGAGAAAAGCTGTCAAGACCAGACGCGACAAGATCAAGAATGAGGTGATCAGAGACATGGTCGGACTAACACCAATTCTCCACCATATCGAACAACAAAGGATCAGGTGGTTTGGTCACCTCACTAGAATGCCGCCCAACCAACCAGCCCTACGGGCATACACCACCAAATACAATGGCTGGAAAGCCAGAGGTAGACCAAGGAGACGATGGAGCGACTCCGTGGCTGACACCCTGCGAGCCCATGACCTGTCACTACATCAAGCCTCCCGCCTAGCTGCAGACAGACGTCTGTGTCTCCCTGCGACGCCGAAGGGCACCAGCGGAAGATGAAAGAAGAAGAAGAAGAAGAAGACCAGCACAACATGGCTTTCTCTTCTGTAAGGCGGAACAGGTTTTTAACATGTGCGCAAAGATGATATACAAGGCCTGCATCAGACCTGTTCTCCTGTATGGTTCGGAGACATGGGTTTTCACAAAAACCGTCGAACGTTTGTTGAAGAGCTGTGAAAACCGAATGCTACGCTACATGACAAAGATCAAATGGGAAGACAGGATCACGAATGAAGAACTAGGGAGAATGTGCAAAGTTGATGATCTGAAGTGTGTAGCTAGTACCAATAGACTGTGCTAGTTTGGGCACATTCAACGGAAAGCAGACCACCACATCATAAAAAGAGCAATGAACTTCGTAGTGGATGGAAAGAGACTAAAGGGAAGACCTAGCAAAACCTGGGCTGCCTGTATTGCAGATGATCTTAGAGAAAGGGGCATAAATAAGGAGGAAGCTCAAAACAGAGAGAGATGGAGAAGGCTCATCAATGTCAAACCTCCCCTGGGAGAAACATGACAAAAAAGTAAGAAGAAGAAGAAGAAGAAAGATGTTCAGCGTGCATTCACACATGGGATCTCAGTTTATAGTCTCATCCTAAGGACTTTGACATTCAGTTTAATTTTCTCATCAAACTGGAAAGAAAGGGCGAGGTTGGGGATCGAACCCAGGACTTCGCGGTTTACTTGCCGGTGAGAATAGATGACAAAAAATGTGATTTAAAGAAAATGTTTGCACACACTACTGTCTTTTTCTCTCTTTTCTTTTTACTGTCATGTTTAGACATTATCCCTGAAGTCGGAATGCGGCTACCTTTAAGAAACGGCAAAAACGGTCGCGTATGCAAAAAATCTCACTCTAAGTACTTCAGAAAGAAAATATATGATTCTGGCTATTGTCTTTATAATGGCTGTACAAGCAATATTGTAGATTTTTGGAATGCTTTCATTTCTAACAAAGTTTTGTGGCTGGTATAATCGTAGAAATATGTTATCCCTTATGTACAGATTTAAACTAAATGCTTTCAGGACAAAATACGTGAAAGATGTAAAGTGTATTTGTAGGGAGAAGATTACCAATAGTCATGTTATTTTTGATTGTGGACATTTAAAAGCATTTTTACCCGCTGTACCAAGTTTGTCACTGGATCAGATTTTGTCTGAACCATTGTTACTGTTGGACATTGTGTTAGGATTGATAAAAAGTCCGATAATTTAGTTTTTGTAGTGTGTTAAAGTTAGTTTTTATTAAGTACCGTTATCTGACACTTTTCTATCATTGTTTGCGTTCTCTTGTTTAGATTACTTTTTTCCGTTTAAAATCACTAAATGTGAATAGACGTTAAACTGAAGATATCTCACTCTGGGTGAGCCAAGCAGCTGGAGCCAAGGAACAAAACAAAACAAAAACCCAACAAAAAATCCCCAACCCTCACCTAATAAGATAAATATATGAATAGTTAATAAATGAATAGATCAACAAGGAATGAAAAAATTGATAGGAATAAACGAACAAAGGAATAAACAAAAAAAGCAGCTTTCCTTTTGTGTACTGCAGACAAACGAAGAAGTGAATCAATTTAAGATGACTTTTGTGCACTACAAATTAGCAAATAAGCATATTTTGTATGTATGTGTGTACTGTCTTTATCCCCTTTCTCTTTGTTCTTCTGCTAGAGCTCCAAGGTTCACCTTATTTATCTATTTATTTAGTTACTATTTATATATTTTTCGTATTAGGTGAGGGTTGGGTTTTTGTTGTTGAGATTTTTGCGTATGCAACCGTTTTTTGTCCACCATGAAGGCAGCTGTATTCCGACTTCAGAGATGCATGCTGGGTATGTTCGTGTTTCTATAACCCACTGAACGCCGACATGAATTACAGGATCTTTAACATTTATATTTTGATCTTCTTACATGTTTTATTTATTTATTTAATTTGTTTCTTCTTTTATATCGAGGATAATGGAATAAGCGCTCATGTGCTTTTTTTTTTACATCCAGTCCCTGTGTGATTGCGGTTTTGTAAATTTTGTCAACTGTTTCCACCGGCACACAATGGCCTACTCTTCCAAAAAGCGGAACAGGATTTAACGTGTGCGCAAGATGTTCTCCATGCATTCGAACACAGGGCCTCGGTTTATAGTCTCATCGAGAAGGGAATTATGGCACAGGCAGGTCTGCACTTGAAGCCGACCTGGGAGATTGTAAAAATCCCCCCACCCTTAATGATTTCACCAGACACTGCTGAGGTTCGAACTGAAGACTTCATGGATTCATGAGATTGAAATTGAACGGTCTTGATCACTCGGCTATAGCATCCACACAGCTGTCAGTTTCCCTCCCACTTTCAGCTCCTCTCAGCTGCTATCCATTCCTTCCCAGCCCAGTCTTAATTATAGCAGAAACTGACCTGCACTTGGACTTGGGAAAAGAGAGGGGCTGATTTTAGCACTGGGCCCTGGACCCTTGACTGAGCTGTGCTGGATTTGAGCGCTGTGTTTGTTGTATTATGTTTAGGATTTTGTCATAAAGCTACGATAGAGCTGTAGGTGATTCGTAGGTCTAACCAGAAAGCCAGATGTTGGTTTAATTATGGTGATGATTTGTTAACGCTGTAACAGCCAAGCTTGCTTGGACCACCGATGTTCACCAAACGCGGTAGGATCGTTTAACGGCAAAACTCTGATGCTGAGAGCTATTGAAGACATACCAGACGGTGACCCGTTGACAGTATGTTGGCTTTTTTTTGTTTGTTGTTTTTGTTTTTGTTGTTGTTGGTTGTGTTTGTTGGTGTGTCAGGGTGGGTTTGTGTGAGTGTGAGTTGTGTGTGTGTGTGTGTGTGTGTTAAGTTTGTATATGTGTGTATTTAAGTTAACGTGTGTGTGAATGTTTTGTGTGTGTGTGTGTAAGTTTGTGTGTGTAAGTTTGTGTGTGTGAAGTTTGTGTGTGTGAATGTTTGTGTGTGTGTTGTGAGTGTGTGTGTGTGTGTGTAAGTTGTGTGTGTATTTAAGTGTGTGAATGTTTTGTGTGTGGTGTTAAGTTTGTGTGTGTGTGAATGTTTTGTGTGTGTGTGTGTGTGTGTGTGTAAGTTTGCGTGTGTGATATGAATGAGATTATTCTTATTTTAATGTACGTTTGTGTGTGTGTGTTACATATGTGTGCGTGTGTGCATATGTGTGTGTGTATGCATGCGTGGTTTTGCTTGTGCATACATGTGTGTGTATACATGAGATGTGAACCAGAGGGTCCTCATTACATGTTTGCATGAATGAGATTGTATGTCATCACACCAGAATGAATACTTACCTATGTTTGTTCATAAAATCATGCATCGTGCCAGTGTGTGTATATATAGCCAGTACCTGTTTGTGTATGTATAATCTTTTCCTTCGTTGAACACTCGGACAGCAAATGTTGTTGTCTGTCATATGAGCAAAAATGCATTGTGCTGCCGTTAAGTGCCTGACAAGTCAGGCCCAGTGCATCCTACTCTGGCATGGGAGATAATTTCTATCTTTGGCAACATTTGCTTTTAAGCATGTTTCATAAATGTTGGGCAATGTTTGATTTTAAGAAAACTTCATAAATCAAATGTTTGGCAACGTTTGATTTTAAGCACGTTTCATAAACGTTTGGCAACATCTGATTTTAAGCATTTTTCATAAATGTTTGGCAACATTTGATTTTAGGCATGTTTCATAACTATAAGCCAATATTTGATTTTAGGCACATTTCACAAATAATAGGCAATATTTGAATTTAGGCAGGCTTCATAAATATAAGCCAATATGTGAATTTCAGGAGGTTTCATCAATATGAGGCAATATTTGAATTAGGCACGTTTCATAAATATAAGCCATTATTTGATTTTAGGCACGTTTTGTAAATAATAGGCAATATCTGATTTTAGGCACATTTCATAAATAATAGGCAATATTTGAATTTAGGCATGCTTCATAAATATAAGCCAATATTTTAATTTTAGGCATGCTTCATAAATATTAGGCAATATTTTAATTTTAGGCAGGCTTCATAAATATCAGGCAATATTTTAATTTTAGGCATGCTTCATAAATATTAGGCAATATTTGATTTTGGACACACTTCATAGATATCAGGCGACGTTCAGCTCAACAAGGCAATGTGGTGGGTGCAGGTTCAGGACAGCGTGTTCCTGAGCTACGTCGACCAAATGGCCCCGTCCTGGGAACGTCAGGAACAGTTGCAGAAACAGTACTACTTTTGGTGCCAGTGTCCGCGCTGCTGCGATGTCTCACTGGTATGCATTTTGTGTGTGTGTGTGTGTGTTTTATTTCTTTCTTTCTTTCTTTTATTTCGAGGATAATGGAATAAGCATTTATGTGCTTTTTTACATCCAGTCCCCGTGTGTATGCGGATTTGTGAATTCTGTCATCTGTTTCCACCGGCACACAATGGCCTACTCTTCCGAAAAGCGGAACAGGATTTAACGTGTGCGCAAGATGTTCTGCGTGCATTCGCACACGGGACTTTGGTTTATAGTCTCATCCGAAGGACTTCTTGTGTGTGTGTGTGTGTATGTTGTTTTTTTCATATATATATATATATATATATATGTATGTATATATATATATTTTTTTTTTACATGGTATCTTTTGTTTTTGGTAGGGTACCTGTGTTGTTTGCAGAGCATCTTTTGTGTTGTTGAAGGGGGCCAGATATACTATTTTATGAAGATATGTTGGACGTAGTCTTTTTTTGTTTGTTTTCAATGGTGTCATTGTTGTGTACAAGAGCCACAGAGTTATATTATCTCCTTTTTTTGTGTGGAAGGGAGCCACAGCGCGCAAATCCAGCATAACTCAGTCAAGGGTCCAGGGCCCAGTGCTAAAATCAGCCCCTTCCTTTTACCAAGTCCAAGTGTGGTCAGTTCCTGCTGTAATAATCAGCACCAGCTGGGATGGAATGGATAGCAGCTGAGAGTAGCTGAAAGTGGGGGAAACTGAAAGCTGTGAAGCGGGGAAAGTGCTTTAGGCAAATGTGTTTTCCCCAGGTTTTTTTTATCAGGATCTCGAATCAGGAACACATAATGTCAGCGTTAGAGATGTTCTCCAAAGGCCAACCAACCCCCAGGGCTGCAGTACATAAGCACTGTGCGAGTCAAGCCTCCTAGTCAGAGAGTCATAGTCGATCACTAAAGACTTAAGCTGTAAAGTGGAATTCGATGAGTGGGAAAGAAAGCCACTGATCATACAGCCTCTCAGTTTGCTGTTGCCCCCAGCATCAACGGTTTAATCAAGAATTGTGATAAACCCCTGGCGCTGAAGTCTGTTAGTAAAAAAACAACAACAAAACAACCCTGTATTCTACCTATCCTAGTCTATTAGTAAAGAAAAAGCTGCATGATACCTACGCTAGTCTGTTTTCATTTGTCTTCAGGACAAGGCAATGACAGCTGAAACCTCAACTGCTCAGGCTGAGTCAGGTAAGACATATTGAATCAATCATAAGACATATTGAATCAATCATAAGACATATTGAATCAATCATAAGACATATTCAATCAATCATAAGACATATTCAATCAATCATAAGACATATTCAATCAATCATAAGACATATTCAATCAATCATAAGACATATTCAATCAATCATAAGACATATTCAATCAATCATAAGACATACTCAATCCATCATAAGACATATTCAATCAATCATAAGACATATTGAATCAATCATAAGACATATTGAATCAATCTATCGACTGACGTTGTAGCCAAGTAGTCCTGACCGGTTTTTTTCCCCCACCATTGAGGTAGCTGCATTTCGACTGTGGGTGTACTCAGTAGATGATTTTACAAGCAAGGGATAAGAAGCAAGGTGGCAGGGGGCTAAAGAAGTTCACCCGCCTAACAGGTAAACTGTGCGGTTCTGGGTTTGATTCCCAGTCTTATTCTTTCTTCCTGTTTTGATGAGAAAATCAAACCGAATGTCGAAAGTTCTTCAGATGAGACTATAGGCAAACCAAGGCCAGGTGTGCGAATGAATGCAGAACATCTTGCGCACAAGTTATAACCCATTACACCTTTCTGAAGAGTAGGCCAGTTTGTGCTTGTATGAACGCGAAAAAATGCATGCACACAGGTGTCGTATTAAGACATCATCCCTGAAGTCGGAATGCAGCTACCTAAATTTGGTGGGGGGGAGGATAGTGGTATACACAAAATTCTCACTGTTAATGAATCTCAGAGAGCTCTACTTGAGGAAGAAAAAAAAAAAAGCAAGGAATATTATATCACTTAAATATGTAAAAAAAGAATTTTTGTTTCCTTTTTTGTCTTTGAAGAGTTGTTAGCACATTGTGCAAATCCGACATCACTCAGTCAAGAGTGCTAAATTTAGCACAGGTAGATCGGTGGCCTAGAGGTAACGCGCCTGTCTAGAAAGCGAAAAGTCCGGGTCGGAAGTGTGCGTGGTTCGTATCCCGTCTGGGCCCGAAACTTTTCCCCCATCCATTAGACCATGAGTGGTGGTCTGGGCGCTAGTCTTTCGGATGAGATGATAAACCGAGGTCCCGTGTGTTATAGAAAATTATGCAGCGCACGTAAAAGAACCCACGGCAACAAGAGAGTTGTCCCTGGCAAAATTATTAGAAAAAAGCCACTCTGATAGGGAAAGAAATACAGTTGCAGACCAAAAAAAAAAAAAAAAGGGTGGCGCTGCTCTTGTGGCGACGTGCTCTCCCCGGGGAGAGCAGCCTGAATTTCACGCAGAGAAATATCGTGACTTAAAGTGGTATAAATGAAATAAATGAAACATCCCTTCCTTTTACCACATCCAAGTGTGGTCAGTTCCTGCTACAATTAGCACCAGCTGGGCTGGGATGGACAGCAGCTGAGAGTGGGGGACAGTTGTGGTTGGAGCACTGTGTTGAATTTTTCAGGCTGTGTCTTGTGTCAGTCAAACCTTGGTAGGGTCCGTCCCTCTCCGTGATTTTATTAACAACGATGGTCCTTTCGATGCGACTATGAACCGAGGCCCTGTGTGCAAACGTACACGGATCATCTTCCGCACGCATCAAAAAAACCTGTTCCACCTTTCAGAAGAGTAGACCATTGCATGCAGGGATAGGAACAGATGACAGGATTTAAAAAACCTGCATGCACGCAGGTGTCGTGTTTAGATATCATCCCCTGAAAGTGGGAATGGGGCTACATTAATGGTAGGGTAAAACTGGTGACACAGGTAAACATCTCACCACTGGTGAGTGATCCTCAGAACTCTAGCTGAACCCCCTCCCCCACACACACCACACACCCACACCCACACACACACATACGCGCGCACACACACCCATACACACACACACCCACACACACACCCACACACACCCATACACCCACACACCCACACACCCACACACACACACACACACACACACACACACACACACCCACACACCCACACACACCCACACACACGCACGCGCATGCACGCACGCACACACACACACACACGCACACACACACACACACACGCACACACACAAACTCTTTTATTATAAACTTAATATCAAACTTAATTATTCTTGCTGCAGTTTAAGCTGTTCAATGCCTGCCCCCACCCCCCTCACCGCCCCGTCCCTTCCATAATTTCTATGTATTTTTTTTCTTTTATCTTGTGCGTAGACACTGATAGGTAAACACACATACACACACACACACACGCATGCACGCACATGTTCTCTACACACAAGTCCTTTGGATGAGACTATAAGCCAAGGCCCCGTGTGTGAACGCATGCAGAACATCTTGCGCACATGTTAAATCCTGTTCCGCTTTTCGTAAGAGTAGGCCATTGTGTGCCGGTGGGAACAGATGACAGAATTCACAAAACCGCATACACACGGGGACTGGATGTAAAAAAGCACACAAGTGCTTATTCCATTATCCTCGATATAAAAGATTAGAATAAAATAAAATAAAAATCAATAAAAATCTATATACCGTAAAGTACCAAGTATAAGCCCATAACATTGTAAAAGCCCACCCCCCACTTTGGAGCAAAATCCGTGCAAAGGGTGAAGTACCGAGTAAAAGCCCACCCCCCACTTTTGTCCGAAATTCGTGCAGAGGGGGAGGGGGTGGGCTTATACTCGGTACTTTACGGTTTCCCTTTTGCTAATGGCGCTTGCTTTGGGCGTTTGTTTCCAAGAAAATGCCGAAGCAAAAATCTTACACAATAGAATTCAAGTTGACTGCTCTGGAGCACCTTGACAGACACGGGAATGTCAGTGCCACAGCAGAAGAGTTTGGTGTGGACAGAAAACAAATTAGGATGTGGCGAGCTAACAGAGATGTCCTTCTGCAGCATGAAACTGGCAGAGAAAAGCGAAAGTTGAAACTGCACCCTGGTCGGGCTGTGATGTCGGAGAGTTGGAGGTGAGACTATCTGAGTTTCTACAAGAAGAAAGAAGCGAAGGGCGAGTTGTTAGAAATAAAGACTTGCAGAGAAAAGCGCGAGAGATAGGGGCGGGTCTGAACCTTCAAGACTTTGTTGCGTCTAACATGTGGCTACAAAGGTGGAAAAAACGGCACCATGTATCCAGTCGCGTCTGTACGTCCAGTAACCAGAAGGTGCTGGCAGATTTTGAGGACCAGCTCCTGCACTTCAGAAGAAATATCCTGCGACTTCGTCACCGCCACATGTACGCATTAGGACAAATGCTAAACATGGACCAAACACTGGTCAGGTTTGACATGCCACCTAACCGCACAAATGAGATCAAAGGATCAAAGCGGTGCGCATCAAGACAATGAAAGCAGAGAAGAGAGGTTTTACAGTCGCCCTTTGTGCCGTTGCTGACGGCAGCAAACTGCCAGCGTTTCTGATCTTCAAAGAACGCACTGGAGAGATTCCTCGCCGTGTCCGCCAGCACTTCCAGATCCCAGCCAATGTCTGCGTCACAGCGATACGGAATGGCTGGATGACACGGGACCAAGTTTTGTCCTGGACAGAACGTGTGCTTGGCCCCTCAGAGACTCGGCGCCTGCTTCTGCTGGACAACTACGCCGCTCACAGGGCAGCTGATGTTCGAGCAGCTCTCGACGAGCAGGACGTGGACCTTGTGCTCGTGCCTGCTGGTTGCACAGCCCTCGCCCAACCCATCGACATTAGCATCGTCAAGCCTTTCAAGGTAAGTGAGATTTTAAGTATAATGTGTGTGTGTGTGTACGTGTGTGTACGTGTGTGTGTGTGTGTGTGTGTACATGTGTGCATGCATGCATGCGTGCATGGCTGTGTGTATGTGTGCGTGTAAGTGTGTGTGTGTGTGTGTGTGTTTGTGTGTGTTTGTGTGTGTGTGTGTTTGTGTGTGTGTTTGTGTGTGTTTGTGTGTGTTTGTGTGTGTGTGTGTGTGAATAGCATAACTCAGAAAGTTTTTAAAACGGATTTTGATGAAATTTTCAGGAAAAGTAAAAAATCGCCCAAGGAAGAAGTGATTTGATTTGTGTGGTCATCTTTTTGGAGTTGTGCAGTGGAATGACAATCATTGCTCTATAATTTCTCTTTGACATTCAACGGAAGATCTGACGGTGGTTCCTGATTCTGATTGTGCAGGATCGGGTGCGCGACAGCTGGGTAACGTGGATGGCAGAGCCCAGACCCCCCACTGCTGCAGGCAATCTGAGGCAACCCACCCGCCAGGACGTCGTCAACTGGGTGGCCAGAGCCTGGGACAGCGTTGGACGTGACGTCATCATCAAGGCCTTCCTCAGGTGCCGTGTGTCCAATGCCCTGGATGGCAGCGAGGATGATCAGACTCTGGAGTGGTTCCCCCAGGAGATCGGGGTGGCACTTCCTCACGACGACAACGCCACTGCTGCTGCTGCTGCCGAGGAGAGCGCAAGTGACGTCATTCTGACTAGTGATGAAGAATCACCTGCTTCAGAGTCTGATGAAGCAATGTAGACAGTTGACGATTTTTGTTGAAAGTTTCAAGCTGTTTTGTTTTTCAATTCAGGTTTCAAGTTCAAATTCAAGTTTTTAAAGGTTTTTAAAAAAGTTTTTTTGAATAAAAGCCGGTTTTGTTGAATAGACATGCTTTCAATGTCTTCATTTACGAGTGATGGTGTGTAAGCCTTACGTATGTCTGTGAGTTTAACAATTTTATAATAAACAAAATATCTTCATGCTGCTTCACATTTGCTTTAGTTTGAACAAACATAACATATTACATACCAGATGGTATCGTATATGAATCATGTCTCCATTACAATGAAGAATATGTTCGTGCAAAGGGTGAAGTACCGAGTAAAAGCCCACCCCCCACTTTTGTCCGAAATTCGTGCAGAGGGGGGGGGGATGGGCTTATACTCGGTACTTTACGGTATTGTAACACTTTATCTTTGGTCTGATATCACCTTGAGTGAACAGACGTTAAATTAAAGAAAGAGAGAACGCACACACAAACTCGCCTACTAGACATCAAAGCACGCAAATCCAACATCACTCAGTCAAGAGTGCTAAATTTAGCACGCTGCCCCTTCCTTTTACCTAGTCCAAGTGTGGTCAGTTCCTGCTGTAATAAACAGCACCAGCTGGGCTGAGATGGGATGGGATTCTTATTCATTTTTTAATTTTTAATTTTTATTTCGAGGATAATGGAATAACAGTGACAATGACAAAATCTTTTATTTGGAGGATAATGAATAAGCACCCATGTGCTTTTTTACATCCAGTCCCCGCCCTTAGGGATATACAAGAGAGAGAGAGATAGAGAGAGAGAGAGAGAGAGAGAGTGTGTGTGTGTGTGTGTTGGGCTGGAATTGAACCTAAGACTGTTCGTGTTTTTTGTCCACCTGCTGGAATAAGCACTCATGTGCTTTTTTTTTTTTACAGCCAGTCCCCGTGTACATGCAGTTTTGTACATTTTTGTCATCCATTCCTATGGGATGGGATGGATAGCAAGTGAGAGTAGCTGAAAGTGCGGGTGGAAACTGACCACAGCTGTGATACTGCACTGTTTCAGACTGCAGAGTTGCCAGTGACGATGACATTGATGTTGTGAAATCAGCAGCCATGAAATCAACAGCTATTCAGGCGTGTCAGGCAGCGATAGACAAAGCTGATCACCTGAAAAAAAGTGAAGGTGCGTACCACTTATTCCTGTCATCCCCCTTGTGGAGATGTCGGGGGGGGGGGACCTGTCAGTATAAATAGCATCCCCCGCCTTCTGGAAATTCTGTGCTAGGAATTCCCTCTTTTCTATCCCTCTCTTTGTTCCTGCCTTGTTCCTTTTCTTTCCCGTCACCTCCTTCTTGTCTATTTTCTGGGTCCATTCTCCTGTCTTTTTTTCCAGGAAGGCGTAAGATATAACTATTCGCCCCCATGCCAAAGTCGGATGCGCTGGGCCTCGCTTGTCAGGCGCTTAACGGCAGCGCGACGCATTTTCACTCATATAATAATAAATAATAATAATAATATATGGAATTTATATAGCGCTGAATCTTGTAAAAAAACAAACAAATCGAATGACAGACAACAGTGAGTTGCTGTCTTGAGTGTTCGAGGAAGAAGAAGAAGAAGAATATTCTTTTCACAAGCCATCTATGTGTCTTCTTTTTCTTCTTCTTCTTCTTTCGTTCCTTGGCTAGAGCTCCAAGGTTCACCGATGGCGAGATTTTTGTGTATGCAACCGTTCTCCCCTCACCCCCTCCCTCTTTTAGGTAGCTGCATTACAACTTTGGGGATATCTTAACTCACTCGGGACGGCCAATTCTCTCCCTTGCTTTTCCCCACAGACGGACCATTTGTAATGGTTAGTAAAAAAAATCATAAAAAATACAAAACACAGGGTAAGAAAATGAAATTTTATGAACTTATGTATAACATGCTGGGTTAGTACATATAAAAAAATTGAAGCTTTCACTTTAGTAAAACACCGTCATCGAGACCTAATCTGATCCCTGGTATTTTGCACTGAGTTTGCTTCTGACTCCATCTTTGACACTATGCAAAAATGCTGGGCGTGTCGGCTACTCTCTACAACCGCAAACAGAGAGCTCGGAAAACACGGAATCACCCGACAATGCACTGCATTCGACGTTGGACAGGCTCACGAAGCTATGTTTAGCTGCACGAGTCATAGTATCATGCGGCCGCCCTGTGAAAAATCTGCAAACAGCAAATCCGCTATAGCAGTGAGTCGTCCAAAACCGTGGCTTTACACCGATCCGTTATAGCAGACAGCCGTCCTCTGAGAGTTAACCTTTTCCCTACGGGTAACCTGCTATAGGGTAACCAACCATCTACTAACCCTTCCCTCCGTATCACCCACTACTGGGTTACGGCAGCATACAGATGTGCACAGTGCATGTGTACTGGGAAAGAGGGGTTCTCTCCCTTAACGTAGGGATAGTGTTAAACACGATGCCTGTGTGCAGGCATTTAAACACATTTTGTCATCCGTTCTTACAAGCACAAAATGGCCTACTCTTTGGAAAGGTGGAACGGAATGGGTTTTTTAACGTGTGGGCAAGATGTTCTGCGTGCGTTCGCACACAAGGCCTCGTTTTATAGTCTCGTCTGAAGGATTTTTGACATTCAGTTTGATTTTCTCATCAAACTGGGAAGAAAGGGCAAGGCTGGGAATCGAACCCAGAACCTCGTGCTTTATACTTGATAGGCTGGTGAACGTCTTAACCATCCTGCCCTCTTCCTTCTTGAAGTGTATAATCTGTCTTAAACCTAAACCAAAGTGGAGTAATTTAAAGAAATGTGAAAACAAAAGGGAGTTTTTCTCCAGAGATATTTATTCATTCTTTCTTTTATTTCAAAGATAATGGAATAAACACTCGTACACTTTTTTACATCCAGTTCCTGTGTGAATGCAGTTTTGTAAATTCTGTCATCTGTTCCCACCGGCACACAATGGCCTACTTTTACAAAAAGCAGAACAGGATTTAACGTGTGCGCAAGATGTTCTGCGTGCCTTCGCACACGGGATCTCTGTTTATAGTCTCATCCGAAGGACTTTTGGGGAGAGTGGAGTCGGCACTGATGTTAACTCCAGGGGAAAATATCTCCTTGAACGGGAATCGAACTCGGGTCGTCAGATTGCGAGCGCAATGTTCTAACCACTAGGCTATCCCGTTTCCCCCCCCCCCCCCCTTCTTTGACAGTCAGGTGAACATCTTAACCTTCCTGCCACCTTCCCTCTTGAGTTGTATTATCTGTCTTAAACCTAAACCATAGAGGTGCCTACAAATAAATAAATAAATAAATAAAAATAAATAAATAAATTTTAAAAAATAATAAATAATAAAAATAAATAAATAAAATAAATAAATAAAATTTTTAGAAAGGAGGCATATTCCAAAGAAAATTAAATGTAAAAACAAAAAGGGGAGTTTTTCTTCAGAGATATTTATTTATTCATTTTTATTTATTGTATTCTTTTATATCGAGGATAATGGAATAAGTACTTAAGTGCTTTTTTTACATCCAGTCCCCTTGTATATGCGGTTTTGTAAATTCTGTCATCAGTTCCCACCGGCACACAATGGCCTACTCTTACCAAAAGCGGAACGGGATTTAACGTGTGCGCAAAATGTTCTGCATGCATTCGCACACGGGGACCTCGGTTTATAGTCTCATCTGAAGATACCAGAAACGAGCGGATTAACAAATAAATGTATTAATCTATTATCTACACATACTGTGAATTTCGCGGATTTCAAAACAACAACAACAACAACAAATAAATAAAAAAATCTTTTTGTTCACCCCAGGTACTCCCGAGGAGATTCTGTCCCTTTGTCGAGACTGTCTGTCCAGAGTGAGGTCCTCTTTGTCACCGTCCAACGTGTATCTGGTGCGTCTGTTGGACCGGGCGTTCGATGCCGCCATCAGCGCTGCATTATGGGAAGAGGCGCTCGCCTATGGTCTTCAGACGTTGAAGCCGTACAGGTGAGTGTGGTGTGGTTTTGTCAGTTTTGTTGCTGTGTTGTTGTGGTTTTTTTTTCGTTTTTTTTTTTGGGGGGGGGAGGGGGGGGGATAATTTTGGGGTATTTTAAAAATATTTTTGTTGTTGTTAACGTTTTGTCTTTCAAAATTTGTGTGTTGCGTTGTATCGATTCAAAACATGAGGGTTTGATTTGAGAATGAGTGTTATCATGACAGCATTATCAAAAGAAACTGTTTTTGTGCTCTCTCTTTTTCCCTGTGTCTGTCTGTCTCTGTCTCTCTGTGTCTTGTGTCTGTCTGTCTGTCTGCCTCTCTCTCTTTGCTGTCTGTCAGCCTCTCTTTCTTTGTTTGTCTGTCTGTCTGTCTCTCTGTGTCTTGTATGTGTGTGTGTGTCTCTGTCTGTCTCTCTGTCTGTCTGTCTGCCTCTCATTGTTTGTCTGTCAGCCTCTCTCTCTTTGTTTATCTGTCTATCTGTCTGTCTTTCTCTCTTTCTCTCTCTCTCTCTCTCTCTCTCTCTCTCTCTCTCTCTCTCTCTCTCTCTCTCTCTCTCTCTCTCTCTCCCTCTCTCTCTCTCTCTCTCTCTCTCTGTCTCTGCCTGAGTTGGTGTGCATGCATGTATGTGTTTATCAAAATATCATTTTTGCTTTTCTTTACCTTTTCGATTACTTTTTCAGATTGTTTCTGCACCAATTGATTTTTTTCAGATTGTTTCTGTGCCAATTGATTTTTTTTTCTCAGATTGTTTCTGCATAGATTGTTGTTTTTTTAGGACTGTTTCTGCATCAATTGGTTTTTCAAGGTGTTTCTGCATTGAATTGATTTTTCATATTGTCTCTGCATTGCTTGATTTTTCAGATTATTGTTTCTGCTTCAATTTTTTAAAGACTTTCTGCAGCCAATTGATTTTTCAGATTGTTTCTGGATTGATTGACTCCAGGTTGTTTCTGTGTGGAATAGATTTTTCAGATAATTTCTGCATCGAATTGGTTTTTCAGATTTTTTCTGCATCAATGGACTTCAGATTGATTCCCTATTGCTTAATTTTTTTCAGATTGTTTCTGAATCAAATTGATTTTTCAGATGCTTTGTTTTTGCATCAGTTTTTTTTCCAATTTGTTTCTGCATCGATAGATTTTTTTTTAAAGACTGTTTCTGCATGGATTTTTTTTAAAGATTGCTTCTTCATTGATGGGTGTTTTAAAATGTTTTTGCATGGATTTTTTTCCCCAGATAGTTTCTGCATTGTTTAATTTTTTTTAAGACTGTTTCTGCATGGATTTTTTAAAAAAAGATGATTTCTGCATCAAATGGTTTTTCAGAGTGTTTCTGCATTGATTGATTTTTTTAAAAGACTTGTTTCTGTATCGATTGGTGGTTTTAAAGATTGTTTATGCATTGATTGATTTAAAAAAAAAGACTTGTTTCTGCATCAATTGGTGGCTTTAAAGATTGTTTCTGCATTGATTGATATTTAAAAAAAAAAAAACAGACTTGTTTTCTGCATCGATCTGTGGTTTTTTAAAGATTGTTTCTGCATTTATTGATTTTTTTTTTAAAACAGACTTGTTTCTGCATTGATTGGTGGTTTTAAAGATAGTTTCTGCATCGATTTTTTAAATTTTATAAAACAGACTTGTTTTCTGCATCGATCGGTGGTTTTTTAAAAGATTGTTTCTGCACGGATGGGATTTTTCTTTTCCCTCCAGATTGTTTCTGCATGGATGGGATTTTATTTTTTCCTTCAGATTGTTTCTGCATGGATGGGATTTTTCTTTTTCCTTCAGATTGTTTCTGCATGGATGGGATTTTGGGTTTTTTCTTCCAGATTGTTTCTGCATGGATGGGATTTTTTCTTTTTCCAGATTGTTTCTGCACGGATGGGATTTTGTTTTTTTTCTTCCAGATTGTTTCTGCATGGATGGGATTTTTCTTTTTCCTTCAGATTGTTTCTGCATGGATGGGATTTTGATTTTTCTTTTTCCTCCAGATTGTTTCTGCATGGATGGGATTTTTCTTTTTTCCCTTCAGATTGTTTCTGCATGCCTACAACCCCCACCTGGGCTTGCAGCTGTTGCGGGTGGCCAAGCTTCAGCTGTGGCTGGGGCAGGACTGGGAGGCTCGGGAACACCTTGTGCAGGTAGGAGTGACGCCAGGTGGGAGGGCTTCATTTGCCTTGCGTTTCAGTTTGTTGTATCAGGCTTTTAAAAAATCTATCTATGGTGGGAGGACTTCACCTTGCTTGCGTTCTGTTTTATGTATCAGGCCTTTAAAAAATCTATCTATAGGTGGGAGGACTTCACCTTGCCTTGTGTTCTGTTTTTATGTATCAGGCCTTAAAAATCTATCTATAGGTGGGAGGGCTCTCACCTTGCCTTGCGTTCTGTTTTTATGTATCAGGCCTTTAAAAAATCTATCTATAGGTGGGAGGACTCTCACCTTGCCTTGCGTTCTGTTTTTATGTATCAGGCCTTTAAAAATCTATCTATAGGTGGGAGGGCTCTCACCTTGCCTTGCGTTCTGTTTTTATGTATCAGGCCTTAAAAAAATCTATCTATAGGTGGGAGGACTCTCACCTTGCCTTGCGTTCTGTTTTTATGTATCAGGCCTTAAAAAATCTGTCTATAGGTGGGAGGACTCTCACCTTGCCTTGCGTTCTGTTTTTATGTATCAGGCCTTAAAAAAATCTATCTATAGGTGGGAGGACTCTCACCTTGCCTTGCGTTCTGTTTTTATGTATCAGGCCTTTAAAAATCTATCTATAGGTGGGAGGACTCTCACCTTGCCTTGCGTTCTGTTTTTATGTATCAGGCCTTAAAAATCTATCTATAGGTGGGAGGACTCTCACCTTGCCTTGCGTTCTGTTTTTATGTATCAGGCCTTAAAAATCTATCTATAGATCTCTGTCGTGTGGCACGCAGCTCCACATTGTGTGTCTGTGTGTGCGTGTGTGTGTGTGTGTCTCTGTGTCTCTGTCTGTCTGTCTGTCTTCTCTGTCTCCCATCCCCCCTCCCTCCCCTCCCCTCTCTCTCCCTCCCTCTCTCTCTCTCCTTCCCCCTCTCCCTCCCTCCCCTCCTTTTCATCCCTCTCTCCCCCCCTCCCTCCCTCCTTTCCCTCCCTCTCTCTCTCTCCCTCCCCCCTCCCTCCCTCCTTTCCATCCCTCTCTCCCTCCCCTCCTTTCCATCCCTCTCTTTCTCCTCCCCCCCTCCCTCCCCTCCTTCTCTTCCCTCTCTCTCCCTCTTTCTCCCTCACGGGATAGCCTGGTGGTTAGCGTGATGCGCGTTGTACCCATGATCTGCTGACCCAGGTTTGAATCCCGTTCATGAAGATTTTTCCTCTGGAATCAATCGGATGAGACTATAAACCAAGGTCCCGTGTGCAAACGCACACAGAACATCTTGCGTACACGTTCAAACCTGTTCCACTTTTTGGAAGGAGTAGGCCATTGTGTGCCGTTGGGAATGGATGACAAAATTGAAAAAAACTGCTTACACATGGGGACTGGATGTAAAAAAGCACATGAGTGCTTATTCCATTATCCTTGAAGTAAAAGAACGAAAATAATTATAATTATATATTTTATATTTCATTATCGGTTCTCTCTCTCTCCTCTCTCTCTTCTCTCTCTCTTCTCTCTCTTCTTTGTCTCTCTTTGTGTAAAAAACTCATGCAGTACAGTACAGTACCATAATTAACAACCTGCATGTGGGTCATCATTGTCTTCTCTCGCTCCTCCCTTCACCCCCCCCCCCCCCCCTTACCCTCCCCCTCCTCCCTCTCTCTCTCTCTCCTTCCCTCTCCTTTCCCCTCCTCTCTCTCTCTCTGTAACAAGTCATGCAGTACAGTACTGTACCATGATTGACAACCTGCATGGTGATCCTCATCGTTCACTATCTTTGTCTCTCTCTCTCTCTGTCTGTCTCTCTCTCTCTCTGTCTGTTTGTTGCTTGCGCTCGCTCCTCTCTCTCTCTCTCTCTCTCTCTCTCTCTCTCTCTCTCTCTTCTCTCTCTCTCTCTCTCTCTCTCTCCCCCCCCCTCCCTCCTTCCCTCCTTCCCTCTCCCCCTCCTCTCTCTCTCTCTCTGTCTGTCCATAGCAAGTCATGCAGTACAGTACAGTACCATAATTGACAATCTGCATGTGATCATCATCATTCATTCACTCTCTCTCTCTCTCTCTCTCTCTCTCCTTTCTTTCTCTCCTTCCCTCCTTCCTTCCTTCCTTCCTTCCTTTCTTCCCTTCTCTTTTCAGGCGGAGAGGATTGTGACTGTGACTCACGGCCAGGACAGTCAGCTGTACTCGCAGCTTCGAGAGCTGCTGAGCCAGTGCAGTCAACACCACCACCACCGAGATGATGATGATGATAGCTGATGATGATGGTGATGATAGATGATGATGATAGCTGATGTTGGTGGTGATGATAGCTGATGAAGATGATGATGATGATAGCTGATGATCATCATAGCTGATGATGATGATCATAGCTGATGATGATCATAGCTGATGATGATGATGATAGCTGATGATGGTGGTGATGATAGCTGCTGCTGATGATGATGATAGCTGATGATGGTGGTGATGATAGCTGATGATGATGGTGATGATGATAGCTGATGATGATGACGATGATAGCTGATGATGATGGTGATTTAGAAGGAAGGTGGCAGGATGGTTAAGACGTTTGCCTGCCAACAAGTAAACCGTGAGGTTCTGGTTTCGATTTCCAGCCTCGCCCTTTCTTCCCAGTTTGACCAAAAAAATCGAGCTGAATGTCAAAGTCCTTCGGATGAGACTATAAACCGAGGCCCCATGTGCGAACGCATGCAGAACATCTTGCGCACACGTTAAATCCTGTTCCGCTGTTTGAAAGAGTAGGCCATTGTGTGCTGGTGGGAACAGATGAAAATTTTTTTAAAACCCACGCATACACATGCATAAATTTTAAAAAACCTAAAAAACATGTCATCTGAGCGCTTTGATTTGTTGCTTTATAAGGTTCAGCGCTATATAAATTCCATACATTATTATTATTATGATAGCTGATGATAGCTGCTGCTGCTGATGATAGCTGATGATAGCTGATGATGATGATGATAGCTGATGATGATGATGGTTATGGTGCATGTTGCATAGCATTCGTTCAGTTCATGATGTTGCTATGATGTGACTGTGTGTGGGGGTTGGGGGGAGGGGAGGGGGGAGGGAGGGAGTGTGTGTGTATGTATGTGTGTATGTATGTATGTTTGTGTGTGTGTGTGTGTGTGCACTCGCGCATGCACTCTTGTCTAATTTCTTCTTCTTTCACTTCTTGTTTTTCTTCACTTCTCTTCTATTATCTTCTCTTTTTTCTTCACTTCACTTCTCTTCTATTATCATCTCTTCTTGGTTTTCTTCACTTCTCTTCACTTCTAATATCTTCTCTTTTTTCTTCACTTCTCTTCACTTCTTTTATCTTTTTTCTTCACTTCTATTATCTTCTCTTCTTGGATTTCTTCACTTCTATTATCTTCTCTTCTTGGTTTTCTTCTCTTCTCTCCTCTTCTATTATCTTCTCTTTTTTCTTCACTTCTCTTCTATTCTCTTCTCTTTTTTCTTCACTTCTCTTCTATTATCTTCTCTTTTTTCTTCACTTCTCTCCTCTTCTATTATCTTCTCTTTTTTCTTCACTTCTCTTCTCTTCTATTATCTTCTCTTTTTTCTTCACTTCTCTTCTCTTCTCTTTTTTCTTCACTTCTCTTCTATTATCTTCTCTTTTTTCTTCACTTCTCTCCTCTTCTATTATCTTCTCTTTTTTCTTCACTTCTCTTCTCTTCTATTATCTTCTCTTTTTTCTTCACTTCTTCTCTTCTCTTCTCTTATTTTTTCTTCACTTCTCTTCTATTATCTTCTCTTTTTTCTTCACTTCTCTCCTCTTCTATTATCTTCTCTTTTTTCTTCACTTCTCTTCTATTATCTTCTCTTTTTTCTTCACTTCTCTCCTCTTCTATTATCTTCTCTTTTTTCTTCACTTCTCTTCTTTCTCTTTTTTCTTCACTTCTCTTCACTTTTATTATCTTCTCTTTTTTTCCACTTCTCTTCACTTCTATTATCTTCTCTTTTTTCTTCACTTCTCTTCTATTATCTTCTCTTTTTTCTTCACTATCTTCTATTATCTTGTCTTTTTTCTTCACTTCTCTTCACTTCTATTATCTTCGCTTTTTTCTCACTTCTCTTCTCTTCTATTATCTCCTCTTTCTGGTTTTCTTCTCTTCTCTTCTGTTCTCTTCTCCCAACACATCAGTGCTGACTCCACTCCACTGAATGTTCTTCAGAGGAGACTTTGAGCCGAGGTCCCATGTGCGAATGCGCTCAGAACATCATCCACATACATTAAAACCTGTTCTGCTTCTCAGAAGAGTAGGCCATTGTGTGCCGGTGGGAACGGATGACAAAATTGCATGCACACGTGGACTGGATGTAAAGAAGCATAATTATGATGGCTTATTGATTGTCCTTGAAATGAAACAGTTTAGATTTTTTTTTTTTAAAAGCTGGATAAAAAAAAATGTCAAAGCCCTAATATCTTTAAACCAAGATGAGTATCATATGATTTATGTGCACTTTGTGTTTCCTTGTGTGTGTGTGTGTGTGTGTGTATGTATGCGTGTGTGCGCGCATGTGTGTGTGCATGCTTTTGTGTGTGTGTGTGTGTGTGTGCATGCATGTGTACGTGTGTGTGTGTGTGTGTGCATGCATGTGTGCATGTGTGTGTGTGTGTGGAGTGGGAGGTGGAGAGGAAAAGATAGCAAACAATAATCCAATAAATTTGTTATGTCTGTCAATCTTTGTGTGATGGTGTTTATATGTATACAGAGAGGTGTGTGTGTGTGTGTATCTGTCTGTCCATCTGTCTGTCTGTGCATGTAAATGTGTGTGCATGAATGCATGTGTGCGTGCATGTATGTGTGTATATGTGTGTGTGCGTGTGTGTATATCAATCTGTCCATCTAGATGTCTGTCTGTGCATGTATGTGTATGTGCATGCATATGTGCATGTGTGTGTGTGTGTGGCACAAGGTATTGAATACATTTTGTTAAGAAATGTATACATTATTAATAAATCAAATAAAAGTGCTGAATTCAAAAAGAAAATAAAACTCACTGAAACTGTATAGTTACTTAGATATATGGTAATGCAAATACTTCAGAATGATTCATATTCCTTGAATATTCTTCTTTTGACCTTTTCCAAAATTCATAAATTGACAACACAAAAAAGAACAACAAAACTTCACAAAAGAAGGGATTCTTTTTTTTGGGGGGGGGTATTTATTTTTTTTGCTGCTTTGTCTTCTGTGATGTTTCTATCCCCCTGTTCCCACGCCGCTCTTTTCAATCCCTCTGCCACAGCCACACCCAGATTCGTTATGTCGCTTCCTCAGGGGCAGAAGTCCACAGGGAGTCCATCACTATCAGGCTACCATGGGGCCACCAGCCAGAGGGGTCCTGCACTGCTGCTGGGTCACTTTGGTGGTGTTCCGTAGTGCCTGTTCTGAGCTGACATACGCAGAATGCCACCTACTAAGCCCCCTACTAACGACAGTATTAGCTCAGTCGTGGAGCCAGACTGAGTGAGACACCCACCTAGGGTGGCAACTACCACAATGTCCCTCCAGTGACCGTCTCCCGCGCTCCCGCGAACCCCCAACCCCAAAGCTTTGACACAAACTCACCACAGGCACTTAAGTGTATGGGGAAACTGAATCTGAGGTCACCATGAAACCAAAGCAACTGGGTCTTCTGAATTAGAGGCAGTTGTTGTTTTTTTTATTGCATGATGATCATTGATAATGAGGCTGATGTAATGATGCTGCTATGGAAGTGCATATGCTTTGAGACTACTTGACAGGGTTGTACTCTACGCTTACTATTCTTTGGATGAGACTATAAACCGAGGCCCCGTGTGCGAATGCACGCAGAACATCTTGCGCACATGTTAAAATCCTGTTCTGCTTTTCGTTAGAGTAGGCCATTGTGTGCTGGTGGGAACAGATGACAATTTACAAAACCAAATACACACGGGGACTGGATGTAAAAAAGCACATAAGTGCTTATTCCATTATCCCCAATATAAAAGAATTAAATAAAATAAATATAAAATAAAATGATATATCCCGGCGTCAACCAGGCCCGAGAGATACAGACATCTGAAGTGTTGGTCAGGTAATTTGAGCAACACTCTCACACTCGCATCCATAAAGTGGATAAAGCTCAACTCTGTGGTTTCCAGTCTTCCCACTGAGCCCACAGCACACTCACTCTGGGTAGGAGCCGCCCGAGTCTGAAAAATCCCTATGACTCTAATGGGGTTTGAACCCATGACCTTCCAGTTCTAAAGCCAAGGTGCTAACTGCTGCGCCATGGTGGCTGCTTCTTCACAACAGAATGTTTATGAAAAAAACAAACCCAGGGCATTCTTCACACTATTTGCATCTCTTTCTTTTTTAAAGTGAATAGTTAACAGGAATATTAATGTACTCCACCAACACCCAAGTTCACATGTACATATGCACTAAAGATATGTAAACAGAGTTTCAGTGTACTCTCTTATCTCAAACGCAAGGGACAATCATATTTTTGTATGTTCAAAGGCATGGTTTACAGTATGACAGTTTTGGAATAAAACTACACCCTTATGAAAACTGTCAAGACTATTTGACACAATCATGATGCAATTCAATTAATCCTTGATCAAATGAGAAAAATCAAGAACTATTGTCTTCCAAGTTCCCATAATTACTGGGTAGGGTGCATAATGCCTGGTCTTCTCCTGTGCTTGTAACATACACTGGAGAGAGAGTTCAGATGTTTATTGTACATGGGCCATTATACAAACACATGGGGGGAGGGAGGGGTGGGGGTGTTTGAAGGAGACATGTTTGGCACAAAATTTAAGCAGAGAGAGAGAAAGTCATACTCATCTTAAGGCAATGACATCAGTCCTGCTAAAATCCATTTTTTACATCATAGGTGTTTATGTCATCAGGCAAAAAACAACAAACCCCAAAACACACACACACACAAACACGTCATAGTCGAAAAAGTCACTGAAAAAGGGCTCTTTAGCTAGTAGACTATCCACATAGCTAGTCTTGTGTTAGGAAATCTCTATCTGCCTGTAAAATGCTCCATGTTTTTATTATTATTGTTATAAGTAGAAACTTTTCTTCTGTTTTTAAAAAAAAACTAATGCTACATACTGTCCAGTGTTGTGATAATAATCATCATAATCATCATAATAATAATAATAATGAATGGAATTTATATAGCGCTATATCTTGCAAAAACAAATCAAAGGGCTTGCATGCAACACACCTATACACATACAACCAATACCAATTAAAAGAGTTCACAAATTCAAATGTACACACACACGTTTGGTTTTTTTGTTTTTTCAGAATTCTTGTTTATGCTTTTTTCATAATAGTTGTTTATTACGATTAATTAGTTATGTGCATACCCCTCCCCCCTACACACACACACACACACACAAGCACGTGCGCGCGCGCACACACACACACACGCACGCACACACACATACACACACTTTCCCGTCTGATATCACTATTTAGTGGAAGGACGTTAAACTGAAGAACTACTACTACCCACACCCACAGATTATACACTTTGGCAGGGTAGTGGGGATTTGAGCTGTTGAAGGCAGGGATAAATTTGAGATGAAACAAGGAGGGGGGAAATCTTAGGTTTGGAATAAATTAATTTTTTTTTTATCTCTTGAGGCTGGATGTACAAGTGCCATAAGTAGGCTTTTGGCGAAGGGAGAGAAGGAGGTCATTCCAGATCATCTGAACAGAGAAAGAGCAACAGCCAACTGTGGACTGATTGAATCTTGGTATTCATAAGCACAGGGTATCTGCAGCAAAGGGAGGGAAGGAGAAGGAGTGTATAGGTGAACACGGTCACAGAGGTAGGAGGGAGCTGTTTTGTGGAGACATTTGTAACAGAGGGTAGTGATCTTATAGCTTATTCTCTGTGACACAGGCAGCCAGTGGAGGGATTGCAAGAGAGGAGTTATGTGCTCAGATTTTTTGTTTCTGAGGACTAGTCGAGCTGCAGAGCTTTGTATAGTTGAAGGGAGTGGACTGATGATGCTGGCAGACCAGCCAGAAGAGAATTGCAATAGTCTCCAGTAAGAGAATGAGAGACATGATTAGTTTGGATGTTGCATCAGTGGACAGTTTCTTACGAATTGCACTAATTCGCCGTAATTGATAGTAGCATGACTGGCAGGTCTGGGTGATGAATTTTTGCATAGAGAGAGTGTTGTTGATAACGACTCCAAAATATTTCACAGCAGTGGATAGAGGAGTTGACATATTGCCAAATTCTATGGAAGCTGTTGTGATGGGAGAGAGTTTGTGTTTGGTCCCTACGAGCATGGCTTCGGTTTTATCTGCTTTTAGCTGTAACTTGTTCTGTATCATCCAGTTTTGAATATCTTGAAAGGCAGTAGTCCATATTTGTCAAGAGAGAAGGCAGATTTTCAGGTGTATCACTGCTAAGAATCTGAGAGTCATCAGCATAGAAATGATGGTTGATCTGATGACGGTTTATTATATATGAAAGAGGAGCAGTGTAGAGAGTGAAAAGAACAGGGCCCAGAACTGATCCTTGTGGTACTCCACATTCCAGTTTTGCAGGTGATGATTGAATCTTGTTTACTGTCACTGTGTAGAATCGGTCTGTAAGGTATGAACTGAACCAGGTGAGGGCTGTTCCTGTTATACCAAACGTGTTTTGGAGACGGGACAGAAGAATTTAATGGTCTATAGTGTCAAAGGCTGCAGATAGGTCAAGAAGAGTGAGAAAGGAGATTTTCTCTGAGTCGGAAGCATGTAGAAGCGTGTTTAAAGGTATGGACTAAGGTGGTCTCAGTGCTGTGGTTGGCGTGATAGGCAGGCTGGTACAGGGGAAGAAGACTATTGGAATGAAGGTGGCTGTTGAGTTGTTTCAGAACAACTTTTTCAAGGACTTTAGAGATAAAAGGTAGGTTAGAAACAGGTCTGTAATTCGTCACAATGTTAGGGTCGAGGTCGTGCTTTTTGAGTAGAGGTGTAACTATTGCAGTTTTGAGATGTGATGGAAAAATTCCTGAAAGAAGAGATGAGTTTACTATTTTTGTGATAGTGGGTACAAGTTGTGGAATACACTGAATGAGGAGAGAAGCAGGTACAGGATCGAGATCGCATGATTTTATTGTCATTTCAGAATTGTCTTGATTTCTTTCTCGCTTGTTGGATGAAAGAAATGAAGAGGAATGCCAGTGAATTGGGGATTGTGATCTCATATAGACAGTTGCAGACAGGAAAAGAAAAGGAAATAATGGGTGGCGCTGCTCTTGTGGCGACACGCGTTCTCCCTGGGGAGGGCAGCCTGAATTTCACGCAGAGAAATTTGCCGTGACTTAAAGCGGCATACAATACAATACAATACAATACAATACAATACAATACAATAGCAGTGAACAGTTGTACCCTTAAGTGATAAAGGACCCAATTGGTACCACTTGCGTGTGATGTGCATAAACAGTATTAAAATTCTCTATTTGTGAGATAATAATGTGAACTGAATTTATTTAACTTCTATGTCAAACAAATACATACTTAAGCCTCATATCTTGTGAACGAAGTTGGACTCATCTGGTAGATCTATAAATAAAACTAGTTTATCTTTAAAAAAAACCCACCCAACTGGGTTCATCTGTGATAAACAAATCTTAGCTTATCTATTATAAGCTAAATTTAGTTTTTCTGTCAGAAAGAAAATTGAATTCACGAGTTCATCTGATTTAAACAAAATTCAGTTCATCTCCTGTAAGCAAATAATAATGGAGTCATCAGGATTATTGTCTATCTGACCCGTTAAGATTTGTTTTAATCTTTCAAGTTCTTGAGAACTTGAGAGAGAGAGAGATAACAACGTGAAAACAGGCCAAGGAAGAGTGGATGTGAACACGTACATATGTCTGAAATAATATTTCATCCCAGATAGTAGATTCACGGCTGGTTTTTTTTTTAAAACCACCACTACTAAATTCAACCACCCAAATGAAATCCATAGGTTTTTATCTCTAGGTACATTGTCTGGGTGTATTTTATCTATTTTTTTTTAATTTTAAATCTTTTATATTGAGGATAATGGAATAAGCACTTCTATGCTTTTTTTTTTTTTTTTTTTTTTTTTTTATACATCTAGTTCCCGTCTGTATGGGGTTTTGTAAATTTGTCAGATGGTGTGTGCTGTGTGTGTGTGTGTGTGTCATCCATAGGAGTGTAACTGTTATCTGGGTTTCCCGTTACCACGTCTGATAAGCTTAACAATGACAGGTACATACCAGCACCGTAGTTAAAAAAATTACGTCGGCTATTTGATCCGCCGCGCCATGTTTTAAACTGCCATAAAAGTAGTCCCTGTTCACTGGTATCGAGCAGATGGCTTATATCCCACATGGATTTATCCGGAGGGGAGGGGGAGGGCGGAGGTTAGATAGTAAAGTATTTGTACGTTGTCTCATGATATTCGTCGTCTTAAGTAAAGAGAATGAAATATCCCCTCGAAAGAACACTGGCCAGAATGGGGCCACAGAGAATTGAGGAAATGAAAGACTCCTTTTTCTGGAGTGTCCGTGAAGCTGCTGAACTCACTATCAGGGTTCATCTAACCCCTGTAACCCGTGTTGTGTTGAGGTGGGATTGAAGTGTATAGTACTGTGATGTGTTGCATTGTACTGTGTTGTATTGCCACAGTAGTGTATAACTAACACACACACACACACACACACACAGCGGGGACAGGACAGCCTAGTGGTCAGAACATTGCGTTCGCATTCTGACGACCCGGGTTCGATTCTCGTTCAAGGGGGATAATTTTCCCTGGAGTTAACATCAGTGCAGACTCCACTCTCCCCAAAAGTCCTTCGGATGAGGCTATATGTAAACCGAGGCCCTGTGTGCGAACGCACGCAGAACATCTTGCACACACGTTAAATCCTGTTCCGCTTTTCGTAAGAGTAGGAGGCCATTGTGTGCCGGTGGGAACAGATGACAGAATTTACAAAACCGCATACACACGGGGACTGGATGTAAAAAAGCACATAAGGGCTTATTCCATTATTCTCGATATAAAAGAATAATTTTTAAAAAAACCCAGAGTTATCCATTTCTTCTTCTCCTCCTCCTCCTCCTTTTTCTCCTTCTTTGCCTTCTCCTTCTCTTCTCCTCCACCTCCTCTTTCTTCTCCTTTTTCTCCTCCTCCTTCTTCTCCATCTTCCTCTTCTCCTCTTCCTCCTTTTTCTCCTCCTCCGTCTTCTTCTTCTCCTCGTCCTTCATAAAATTTCAAGCATTGTTTAGTACAATTTTTTTTAAGTGCTCTTAAACCTAAGAAAAAAGTTTTAAATAGAAAAAAACCCAACCCATATTAAGCTGTATAAGGTAGCAAACTTGATTTTGATTTATCAAAACTGTTAGTGTTTATGGTGTGTGTGTGTGTGTGTGCACGCGCGTGTGTGCGTGCGTGTGTATGTGTGTGTGTTGTTGCAGGTGTGGTTTCCTATTTTGGAGGGTGATCATTCTGTGGCTGATTGTTTGGAGATGATCGCAATCTCGATTGCTTATGTTGAATCGGGTGGTTTTATGTATGCATTTCCATGTACATATTTTTCTGGAATAAAGAATTTGACTTGACTTCTTTGTCTTCTTCTTCTTCTTCTTCTTCTTCTTCTTCTCTTCCTTCCTCCCTTCTTCTTCTTCTTCTCTTCCTTCCTCCCTTCTTCTTCTTTCTCTTAAGTCCACACGGAGTCATTAGGGTATGCACTAATTTTCTTTCAGGTAGGCAGTTGTGTTTGGGGGGGGATTGAACCTGGCAGAGCCCACCCCTCCCTTTCAAGGACAACGTAGGCCCTACATAGCTATAGTGGGCATACTTGTGTTTCTGTGGCCCACTGGGTTTTGTTTTGTTTTGTTTTTAGATAAGATTTTCATTGTTTTATGGGAACGGAATAGCTCAGTGGTCAGAGCACTCGCTTTCTCCCAGCCAATGTAAAGCAGCATCCAGTGTGGCTACCAAGAGGATGGGCGACCGTTTGCACGCCTTGGCTTCACTACAGTCCCCTAGTTCACCCAGCTGTCGATGGGTAGGCCCTCCTGCCCTCTTTAGGGTCAGGGAAGGTAAAGCAGCGAGGGAGAGGAGAAAGGCGCCGCCCTCAATATGCTGGCCCTTGGAGAAGCTGAGGTCTCTGATGCTTCGCTCCCCTACGATCACATAGGTTATGGGAGCACCTTTACCGTTACCCTTTTTTCAATTTTTTCCTGTCAAAAATTTCGATGTGATAGAATCATATGCGCAGTCTCAGGAGTACTGAATGGGTAATCTTTATTAATTTTTCCTACTACTATTGTGATGGACATGAATGATTGAGCATGCATTACTTTTTCTTTCTCCCTCTCTCTCTATTTATTTATTATTCATTCTTTTATTTCGAGGATAATGAAATAAGCACCCACGTGGGTGTTTTTTCTTTTACATCCAATCCCCGTGTGTATGCAGTTTTTGTAAATTTTGTCATCCGTTCTCACCGGGACACAATGGCCTCCTCTTTCGAAAAGCGGAACAGGTTTTAACGTGTGCGCAAGATGTTCTGCGTGCGTTCGTATATGAGACCTCGGTTTATAGTCTCATCCCAAGGACTTTTGGGGAGAGTGGAGTCGGCAGTGATGTTAACTCCAGAAGGAAAATATCCCATTGAACGGGATTTGAACCTGGGTCAGTAGATTGCGAGCACAACGCGCAACTCTCGAACGAACTAGGCTATCCCGTCACTGATGTGTATGAATGCTGACGTGCATTATGCAATTATCTTCAGCATGTAGGGCCTATGTGTGACCATAGATCTGCAACCCTCACAACTGAAGGGAGATAAGTCTCTGGCAACTCTGCATAGGAAGTTCGCCTCGGAAAATCTAATAATCCCCCCCACCCCCACCCCACTCCCAATCCATCAGATACGGCAGATTTGTTGTTGTTGTTGTTGTTATGATTATGTTTATGTCCCAGTGGAGATGTCCGCTGCACATTGAGTCGAAGCCACGGACTTTATGAACCCAAAGAATTGGAAGGCAAAGGCTTTATCAAGATGGAGGGTGGCGGGGTGGGGGCCGGGGCAAGAAAGAGCCTAGTGTTTATAGAACATTGCGCACACGATTTGATAGCCCGGGTTGGAGCCACCATCGACACGCCAGTTCAAGGAGATTTCCACCCCCCCCCCCTCCCTCCGGAGTTAACATCAATAAGCCTACTGCCTCCACTACTCCCCGCGTCCTCTCCCAAAAGTCCTTTAGGGTGAGACTAGGCTATAAACCGAGCTAGGCCCCGTGTGCGAACGCACGCAAAGCATCTTGCGCGCACGTTACAAACCC
This sequence comes from Rapana venosa, assembly GCA_028751875.1. Classification (NCBI taxonomy): domain Eukaryota; kingdom Metazoa; phylum Mollusca; class Gastropoda; order Neogastropoda; family Muricidae; genus Rapana; species Rapana venosa. Next base: position 32,146,796 of record CM054161.1, on the reverse strand, counting down.
GTTATGCCTTTCTGAAGAGTAGGCCGTTCGTGCCGGTAAGAACGGACGACAAACTATGTAAAGAGATAATAATAATAATATAAAAACCACCCTTGCATGCAGGCTGTTGTCCTGTTTGTTTTGACATCATACCCCGAAGTCGGAATGGGGCCACCTAAATAGCGGTCAAAAAATTATGGTCCCACATGCTAAAAAAATCTCACCATCGATGAACCTTGAAACGCTAGATTTATCCAAGGAACAACAACAACAACAACAACAACAAACCCCCTCCCCTCAAAAGAAAAACCCCAAAAGCGACAGAAACAGGTGCGCCATCCACTCAGCCTTTATCTACAAAAGTGACACAGCAGACTGTTTACACAGGAAAGCAAACAGTAAACAGAAAAAAAGAAGAAAAAAAAAGTCACAGGCAAATCCATATACTAGTAGCATCACGCGCAAGAGATAAAAGACGACATTCAAACTTTAAACGTCACTTTTTTCTGACAGCTTGAAAAAGAAAAAAAGACCTTGGGTACACAACACGTGTGTGTGACGTGAATGCGCTATACTATGATGTTAAGGTGTGATAGTCATGTTATTGGCACTTGTAACAACAGCCTGGTGGTAGGAGGATGGGGGATGGGGGGAGGGGGGGGGGGGGGGGGGTAGAGGGAAGGCTGGTATAAGATTCTCACATGTTTTAACCGATAACAGTCTAAACACACATGACATCAGAATCATGTGTTGTCTCCATCCTTTTAAAACAATTTCTTTTTTATCGTAAACTTTGTTTTAAATTTAATCTTTTATCTTATTCTTTTATATCGAGGATAATGGAATAAGCACTTATGTGCTTTTTTTACATCCAGTCCCCGTGTGTATGCAGTTTTTGTAAATTTTGTCATCTGTTCCCACCGGCACACAATGGCCTCCTACTCTTACAAAAACACGGAACAGGATTTAACGTGTGCGCAAGATGTTCTGCGTGCGTTCGCACACGGGGCCTCGGTTTATATAGTCTCATCCGAAAGACTTTTTGGTGAGAGTAGAGTCTGCGCTGATGTGAACTCCAGGGGAAAATATCCCCTTTGAACGGGAATCGAACCCGGTCGTCAGATTGCGAGCGCAATGTTCTAACCACTAGGCTGTCCCGTCCCCCCCTGTCTTGGACTTCATCAAGCATAGCAGTCCAATACATTTTTGAAAACACTGACATGTGAGTGACTCAATGTTTATTTTTTTGTTCCTCAACAAGAGTTCCGAAGTTCACCGATGGTGAGATTTTTTTTTACATGACCCTTCGTTCCCCTCACCCTCACCACCACTATTGAGGTAGCCGCACTCCTACTTCAGGAATGGTATTTATCTAAGCACGACACCTGTGTGTATGCGGTTTGTGTGTGTGTGTGTGTGTGTGTGTGTGTGTGTGTGTGTGTGTGTGTGTGTGTGTGTGTTGTGTATGTGTATGTTGTGTATGTGTGTGTGTGTATGTGTGTGTATGTGTTGTGTATGTGTGTGTATGTGTGTGTAGTGTGTGTGTGTATGTGTGTGTGTGTATGTGTGTGTGTATGTGTGTGTGTGTGTGTGGTGTATGTGTGTGTGTATGTGTGTGTGTGTGTGTGTGTTGTGGTGTTGTGTGTGTGTGTGTGTGTGTATGTGTGTGTGTATGTGTGTGTGTGTGTGTGTGTGTGTGTGTGTGGTGTGTGTGTGTGTGTGTATGTGTGTGTGTGTGTATTGTGTGTGTGTGTACGTGTGTGTGTATGTGTGTGTGTATGTGTATGTGTGGTATGTGTGTGTGTATGTGTGTTTGTGTGTGTGCGTGTGTGTGTGTGTGGTTCTTTCTGTGTGTGTGTGTGTGTGTATGTGTGTATGTGTGTCTGTATGTGTGTGTATGTATGTGTGTGTGTATGTGTATGTGTGTGTATGTGTGTGTGTGTGTGTGTGTGTGTGTATGTGTGTGTATGCGGTTTGTGTGTGTATGCGGTTTGTGTGTGTATGTGTGCGAGCGTGGGTCTTTTTGTTTTTTGTCGTCCGTTCCTACCGCCACGACATGGCCTACTCTTCTGAGAAGGCAGAGCGGGGTTTTTTCCGTTTTGAACGTGTGCGGAAGGTGTTCTGCGCGCATTCGCACACGAAGCCTCCGTTTCTAATCTCATCCGAACGACTTTGACAGTCATCCAGTTCGATTTTCTCGTCAAACTGGGAAGAAAGGACCCGGCAGGGAAGGCTGGGGAATCGAACCCGGAACAATTCTATTTTACTTTGTCGTGTCCCTTGAGAAGTCGTTGAAGCTTTGCCCTGGATGTTTTAGGCTCTGTATCGTGGACAAGTCGAACCTGGCGGAGCCCACTCCTCTGTGCCGCATGCTGGGTATTTTGGTGTCATCCATGCTATCGGATGTAGCTTTTTTTTTCTTTTTCTTTGTGATGCCTCATCTTCTGTCACGTCCCGGTTTTCACGCTGTTCATTTCAATCTCTACGCCACAGCCATACCCACATTTTTTCTCTCTCTCTCTGGCTTGGCATCTTTATTCCAAATGTATCAACACTCCTGTACCAAAAATAGAATAGTATTATAGTCATCATCATCATTAGCCATTACACCCAGCGGTGTGTAGGACAGTAACAAAGCGCTTCCACTCCTGCCTATCCTGGGCCAACCTAGTCAGAGAGTGCTGCATGGCCTTCATCTCACTTTCTACAGTTCTCCTCCACGTTGCTTTTGGTCTTTCTTTCTTTCTCCTTCCTTCTGGGGTCCAGTGCAATGCTGTTCTTGTGATTGACTGTGGGTCTCTTCGGAGGATGTGCCCAATCCACTTCCACCGTCGTCTGGTGATGATGGTTCCCATGTCTTCTTGCCTGCATCTCCGTAGTAGGTCTTCATTGGAGATCTTCTCTGGCCAAAAGATCCGGAGAATTCTTCGCAGGCATATGGTGTGGAAGGATCGAAGTTTGGTAAGATCCACTTCCGTCATCCTCTAGCACTCAGAACCGTACAGGAGCGTAGACACAACACAGCTCTGGTATAGCTTCAGCTTGGATGTTGGTGCTGTACTGAGTTGATCTCCAGATATTGTTCATCTCCCTAAACACATTCCTGGCCTTGCCCAGTCTGTTGTGGATGTCTTCTTTTGTGCCGCCCTCTGGTTTGATGATGAGTATTATAGTAGTAATAATATATTGGTGATTGAAGTATTGGTTCCTGGAATACATGCACTGATAATACACAGGTACCCACATTTGTTATGTCTCATCCTCAGGGTCGAAAGTCCAAAGGGCAGGGAGCCCATCAATATCAGGCCACTGTGGGGCCACCAGCCAGATGTGCCCTGCACTGCTGCTTGGTCACTTTGGTAGTGTGCAGTGGTGCCTGTTCTGAGCAAGACATCACCTACAAAGCCCCTTACTAACGACAGTTGTGGAGCCAGACTGAGTGAGTCACCCATTCGAGGTGGCAACACCACAACGTCCCTCCAACCACCGTCCCCCGTGAACCTCCAACCCCAAAGGCTTTGACATAAACTCACTACAGGCACAGAAGTGTATGGGGAAACCAAATCTGAGGTCTCCATAAGACTAGAGCAACCGGGACTACCCAATCAGAGGCAAATTTTATTATTGCATGATAATCATAATAATGAGGATGATGTAATGATGCTGCTATGGAAGCCATGTATGCTTGTGCTTTGAGACTATTTTACAGGGTTGTACTCTACGCTTACTATCATAATATATCCCGGCGTCAACCGGGCCCGAGAGATACAGACACCTGCAGTGTTGGTCAGGTAATTTGAGCAACACTCTCAAACTCGCTTCCGTAAAGTGGATGAAGCTCGACTGTGTGGTCCCAGTCTTCCCACTGAGCCCACAGCACACTCACTCTGGGTAGGAGCAGGCCGGAGTCCCAAAAATCCCTATGACTCTTATGGGAATCGAACCCGCGATCTTCCAGTCCCTAACCCAAGGCGCTAACCACTGTGCTATGGCGGCTGGTCCATCGGCTATAGCTGACCTACTGTCGATTAAGCATACCCTGTAGAAAATGTGTGTGAAATTGTGGGTTGAGGTTTTAACCATAGCTCTGAACAAAACACCATAT
>CM054161.1:32130212-32135212 GCA_028751875.1 Rapana venosa | reverse complement strand
TATAAGCACTTAAGTGCTTTTTTACATCCAGTCCCCGTGTGTATGCGGTTTTGTAAATTCTCTCATCTGGAATACATAGCACACGTTACAACAATTCTGATACATACACACATCACAAAGTATAATTATGACCTTTTCATGCACTTTTTTTTTTTTTTTTAGCAACACAAGAACTGTCTCTGGTGTTTAATTTCCATTCATGCTTAGTTTCAAATGTTATGGGGACGGGATAGCTCAGTAGTCAGAGCACTCACTTTCCCCCCAAGCTAAGGTTAAGCAGCATTAAGCATGGTTACCAAGTGGAGGGGTGACAGTTTGTACAACTAGGCTTCAGTACAGTTCCCCCAGTTCACCCAGCTGTAAATGGGTACCTGCCCTCTTTAGGGTCAGGGAAGGTAAAGCAGCGAGGGAGAGGAGATGGGCGCCGCCCTCAATATGCTGGCCCTAGAGAAGTGAGGTCTCTGACGCCTCGCTCCCCTACGACCTTATAGGTTATGGGACTCCTTTACCCTTTTACTTTACCTTTACAGTCACCCAGGTCACCCAGCTGTAAATGGGTACCTGCCTTCGTTAGGGTCAGGGAAAGTTAAAAAAAAAAGCAAGGGAGAGGAGATGGGCACCGCCCTCAATATGCTGGCCCCTGAGAGACAGTAACAACGACAAATTCTTTTATTTCGAGGATAATGAATAAGCACTCATGTGCTTTTTCACATCCCTTCCCCACCCGTAGGGATACATCTTAATAATAATAACCCAATACTTATACTCTCACACAGTAGAAACAAAGAGAAATAACCCTTTTCCACCCCCTCCAAAAAAAACCTCCAACTACAACAAACAAACAAATAAAAGAAACCCCTAAAAACACCCCCACCCCACCCCCAAAAACCCCCCAACCAAAACAAACAAAGAAAAGAAAAAGAAACAAACCAACAAAAAGAAGAAAAAAGAAAAAAAAGAGAAAAACAAACAACAACAACAAAACCAAGAAAAATAACAACAATCAAACTTAATAAGTCATAAAAATAAACATCTACACATTGTCAAATGGTACACATACTTGTTACATATAACAATAAGATATTGAAATAGGGCATTTATTAAAACTTAAGTCCAGCCGACAAGCCCAATAAAGTATTGAAAATATAAAGTATGAATCCTTCATCAGGATACACAACTGTAACTATAAGCAAAACGATAAAAGGAGAGAGAGAAGAGAGAGAGAGAGAGAGAGAGAGAGAGAGAGAGAGAGAGAGAGAGAGACAGAGACAGAGACAGAGACAGAGAGACAGACAGAGACAGAGAGACAGAGACAGAGTGTGTGTGTGTGTGTATTTCAGAGATAATATCAAATATATATTTCTTAAAACAGTACACATCACCATCAACACTCAGTTGTTGTTTTTTATTATTATACTCGTTCAAATTATATGTCATGATAATGTAATAAACTCAATACCCACACAGTCACTCACTCAGTCACTCATCCCTTGGTCGGGACAACCGTTGGGGTACCCGCACGGACGCTGCAAGTGGACCGCCAAATGGTTCTGTCCTGGGCTGTTTTCAGGAGGCTTGGTACAGTGAGGCCGGTCCACTCCTTGATGTTGGATATCCAGCTTTTGCGTGGTCGTCCTTGCCTCCTTGCTCCTTCCACCATTCCCTGCAGGACTGTCTTTGACAGGCTGTTATGCCTTGTTGTGTGGCCAAACCACTTCAGTTTCCTCCGTTTGAAATGTATCTAGCAATGGTTCTTGTTTGCCAGCCAGTGCCTCGATCTTCTGCCAGACGTAGTCATTGGTTTTGCGGTCTCTGTAGGTGATGTTCAGGATCCGCCTGAGGCACTTCATCTCAAAGGCTTGAATGCGACGTTCTAAATCGGCAGTAAGTGTCCATGCTTCACAGCTTTACAAGGCAATGGATGTGACGAGTGCCTTGTAGAGTCTGACCTTAGTGTGGGTTCTGATGTTGTGGTTTCTCCACACTTTCGCCAGCTTAGTCATGGAGGAGAGTGCCACAGCAAGTCTGATCTTCACCTCTTGTGTGCTCGTGCCTTCTTTGGTGATGACTGCTCCAAGGTACTTGAAAGTTTCCACCTCCTCTAGTGTCTCGCCACTCATCTTGATGCTGGTGGGAGTGGTCGGTGTGGTACTGTTCACTAGGATCTTGCTCTTTTCCGTGCTGATCTCCATACCGTGGGCATTGGCTGATGTTTCCAGTCTGGTGGTGAGATCCTGAGTTCTTCTTCACTGTCGGCCCATGAGATCAATATCGTCTGCGAATCGAAGATTGCAGACTGGCCTTCCTCCTATTGTGATTGTGGTCTTGAAGCCAAGGAGGGCCTCCTGCATGATGTTCTCCAGGAACACGTTGAAAAGAACGGGGATAGCGGCAGCCTTGTCGAACTCCAACTGAAGTCCGGAAGAGCTCCCCGATTTCTCCACCCATGAGGACTGCACTGTGGGAGCTGTCATACAGCGCCTGGATGACTTGAATCAGGTCCTCGTCGAAGCTATAGTCTCTCATGACTTGCCACAGAGCTTCTTGCCACACTCGATCGAAGGCCTTCTTGAAGTCAATGAAGTTGTTGTAGAGCTGTAGCTGATGTTTGGAGATGCTTCTCTATGAGCATTCTGATGTTGAAGATCTGCTCGACAGTGCTTCGACCTGGTCTGAATCCTGCCTGTTCTTCTGATAGGATTTCTTCTGCTTGTGGTTTCAGTCTGTTCAAGGCAATGCGCAGCATAACTTTGCTTGGATGGCTTATCAGACTGATTGTTCTGTAATTTTGGCACTTCTTCAGGTCTCCCTTCTTTGGAAGTGGAACTATGATGGATTGGGTCCACTGTTCAGGCCACTCTTTGCTGGTCCAGATGCGTTGGCAGATGATTGTTAATGCCTTGATCATCCCTGGGCCTCCGTTCTTGATGAGCTCAGCCGGGATGTTGTCAATCCCTGGTGACTTGCCTCCTTTCAGGGATCTTACTGCTTCTTCTACCTCTTCCTCCAGCACCTGTGTGCTTTCAGGATCTGATGGTCTGGGATCTTGCTCGTGAATTTGTTCGGATCAGCCTTCAGCTTGTAGTTGTACAGGTCTATGCAATATTCTGTCCATCTCTTCATGATAGTGGCGCTCTCTGTAAGGACTGACCCCTCTTTGTCTTCAATAACGGAGGTCTTTGGCTGCAGGGACTTGGTTAGTATCTTGATGGTCTGGTACGCCTCTTTGCTGTCTCCTTTCGCCATTGCCTTCTCAACCTTGGAGCATTGTTCTGACATCCAGTTCCCCATGGCCTCAGTCATCTTCTTCTTGATTGACCTGTTGACTGTTCTATACTCTTCGGCCACACACTCACACAATAAAAACAAGAAACAACAGAGAAGAAGAAACTCAAACCTATACAGTCATTGAGAGAGAGAGAGAGAATGTGTGTTTGTGTTTGTGTGTGTGTGTGTGTGTGTGTGTGTGTGTGTGTGTGTGTGTGTGTGTGTGTGTGGTGTGTGTGTGTGTGTGTGTGTGTGTGTGTGTGTGTTCGTTCCAGGGGTAATACTAAATATATGATACTCACATAGCACACGATCACCATCAACACTTTTTGATTATACTCATACAAATTGAATGTCATGATGATAAAGTAAGCCTAATACACATACAATCACACAATCAAGAGGGGAAAACCCCCAATAAAGTCAAAACAAGAACATCTACACATTGTAAATAAGAGAGACAAATTCCTTTAGTACCAGGATAATGAATAAGTACTCATGTGCTTTTTTACATCCAGTCCCCGCCCGTAGAGATACATCTTAATAATGAACCCAATACTCATACTCTCAAACAGTAGAAACAAAGGGAAACAACTTTTAAAAAAACAAAAAAACCTCAGACAAAACAAAACACAAAAGAAAACCCCCAAAACACCCTTTCCCTCCCCCCAAAACACCCCACTACAGCAACCCCCTACAACAAACAAACAAAAGCAAAACAACAACAACAAACAAACAAAAGAGAGAAACAAACAACAAACAAACAAACAACACCCCCACCCCACACACACACACACACACACACAAATCACAAACAAAAAAAAAACCAACAAAAAGAGAGGGAGAGAGAGAGAGAGAGAGAGAGAGAGAGAGAGAGAGAGAGAGAGAGAGAGAGGAGAGAGAGAGAGAGAGAGAGAGAGAGAGAGAGATCTGAACTCTGAACAGTTTTAATATGTACATTGGCCTTAGGCCACAATACACGGAGTTTGGGGGAAAGAGAAAACCAATATATTGGTATGCAAATTTTGATCACACATGGAAAACAACCGATCCTTTGAGGCTCATATCTCGAACAAGGTTAGCATTTGATACACATTCATGTCATACTGCATCAATACTTTAGACAGTAGACATCAAAATCAGTATCAGTCAAAATGCAACATTACAATTCAGGATCTGGATCATACATGTGAATACAAAGCCTTAACACACCCATCATTAACTGATATTTTGACACAGCCATTTCTTCCTTCTATTAATAGAATGAAAAATATATCTGGCTAGATAATGACTACGTTCTCTATTTGATGTTATAAGTAAAACTGACAATGGTATATTCATACAGTTAGTCAAAAACTTATCCCTTAGATCTGAGTACATTGGACAATCGAACAAAAAATGGGCTTCGTTTTCGACTTTTCTTTTACAAAATGGGCAGAACTTTTCTTGATCATTAATACTGTATCTATGGACATTATTCATAAGAGGCAAAACATTTAATCTAGCCTGTGTAATAGCAACTCGAAAACAGTAAGTATCTGTAAAGTAAATGTATTCCTCTTTTCCAAAGATAGTTTTGAATGATCTATAATTTTCATACCTCTCTTTATCTCTTATGGTTCCATGCCATTCTTGAATGAACATGTCTACTAATCTTTGCTTAAATACACGTAAAAAAGCCTTTTCATCACCAACACCTTGTTGTAACTATACAATATTAAATCCTGTTTCGC
>CM054161.1:32065212-32100212 GCA_028751875.1 Rapana venosa | reverse complement strand
ATCTCCTTTTAGAGAACTTTACACTGATAAAATATAGTCCTTCCTATCTAAAAAACAAACAAACACATCGCATATTCAAATAATGTATATACGAATGTACATTGTATTTTTCTTGAAAGTAAAACACTATTTTACAATCTGATAAGTTTTCATTAAGATTTTATGGGGTTTTTTGTGTAAAATAAGTCACGCGTAGGGTTTTCTCCTGTAAAGAGACGCAAGAGGGACGTAACTCCACATTTGTTTATAAATACCCAGTTGTGGCCAAGTCGTCTACATCCTGCTCTTCGAATCAACACAGACATCGACATGGCGCTTCGAACACTAGCACTTTTCCTTGCTTTGTCTGCATTTTGTTTGCAGTCAGTACATTGTGCTAACTGGGCCCTCCTGGTGGCTGGATCCAGTGGGTACTTCAACTACAGACATCAGGTTAGCAGTTTTCTAGATTGTTTTGATTTTCGGTTGGGAAGGATCGGTAAGCTGTTGTGTGCTTGTGTGTCTGGTAGAAAAACAGCCTAGTATTACACAATGTAACAATGACAAGATGTAGATGGGAAGAAGTGGGGCTGGAGATGATAGAAGAGGGTTAGGTCAATCAAAATAAAGATGTCTTTGTTTTAAGAATCGTATTTCAAATCATTGTGGGATCTTTTTGGCCTACATGAAGATGAAAATATGCACGTTAAAGATCTCATCATTCATGTCAGCGTTCGGTGGGTTACACTACAGAAACAGGAGTATACCAGCATACACCCCTAAGTCTACAGAATCTTCACAGTGTTGAAGGCAGTAGAGAAGAGAAAGACAGAAGAGGAATGTATATGATATAGTTACTTTAAGCTTTGTTTTTTCTATAGTTCTAGGAACTGTTGTACAGTTGGAAAGTCATTTTAATTTTGGCTGTAAAACTGAAGGGCTGAAAGTGAAACTTATGTTTACTGGTTGAGTAGCAGAGCAAATACAGGTGTAGGGGTCATTGTTTACAGTTTTTGGTTTAGGCTGAATGTGAAAAGTTAAAGTGTAGGTTACAGCTAGCAGCAAATTTACTCAACCAGCTTTTACCTGACATTAGTTCTTTATTACTCATGAAAAAGTAACACTAACTTGACTAAGCTTAACACTAGTTAACAGTTCTAGCAGGTGTTTGTGATTGAAGTCTTGAAGGTCATTGGCTTTACACTTGTAAAGATTTCATGTGTTTTGTATTCTGGTCTTTGACTTTATTCAGCACAATTTTTTTTTTCAATCATTATTTTTTGAAAGAACTTTTTTGTAAAATGCTGTGAATTCTGTGGTGGTGGTGGTTTGTGTGTGTGTTTGTGAAAGAAAACTTTTATTTTCAGATGGTACATTGAATTAAGCAGTACAGTTGCTTTTTTCCCCATCAATGTGTGTGTATGTGCATGTGTGTGTGTGTGTGTGTGTGTGTGTGTGTGTGTGTGTGTGTTGTACACTATAGTATATATGTGTGTGTGTGTGTGTGTGTGAGAGAGAGAGAGAGAGAGAGAGAGAGAGAGAGATGAGAGAGAGAGAGAGAGAGAGAGACTTGGTGACTCAGTGACTCATCAATTAGAGATACTCAGAGAGAGAGAGAGAGGCTACAGGGAACATGGTTGGATTAGTTGACTTGGGATTTCTAATCAGATGTCCCTCAGTCTGTGTAAAGGGTGTAATCTGAAGTCATATAAAGGCACAGCCTGTTTAAATTGCCACTGAAGTGGCTGAGGGACATGTTCTCTCAAAGAGTCAACATTAGTTGAGATTTCTAATCAGTGGTCCCTCAGTCTGTTTCAAGTGTGTGATCTGACTGAAGTAAAGTAAGGGCACAAGGTTCAGTTACCACTTCACTGTCTGAAGGACATTTTGTCTCAAAGTCGAAGAACCAAAATAAGATCATTAGTTCAGTCTCCATGCCCCAACAACTGAACAAGTCCTTCAGATAAAACTGTGCTTAGCACGCCATCGTCTTGTACATGTTATTATGAATATAATGTAGGCATAGTATGATAGTATCTTGTGCACACGTTTAAAAAAACAACCTATAAAACCCCTGTCTTTATAGAAGAGTAGGACATCTATACCTGGTGTGGATAAGCGCTTCGATTTGTTTTTGTTTTTTTACAAGATTCAGCGCTATATAAATTCCATATTATATTATTATAACAAACATACTCCCCAAGGTTACAATCTGCAACCTGGAGAGCAATGGACTGGAGTCTGCCAGGGTCAACTTGTTAAATTAACTTAAGATACACTGCTGACTGCGTGATTTGAATGTTTGAGTACAGTGCCATAAGAACTCATGAAGGTGAAGAAAGAAGAAAATTGAGAAGAGAAGCAAAACTTAAAACTTAAAGGCAAAGCCTGGAAAACGACTCGACAAACTGTATTTCATATGGCACCTGTTTTGGGTTTTTAGCTTTCAAAAATTTACAGAACCAGTAATATTGACAGCTGAGTTACTCAGCCATTAGGTAGAGTTTGGTGTGTGTGTGTGTGGGGGGGGGGGGGGGGGGGTGTGTTTTCCAAAAATCTTCATAATTATGTCACATTCTGTGATTCATTTATAAACAAATTTATGACATGAGTGTGTGGGCATTTTTGCACTAATTGCAGAGTAGTATTCCCATTGTTTACTCAATTGCGGGTACCTGTTCGGTGTTTAGAACTGTACATCATTAGTTCATGTTCATCCTTTATTTATATTTATTTATATGGTAACTAATAAGTTAATATACACTCTGTGTGCATGCATGTATGTGTGTGTGTTGTGTGTGTGTGTGACTGTCACTGTGTATGTGTGTGTGTTTTCCCACAGGCTGACATCTGCCATGCCTACCACGTTGTGCGTAGTCATGGAATTCCCCCAGAGAACATTGTCACCATGATGTATGATGACATCGCCTACAATTCCGAGTAAGAATAAACTTGTGTATTATTTTGGTTCTAAACTAGTCATGGTGAAGTCTAAACATTGTCAAACTATCAAGGACATACTGCCTGTGTGTGCTATACTCCTATAGGAATGTGTTATTATCTCAAACATAGAGAAATTTAAGTGGGTTACAAGCCATACATAATGCAATAAACATAAAACAATAAACATAAAACCATTTTTTACTAGTGGGCGCGCGCGTGCATGCATGCACACAGACGCGCACACAGAGCATGAGCATACACACATGCTTATGCACTAATGACTATAACACATCATGCGATAAGATTGATTTTAAGATTCACATCAGTTGTTTTTGACGTACACTATTCGGAATATTCCACTTAAAACATAGGACATTTGCACATAGTTAAAAAGACATGCATACCTTTTAAAAATATCCCAAATGCTTAATTGACAAAATGATTCTTAACGTCACCTGCGGCTAGAGTGTTACGCTAATTTGTGTTTGTTTGACATTTGTGACAGATCACTAAATCTAAGATTCCTATGTCTCACACAGGAATCCCATCAAAGGAAACATCATCAACCAGCCAAATGGACCCAACGTCTACAAAGGAGTGGTCATCGACTATAAGGCAAAGGTAAAATGATACTTGCCACAAAAATAATATACAATTATACTTGACCCAAAATATACCAGTTTTACCTGCCCAAAAAAGCTTTGATACTAGTCATGAACATCATCATCAGGGGGATTGGATAGTCTTGTGGATAGAGCGTGGCGCTTTTGATCTGACTGCTTATCTTTGATCCTGGTTTGAGTTATCACCAAGACGCCCGTTCAAGGGGATTTTCCCTCCTGGAGTGAACGTTAAGTGTCGACTCCCCTCCCCCCAAAGTCCTTCGGATGAGCTTATAAACCAAGGTCGCAGGTGCGAACGCTTGCAGAACATCTTGCACACATGTTTAAATCCGTTCTGCCTTTCAGGAGTTAGGGCATTGTGTGCCAGAAGGAACAGATCACGAAGTTTTTTTTTAAAAATGCACGCACACTCTTGACTTGGGTCATGTTTAGACATTATCCCTGAAGTCGGAATGTGGCTACCTTCATGGTGGAAGGAAGAATGGTGTCGTAGGCAAAACAAATTTACCATTGGTGAACCTCGGTGCTCTAGCCGCGGAACGAAAACAAAGAGGATTTTGATGTGTACTTGGCCCCAATTTTGAAATTCTCAAATCAATGTAGATGGTAGTATTGTTGTTAACTACTGACTTTCAAAAAACTTTTAAAATCCCGTTTGGGCCTGAAACTTTTCCCCCATCCATTAGACTATGAGTGGTGGTCTGGGCGCAAGTCTTTCGGATGAGACGATAAACCAAGGTCCCATGTGTTTCACAAAATTATTCAGCGCACGTAAAAAAACACCCACGGCAACAAAATTTGTCCCTGGCAAAATTCTCTAGAGAAAAAGCCACTCTGATAGGGAAAACAAATACAGTTGCAGACAAACAAACAAAAAAGGGTGGTGCTGCTCTTGTGGTGACGCCTGGTGAGAGCAGCCCGAATTTCACACAGAGAAATCTGCCGTAACTTAAAGTAAAAAAATGTAAAGGAGTCCCATAACCTATAAAGTCGTAGGGGAGCGAGGCGTCAGAGACCTCACTTCTCTAGGGCCAGCATATTGAGGGCGGCGCCCATCTCCTCTCCCTCGCTGCTTTACCTTCCCTGACCCTAAAGAGGGCAGGTACTCATTTACAGCTGGGTGAACTGGGGGAACTGTACTGAAGCCAAGGCGCGCAAACGGTCACCCATCCAACTGGTAACCACGCTCGACGCTGCTTAACTTGGCAGGGGGAAAGTGAGTGCTCCGACCACTGAGCTATCCCGTCCCCCAGGTATAAATAAATAAATAAATAAAATAGATAGATAGTGTAATGTGGTGATATGAAATGTGACAGATACTACATGGGGTGTTTCTGTTTTAGGATGTTACTTCAGATGTCTTCCTGGCCGTTATGTCCGGCAATGAGAAGAAGGTTGAGGAGCTGACAGGACACAAGGGCAAGGTCATCAAGAGGTTAGAACAGTTGTGTGTGTGTGTGTCTGTGCATGCACATGTGTGCATGCGTGTGTGTGTGTGTGTGCATGCGTGTGTGTGTGCGTGCGTGTGTGTGGATTACTTCAGAGTAAAAGCAAACAGAAATGCTGCACATCATGTGTGGTTGGAATGGAGGATTATGTTTTAGTATCAAGTGCTGTAATTTGTTTTCACGTGACGTAGCACTATATAAATTCCATTTTGTTATTATTATTAATGATTTCTGTTTTCAGTGTTATTTCTCATGATGGCTTCCATCAACTCACACGGCCCCCTATATGCTAAGAGCTTTTTATTTGAGATAAAGTATTCCTAAATCCTCAAATGATCCTAAATGGCCTTTTAGTCTGACAAAGAAAATCATTAGCATCAGTAAGTGGTTGATGGGAGTGATTGAGCATTCTCGGCCTATAGATACTGGTGATTGGCACATTTGGCCACACTATCCTTACACAATGGCTGCTGTAAATTCAGCGCCACCAGGTAGTTAAGGTAGCTGCATTCTGACTTCGAGGAGTATACCCATTTTAGAGCTTAGCAACATTCTGATGTAGCCAGTTAGCGATACAGGTCAACAGTTGACAATAAAATAAAGAAAGGGGGTTTTGGCCTGGCTGGGGCAAAGGGAAATGATGGAATGCAAAGTCTGTTGTGTGTTCTATGTGGCAAAGGAAATGATGGAATGCAAAGTCTGTTGTGTGTTCTCTGGGGCAAAGGAAATGATGGAATGCAAAGTCTGTTGTGTGTTCTATGTGGCAAAGGGGAAATGATGGAATGCAAAGTCTGTTGTGTGTTCTATGTGGCAAAGGAAATGATGGAATGCAAAGTCTGTTGTGTGTTCTCTGGGGCAAAGGAAATGATGGAATGCAAAGTCTGTTGTGTGTTCTATGTGGCAAAGGAAATGATGGAATGCAAAGTCTGTTGTGTGTTCTATGGGGCAAAGGAAATGATGGAATGCAAAGTCTGTTGTGTGTTCTATGTGGCAAAGGAAATGATGGAATGCAAAGTCTGTTGTGTGTTCTCTGGGGCAAAGGGAGATGATGGAATCAATGCAAAGTCTGTTGTGTGTTCTCTGGGGCAAAGGGAGATGATGGAATCAATGCAAAGTCTGTTGTGTGTTCTCTGGGGCAAAGGGAGATGATGGAATCAATGCAAAGTCTGTTGTGTGTTCTCTGGGGCAAAGGGAGATGATGGAATCAATGCAAAGTCTGTTGTTGTGTGTTTGTTCAGCACCTCGGAGGACCATGTGTTTGTCAACTTCGCTGATCATGGCGGCCCAGGCATCCTTGCCTTCCCGGATGATCTTGTAAGTTGCCAAGTCCTGTCTGTGCTTTCATCTTTCACCTTCTGTGCAGATCCTGTAACTTGTCTGTGCTTTCATCCTTCTGCAGATGCTGTAACTTGTCTGTGCTTTCATCTTTCACTTCCTGCAGATGCTGTAACTTGTCTGTGCTTTCATCTTCTGCAGATGCTGTAACTTGTCTGTGCTTTCATCTTTCACCTTCTGCAGATGTTGTAACTTGTCTGTGCTTTCATCTTTCACTTTCTGCAGATGCTATATCTTGTCTGTGCTTTCATCTGTCACCTTCTGCAAATGCTGTAACTTGTCCGTGCTTTTATGTTTCACCTTCTATGGATGCTGTAACTTGTCTGTGCTTTCATCTGTCACTTTCTGCAGATGCTGTAACTTGTCTGTGCTTTCATCTGTCACCTTCTGCAAATGCTGTAACTTGTCCGTGCTTTTATGTTTCACCTTCTATGGATGCTGTAACTTGTCTGTGCTTTCATCTGTCACTTTCTGCAGATGCTGTAACTTGTCTGTGCTCCCCTCCCCTCTATCTCTGCAGATGCTCTAACCTCTCTTTGCTTTCATCGCTCTCTCTCTCTTCCCCTATGTTCAAGCTAGGAGCCTGTCAGTATAAATCATAAAATAGCATCGTCATGTTCTAGAAATTCTTTGCTAGGAATTTCCTCTTTTCTATCCCTCTCTTTGCTTGTGCCTTGTTCCTCTTCTTCCTGTCACTTCCTTCTGGTCTAGTTTCTGCCTTCTTGGTCCATTCTTCTGCCTTTTTTCCATATGAGCGAAAATGCATTGCGCTGCTGTTAGGTGCCTGAAAAGTCTGGCCCAGTGCATCCAACTTCGGTGTGGTAGAGAATTGCTACCTTTTGAAGTTTTTTTTTTCCTGGGGAAAAAAAGCAGAGAATGGACCCAAGCAGGCAGAAAATTGACAAGAAGGAGGTGACAGGAAGGAAGGAACAAGGCAGAAACAAGGAGATGGATAGAAAAGAGGAAATTCCTAATACAGATTTTCCAGGTGGCGATGCTGTTTATACTGACAGGCCCTGGCAGCCATTCCCACAGGACTGTGGTTGTGAGAAGCACCGAGTTCTTTCTGTACATTGGGGCTACTTACATAGCAACCCATGACTTGAAGAAAGAGCGCACTGCAGACAGAAGTTCATGGACTAAGTCATAGCATTCCAGAGCGGCAGCAGCATATACTGATGTAGTCAGGTTTTTGGGGGATTCTGGTGTAAAATCTAGGAGTGTGGGGGATTTCACACCCACAGCGTATGTATCGGAAAGGTTGATCAGTAATGGTTTGGTTTGGGAACTATCCCATATAGGGACTGTACCCACAACCAGCCAACCATCTGCCAACTGTACAATGCTTTTACGGTTAATGAGGGTCATTTCTGGGTTTTTCATTAAAAAGGTAAAAGTGTCCCATAACCTATAAGGTCGTTGGAGAGTGAGGCATCAGAGACCTCAACTTCTCTTGGGGCCAGCATACTGAGGGCGGCGCCTTTCTCTCTCCCTCACTGCTTTACTTTCCTCCTGACCCTAAAGAGGGCAGGTGCCCATTTTACAGCTGGATGAACTGGGGGACTGTACTGAAGCCAAGGCACGCAAACGGTCACCCATCCAAGTGGTAACCACACTCGATGCTGCTTAACTTGGCTTGGGGGAAAGCGAGTACTCTGACCACTGAGCTATCCTGACGCTCTTTAATTTCTATGTCTACCGTTAGGTTTTGAAATGTTGTCACAGTGCATCTTGATAAAAGTTTGTGAAAAGTTTGTAAGGTTTTGAAATGATGTCACAGTGTGTCTTGATAAAAGTTGGTGAAAAGTTTGTAAATTTTGTGTATTTTAAAAAAAACACAATTTTTGTTATAGTATGAATCTTTGTGTAATACTGTTATCATGTTATCAAGCGTTGTGCGTGGAACTGTCATGTGTGAATGTGTGTGCAGCTGGGCGCTCGTAAGCTGATGTCAACTATCATGGAAATGCATTCCGATGACAAGTTCAAGAAGGTAAGGCTTTACCATGCATTCGCAGAAAATAATTGTATGAAGAGTTCTGTGTGCATGTGTGTGTGTGTGTGTGCTCGTGTGTGTGCGCGTGTGCGCTTAGGCTCAGTTCAGTGTGGATGCTTACAAACATGAACATATCTTCCATGTATGTGTCGGCATATGCAGGTCATAAATGTATATTTGTGTGTGTGTTTGAGTGTGTGTGTGTGTGTGTGCATGTGTGTGAGTGTATGTGTGTAAGTGCGTGTGTGTGTGTGTGTTTGAGTGTGTGTGTGTGTGTGTGGTGTGCATGTGTGTGAGTGTATGTGTGTAAGTGCATGTGTGTGTGTTGTGTGTGTGTGTGTGTGTGTGTGTGTGTCCCTATGGTTTTTGGACACGTTATTCTGATATGTATTATACATCAAATGGCTTTTTCTTTTTTGTCTATTGGGACTAAGAAAGTTTAACTAGTTTATCACTCTCACACATCTTCACTCTGTGTCTCTCTCTCTGTGTTTCTGTCTCTTTCTCTGTCTGTCTATCTCTCTCTCTCTCTTATACACATGCACACACACACACACATGCGTGTTATATACTGACATGCACACATGCACACACACACACCCCACACACACACACAATCATGTATCATGCATAACAAAGTCACTTGCTTTCAACAGATGGTGTTCTATGTGGAGGCCTGTGAATCTGGATCCATGTTCTACAACCTGCTTCCCAACGACATCAGTGGTATGGATAATACTCCAGTCAGTCAGTCAGTCAGTCAGTCAACTAGTCAGTCAGTCAGTCAGTCAGTCAGTCAGTCAGTCAACCAGTCAGTCAGGCAGTCAGACATACAGACATTCAGTCAGTCAGTCAGTCAGCCAACTAGTCAATCAGTCAGTCAGTCTGTTTGTCTGTCTGTTTGTCTGCTGTCTGTCAGTCAGTCAGTCAACCAGTTAGTCAGTCTGTCAGCCTATCAGTCAGTCAGTCAACCAGTCTGTCTGTCTGCCTGTCTGTCAGCCTATCAGTCAGTCTGTCAGTCAGTCATTCAGCACAGGTTATCCAGCTGATAAATAAACCGTCCACCTGTTGCCCCAGTCACTCGTCCATCCAGCAGACTATGAACCAAGGTCCCCTGTGCGGACGTTTGCAGAACGTCGTCATGCGCGCGTGTCATTCTGGTGTTGGATTTTGTTGTTCTTCTTCTCATGTTCCTCGGCTAGGGCTTCAGGGTTCACCCAATGATGAGATTCTGCGTATGCAAACCGTTGATCCACCATTAAGGTAGCTGCATTTCGACTTCGGGGAGCACATTCAGTTAAACATTGGGGGATGGGATGGCCTGGTGGTTACAGTGATGTCTTCGTGATCTGTTGACCCGGGTTCGATTCCCGTTCAAGAGGATTTTTCCTCTGGAGTTAACCTCAGTGCAGACTCCACTCTCCCCAAAAGTCCTTTGGATGAGACTATAAACCGAGGCCCCGTGTGCGAACGCACGCAGAACATCTTGCGCACACGTTAAAACCCGTTCCGCTTTTCGGAAGAGTAGGCCATTGTGTGCCGGTGGGAACGGATGACAAAATTGACAAAACTGCATACACACGGGGACTGGATGAAAAAAAGCACATGCGTGCTTATTCCATTATCCTCGAAATAAAAGAATAAAAAATTTTAAAAAAACAAAAAAAAACTCCATCCAGCTTTTTATAGAAGAGGAGGCGAGGTGTGGCCAGCAGTGGCGTGGGTGACGTGAAGATACCCAGCATGCATCCTGCAGCCTGCAGGGGGATGGGAGGCGTCTGGTTCAACTGGCCCTTGATGGACGCTGTAGCCGAGTGGTTAAGACCTGTTTGACCTCAATCCCTCGGGTCCATGAAGTCATGGGTTTGAATCTCGGCAGCGTCTGGTGAATGAAAAGGGTGGGGGATTTTTTACGATCTCTGAGATCAACTTCCAAGTGCAGACCCTGCCAGTGCCTTGATTTCTTTCGTGTGTGCGTGCGTGTGTGTGTAGTGGGAGTCAGGAGTGTGCATGTTCTAGGTGACCCCCAGGGTGAATATCTGGGGAATGCTCAACAACAGTAACAACAGCAATAACTACAACAACGACAACTACACACAAGCATGCTAACTTTGGAGTATTGTATCTGAGGACACGAGAGAAGCTCAGAAGATAAATCTTCTGTCTGATGTTTTTTTGTTTTTTTTTACAGTGTACGCCTCGACCGCTTCCAACCGATCCCAGTCATCCTACGCTTGTTACTATGACAATAAGCGACAGACGTACCTCGGAGATGTGTACAGCGTCAACTGGATGCAGGATTCGGATAAGGTCAGACACTTGTCAACACTCGCTCACTCACAGAAAAGGGATGACATAAGAATTCTTCTTCTTTCTTCTTCTTCTTTTTCTTCTTCTTCTTCTTCTTCTTCCTTTTTTTTGTCATGTTTCTCCCAAGGGAGGTTTGACATTGATGAGCCTTCTCCATCTCTCTCTGTTTTGAGTTTCCTCCTTATGTATGCCACTTTCTCTAAGATCATCTGCAATACCTGGGCAGCCCAGGTTTTGCAGATGATCTTAGAGAAAGGGGCATAAATAAAGAAGAATGAACAGACTGGTGAATAGATAGATAAATGAATTGAATTATGGATTGAATGTTCCTTTTCCCCCCCAGAGATGCTAAGGGACTGATGGCAAAATCTTCTTTATTATTCCTTATAAATATTTCTTCACACAAAGCAAAACGGAACATCTTACACACACGTTAAATCCTGTTCCGCTGTTCGTAAAAGTAGGCCATTGTGTGCCGGTGGGAACGGATGACAAATTGACAAAACCGCATACAGACGGGGACTGGATGTAAAAAAGCACATAAGTACTTATTCCATTAACCTCAATATAAAAGAATTAAATTTTTTTTTAAACAAAAAAATACGGATAGCAGAAACTTCCATGTTTTTTCCATCATAGATATTTCTTCACACAAAGTGAAACAGATAGCAAAATCCTCCATGTTTTTCACCCCTGTATAAATATTTCTTCACACAAAATGAAACGGGTAGCAAAATCTGCCATGGTTTTTCTGTATAACTGTTTCTTTGCACAAAGCAAACCTGATGACAAAAGTCTTTCATGCTCCTGGCTGGAATTAATAATAATAATAATAATGATGATGATGTATATGGAATTTCTACAGCGCTAAATCTTGTAAAGCAAACAAATCGAAGCACTTGCACTCGAATCGTTCACACGCATGCGACCGTACATCAGAAATGATGATGTGAGTAATGTGTGTGGGAACAAATAAACAATGGAACAAACAAACGTCTGTCTTTCTTTACAGGAGGACCTGCAGACGGAGAAGATCCAGGAGCAGTTTGTGATCACCAGGCGGGAGACCAACACCAGTCAGGTCCGGGAGTATGGAGACATGGTGAGTGATGAGCGAGCGCTGTTGTCCGCCTACACCTCTCAGCCTTTTCTTTTGTGGGTGTGGTGGGGTTGCTGCGGCAGACTGCGGACGTTGCCATTCAGGCCAGATTGAACATTGAGCATGGCCAGGAAACGCCAAAGAAGGGGACTAGAAGAGGGAGAAAAATCTGGCTGTTGGAACTTGATTGGACAGGAAGTTTGGGAGGGACGGTGGGCAGTTTAGTTTTCTCTGCTGAGATGTTTAAGGATATGTCTTTATTTGAGAGGGTGGTGGTGGGAGGGGGGGTGTCTTTTATTTGAGGGAGTTTCTTTAGTTCCTTTATTTGAGAGGGTTTCTTTATTTGGGTATAATGTGTTGCATTGCATCGGAGGTCAGGTTTTAAAAAAAATTATTGGCATGTTATTAACCTGTGATGAAATTTTTTTTTAAAAGCAATTTAGTAAAGAAAAATAAACCAGATTGAAAATTGGATAAATCTAGAAAAAGTTATTACGAATTGAAATGATAGACTCCATGAAGTGACAAAGTGAGAAATTGATGAATTTTGCATCATATTACATGGTCAGGATGAGGGGTTGAGTGTTTTCAAGCACACTTTTAAAGCTAAAGAAAACACAGTCACGCCTTTATACTTCAGTGCAAGGTAGAAAAATGGCTATAATTTTATAATCAATCCATATCTCAAAACAGACAACCTGACCCCCCACCTGCCTAAAATGGCTGCTAACAGAAAAGTGGGTCAGGTGCAGAGTGACTCATTTTGTGGGGGAGGGTCACAAATCTGCTTGCTGGGGACATTGTTGTTGTTGTTGTTGTTCCATGTGAAGCTGTGCTTGTTGGCAGTCATAATTCATCTGTAAAATTTTTGGGGTCAAATGTGTGTGTTTTTGCGTGTGTTTCAGTCCATCAGCCAAATGACCGTCGCAGAATTCCAGGGCAATGAAAAGAAGAGTCCCTCTGCAGATTCTGTTGTTCCATTCGTCCACCCCTCTGTAAGTTTTTCTGTTTCAATACAGAGTTTTCGCTTTCTTCTTTGGTATTTTTGTTTGTTTGCTGTAGCATCTGTTTGTGCTTGTGTATGTGTGAGTGTGTGTGTGTGTGTGTTGGCTTGTTTTAAAAAAAAATATTTGTCATTGCTTTGTGGTCGTATTTTCTGTGCGTGCAATTTCCATCCGAGTTTTGAATTTTGACAGCAAGGGCCACCGTCATATCTTGGTTTTAGGGTTGTTTGTTTTGTCTTTTTGTTTTTCTTCGCTGCCCACTTTTCCGAGGTTCAAGACTGAGCTAATCCAATGATGTGATGTTTCTTTTTTATTGTAAATTTTTTATTGACAGAAACTTGTTTTTTTTTTCTTTGCTTGTTTGTTTTTTTTTTTTTTTTTTAAATTTTTTAAAACCCTTTAATCACGAGTTTTTCTCTGCGTGAAATTCGGGCTGCTCCCCCGGGGGAAAACGCGTCCCACAAGAGCACGCCCCCCTTTTTTTTTTTTTTTTTTTTGTCTCAACTGATTTTGTTTCCCTATCGAGTGATTTTTTTCAAGTTTTTTGCCAGGACAACTCTCTTTTTTCTGGGGGTTTCTTTTAACGTGCGCGAAAATTTTGTGTAACCAGGGGCCCCCTCATTTTTATGTCTCTCTGAAAGACTACGCCCAGACCACCATCAGGTCAATGGATGGGAAAAATTTTGGCCAAAAAGGATAAAAGAACCACGCACAAAACCCACCCGGAGTTTTCGCATTTTTAGACAGGGGCCCTTACCTCTAACCACCGATCCTGTTGCTTTGCTGCCTCATTTTTTTGTGAGGGGCCCCTTTTCGGGGAATCAGGTTATCTGTTTTGTTTTTCGTAATTAATTCTAGTTTTGACAGAAACTTGTTTTTTTGTTGTTTTTTGCTTGTTTTTTTGTTTGTCCTCTCTTGCTTTCCCCTTGTGTGTGGGATAATGAGTGAATTGGGGAAGGATCACACAGCACAAGAAACCAGCATAACTCAGTCCAGGCTCATGTCAAATCAGCATCCCTCAACTTTTTGCCAATGGGTCATTCCTGCTTTAAACACCAGCTGGGCTGGGATGGGGAAGGGTAGCAGCTGAGACGCTGAAAGTGGGGGGACACGACAGCTGTGATTGGTGGGTTTGTGCCGCTACTGTCTTCTGTTGGACGTTTTTTGTTCTTTGCTGGTTAAAAAATTTTTTTTTAGCATGTTGTGCTTGGTGCGTTTTGATTTTGGTTTTTTGTTTTTGTTTCGCCAAATTTTTTTCGTGATGTTTCCTATACTGAGCAAAACTGTGAAGACGCCATAAAGGGCCCCCTACCCAAAAAGCCCCCCTCCTGTGATGCTCTGAATTTATGACAGCCGTTTTTTAAATAAATCCAACTAAGTATAGATTACAAGCAGGACTGTTTGTTAATTCATCGCCTGTGTACAGAATTGTTTGGCCTAGTCATTTACTAACAACAATATTGTTTGATCTGTCACTTGTGACAAAATTTCATTATGATAATTATATTGACTAGGTGCAGTTCGTTGGCTGGCAGGAGAAACATTCACGTACAAAACAGTTTATTTGCTGACTAGAAACACAGTAGGTTGCCGATCTATCAAACTGCAACAGAATTGTTTGATGCGTTTGAAGATACTAATCTATGGGCTAAAAACAGAATTTGCTGATCTCTTTTGCTTACACTATAACAGCTAAATTGATGGGCAGAACATTTGCATACAGAATCGTTTGTTAGCCTGTTGGCTGGAACCAGAAACAGTAAGTTCCCCGAACTCGGAATGCGGTTACCTTAATGGAGGGCAAAAACGTCCGCGTATGCGAAAATCTCACCATCAGTGGACCTCAGAGCTCTTGCCAAGGAAAGAAGAAAGAAACACCCTTCCCCCCCCCCCCCCCCCCCCCCACCAGAATAATTTGTTAATCTGTAGGCAGGTGATAAGGTTCTTAGGTACCAGAGTGGAGACCTTTCATCTCCCATCTCTGCACAACACCTTGGGTACAAGGCACAGGTCAGACACACAGCGAGGATGTGGCCTCTGAATAGAAGCTTCGTAAATTTTCCATTTCACCGCACGGGCGAAGTGTATTCAATGGAGAGGTTTACCCCACCACCCAACGAAACAAGAGTGTCGCACAATTCGCAGGTGTGTCCCAGTTTAGAAACATGACGCTGCGACAGGGCTCTGATCGTATGGGAGGTAATCTGATTACCGCCCACATCACACTTAACATCTAAGCTCGTTAAGGAATATTTTGTTAACGGAAAATTCTGTCTGTATCTAAGCATGTGGTCTGTGTCTTTGTTTAAAATTGTGTCACAGTCAGCAGAAAATAAATTTTTTTAAATGTGTTTATGTGTGTGTGTGTGTGTGTCAGACGGATGCGGTGCCAGCCAGAGATGCACAGTACCGCATGCTGATGCAGAGGCTGAACAATGCCCAGGACTCAAAGGACAGGTTCGAAACTTCCCGCGCCATCTATGAACTTCTGAAGGTCAGGGTCATGTTATGTGAATGATGAAAGCTTTTTTTTTCTTTTGTTGTCGGTGTGTTTTTTTTTATGATGATAAAAGCTCTGTGGTATTGGTAAGAGAATTATCTTGTAAAGAGAGAGAGAAATAAAAAGTTTGGTTACCTTAGAAAAGTTTTGATGAAATCTATTGTGTAGAATCGTGTGTCCGTTTACTTGGTGGTGTTATTTATGACATGTATAAACAATCTTTAACCCAGCTGAGCTGAAGAAGCATGCTGTCAGGTTTACTATGCAGTTGTCTGAAGTCTTCATTAATGCCTTCCAAATGTGTGCGTTTGTTTTTATACTTAAGAGTACTGTCATTTACAAATGTTTTGTTTTATCTTACAAACTAGGGATGTAGAGACCAGTTTATTAGATTTCCAAAAGAACTGTAAAAGATACTTTTGATTTGTTAATGTCGTATAGTAACGGATATCATAGAGGAACCAGGGTATTTCACTTTCCAGTAAAAGGTAACGTGTCTGTTCATCTGTCTGTTTTAAAAACTAAAAGATAGAAGTCAGGAGCCAGGATGATAGACTTCCCATCAAAATGTAGCCCACTGACTGAATCCTAATCCAGTTCATCACTTCTAACGTCTGTAAATGTCTATTTTCATTTTTGCCCAAGTTCTTATATCCTAACGTAAGGTAACCGGGTGAATGAATCCTAAATCAAACTATTGGTTTTTGGTTTGTTTGTTTTTTAAGTGTGTGCATATTACTGTAAAATGTTTATTCTTATTTTTCCCAGGATATTAGACTTGACAATAGAATAAAACTCATTGAATAAATGGTGATCAACAGTATCATTTTTTGCATATCGGTGCAAACATTTATTTTGATATTTTCCCAGGAAATTGGACTTGGCATCAAGAATAAAACTCATTGAATAAATGGTGATCTACAGTATCATTCTTTTTGCATATTATTAGATTTCCAAAAGAACTGTAAAAGACACAACATTTAATATAATACACAACATTTCTTTTTTTTAATACTTTCCCAGCATATTAGACTTCACAACAAAGCGTAACCCATCCACAGGATCCTCCTTCAGATTTCTCACATCCACCAATTTGGTTTTCAACTTTTCTTCTTCTTCCCCACAACATTTAATATAATACACAACATTTATTTTTTATACTTTCCCAGCATATTAGACTTCACAACAAAGCGTAACCCATCCACAGGATCCTCCTTCAGATTTCTCACATCCACCAGTTTTGTTGTCAACGTTTCTTCTTCTTCTTCCCCCCTCACCACACACACACAGCACAAGCAGGAGGTGGACAAGCTATTCAAGGACATCGTGGGGTGGCTGGCAAGGGAGACAAACCTGGCTCACCCCAAGGGCAACGTCCTGTGGTTCTACTCGGAGAGCCTGTACACCATTCTGAAGGAGGAGCACAGCGCCATCACCCAGTGGGACTGCTACGAACATGCCTTGAGCACGCTGATGCAGAGATGCCCCAAGATGAAGCTGCCTGGGGTAGGTTCCTGATAGTCCACCTCTGTGGTGGTAGTAGTAGTCTTCTCCTTCTCCTTCATCTTCTTCTTCTTGTTCTCCTTCTTGTTGTTGTTGTTGTTGTTCTTCTTCTTCTTCTTCTTCTTCTGCTTCTTCTTTTTCTTTTTCTTCTTCTTCTTCTTCATCTTCTTCTTCTTCTTCTTCATCTTCTTCTTCTTCTTCTTCTTTTCCTTCTTCTTCTCCTTCTCCTTCATCTTCTTCTTCTTTTTCTCCTTCTTCCTGTTCTTCTTCTTCTTCTTCCTCTTCTTCTGCTTCTTCTTGTTCTTCTCCTTCTTCTTCTTGTTCTTCTCCTTCTTCTTCTTCTTCTTCTGCTTCTACTTCTTCTTCTTCTTCTGCTTCTTCTTCTTCTTCTTCTTCTTCCTCCTCCTCTTCCTCTTCCTCCTCCTCCTCCTTCTCCTCCTCCTCCTCTTCTTCTTCTTCTTCTTCTTCTCTGTTGTTGGTCATACGAGCAAAAATGCGTTGTGCTGATATTCAGCGCCTGACAAGTCAGGCCCAGCGCATCCGACTTAGGCGTGGGAGAGATAATGTTATCTTTGAAGCCTTTTTGGAGAAAAAAGGGCAGGAGAATGGACCAAGAAGCGCAGAGAAAAAGACAAGAAGGAGAGGTGACAGGAAGAAAAAGGAACAAAGCAGAAACAAAGAGAGGGATAGAAAAGAGGAAGATCCTATCACAGAATTTCCAGAAGGTGGGGGATGCTATTTACACTGACATAGCCCCCCAGGAGAGCTCTGTAGTATGACTGGGCAGAACTTGCTTTAGTTAGAGGGAGTGTAGACTGGAAGGGGGATGGGAGTGGAAGAAGGAGGTGGTTTGGGGGGGGGGGAGTTGGGGGGTGGGGGGCGCAGTACACAGCCATCACTTTCCCCCACTTTCAGCTCCTCTCAGCTGCTGTCCATTCCATTCCATCCCAGCCCAGCTGGTGCTGATTACAGCAGGAACTGACCGCACTTGGACTAGGTAAAAGGAAGGGGCTCACTAAATTTAGCACTCTTGACCGAGCGATGTCAGATTTGCCCGCTGTGAGTACAGCCTAGTGGTAAGAGTCATACTGGTGATGTGACAGTATTCTGAGGATTCGGGTTCAAGTCTTGGCTGAGACATTTTTTTAAAGAGGATGTCGTTTGTGTCCCCTTGCTGACAAAGTGGCGCTGACTCCACTCTCCTGAAAGTCCTTCAGAGGAGACTGACTGTGAACCGAAGTCCTGTATGTGAGTGAACTCGTGCTGAACATCTTGCGCACATCCATCTTTCCATAGAAGCGTAGGCTGAAACTGTTTTGGTATTTTGCTGCGTGGGTTGTTGCTGAGAAAAAATGCGAGCATTGAAAAAAGCTGGTAGTTCCTGTGAATTATACACTTGAATTGGACGCATGTTCACACGAATGAGAGTAAGGCCTTTGCACCTTTAATGCCATACCCAGTGATGCCAGAAGGGGATAATAATACTGATGCTTCCACCACCACCATCACCACCACCACCACCACCACCTTCACCACCACCTCCATCACCACCACCACCATCACCACCACCACCTCCATCACCACCACCACCATCACCACCACCACCTTCACCACCACCACCATCACCACCACCACCACCATCACCACCACCACCATCACCACCACCACCTTCAAACCACCCCCACCATCACCACCACCACCATCACCACCACCACCACCACCATCACCACCACCACCTCCATCACCACCCCCACCATCACCACCACCACCTCCATCACCACCACCACCACCGTCACCACCACCACCACCTCCATCATCACCACCACCACCACCACCACCACCTCCATCACCACCATCACCACCACCACCACCACGACCACCATCACCACCACTACCACCACTAACCACCACCACCACCACCACCACCTTTACCACCACCACCACCACCACAATGGGGTTTACTACGGGGGAACGGGATAGCCTAGTGGTTAGAACATTGCACTCGCAATCTGATGACCCGGGTTTGAATCCCGTTCAAGGGGGATATTTTCCCCCTGGAGTTAACATCAGTGCCGACGCCACTCTCCCCCAAAAGTCCTTCGGATGAGACTATAAACTGAGGCCCCATGTGCTAACGCACGCAGAACATGTTGCGCACACGTTAAATCCTGTTCCGCTGCTTTTTGTAAGAGTAGGCCATTGTGTGCCACCGGTGGGAACGAATGACAAAATTTACAAAACCACATACACACGGGGACTGGATGTAAAAAAGTACATAAGTGCTTATTCCATTATCCTCGATATAAAAGAATAAATAAATAAATAAATACTACTACTACTGTGTGAGAAGATCTCCAATGAAGACCTACTACGGAGATGCAGGCAAGAAGACATGGGAACCATCATCACCAGACGACGGTGGAAGTGGATTGGGCACATCCTCCGAAGAGACCCACAGTCAATCACAAGAACAGCATTGCACTGGACCCCAGAAGGAAGGAGAAAGAAAGGAAGACCAAAAGCAACGTGGAGAAGAACTGTAGAAAGTGAGATGAAGGCCATGCAGCACTCTTGGGGATCAGTGACTAGGTTGGCCCAGAATAGGCAGGAGTGGAAGCGCTTTGTTGCTGCCCTACACACCGCTGGGTGTAATGGCTAATGATGATGATGACTACTACTGTGTACTGTGTGTGCAGGATTACCATGCCCTGGGTCAGCTGCACATGCTGGTCAACGTGTGCGAACATGGCCACCACAAGTCGGCCGTGGCCAGCGCCATTGTGTACGCTGCACTGGCCAACCCACAGCTCTGCACCCTCTGATGAACTCTGACCCCCAGCAGACTCTTCTCCCTCCCCCCCCCCCTACCCCACCCAAGCCATGATGGTGCGTCTTCTTCTGTCACTTGTAGATTGAACACATTGCACACACACATACAGGTTTGTGGCTGTGAAACCTTAGGGGTGAGAGCAGTCGTCTGTCTTGTGGTGGACATTGCTGTATGAAATACTTAATTTCTTTAACTTTTTTTGTTTTGGGGTGGGGTGGGGAGTGTTTTTGATTTGTTTTATGTTATTGTTGATGTTCGTGTATTTTGTATGAGGTAAATCAAGATGTCTTTTGTACTGTTTAAATTTTATTTTATAATCTTACTTAACCAATGTACTGTTTAAATTTTATTTGTTAATCCTTCATAACCAAAAAAAAAAGAAGAAACAGGTTCGATAGTGTGTTCTTTTCTGTATGGGTGTAAAATTTTTTTTAATATTTTAAAAGCTGCTAGTGAAAGAAATCCCTTTAATATGGGGGGTGGGGGAGGGAGTGTGAAACCGTGAAGTGCTTTTTGGCGAGATTTGAAAGCAAGGCTGTGATAAACTGCTTATAACTATATCGCAAGTTTATAGCCAAGCTCTTTGTAGTGTGGAATTGAGCCAGATAGCGTTAAGCTTGATTCTTCGTCCTTTTTTCCTTCTTTATTGTGCATGACAATATCAGTCTTGTCTGGGAAAGGAATGTGGCTATAACTGCAATCACTTTTTTCATCATGTTTTGCTGATGCCTTGGTTGTTATTCAAGATGCAGTGGTTCATTGGAATGTATGATGTAGCTAAAGACAAAAGTGTTCAAGTGGAGATGAAAATACAACAACAACAACAGCATCAACAACAACAACGCAGCGCAGTTGTTTGTTGGATTTCAAGCACAGCATTCATTTGCCGAAGAAAGAGGCTGTGTGCTGGTAGTGCTTCTTTGGGTAGTGTTCTACACCTAGGCTTGCTTTTCCTGTTTCCCTCTAGAAAGTTTTTGCTAAGTTTTCTTTTTATGTGATGGAAGTGTTAAGGTATTCTGATGATTGATAAAGTTGGGAGATTTCTTCTTTTGTGTACAGTATGCATTCGAGATTTGTTGAAATGTTCATGCTTAATGAGATTTGGGTTGTTAGTTTTTTTTTGTTTTTTTTTTTAAATTTAAGTAGTTTTGTGAAGTTTTGATAATGAAGTGCAGCTGATGATCATTTGTCAAAGAGCTACATAATCAGCTTTATATTTTGATATTGGAGCATAATCAGATGTTTATTCCTCATCCCATCCATTATCCATTCTTTCATTTTTTTTCTTCATGTCATCACGGAGTTCATTTAGCATACCTGTACCTAGACAACACAAAACTGTTTTGTGTGAACGACGTCTGCAGTCCTGACCATCTGTCTTTTATTTTTGCATTTGGAAATAAAGACCAGTGCAGAAGATTTAAACACAAAATTTCACTTGATTATAAGAAAAAGTGTTCAATCTTTAGCTCAAAATGTTACCTATATGAAGGTAAACTTTCTCGTCCTCAATCAGCAGAATGTTCTGTGATTGTTCTGTTTCATGCTGTTGTGATTATTTTGTGCGTGTGTGATTGAAATTCCATCCAAGGTCCACACTGTCTGCACATACTGACAGAAACGGGGAACAGCTGTTTGCTCAGAGTCGTTCAGAAATCTTTGGCAGTTTGTTACAACAAAAAGAAAAACACCTCCACCATTATGATCTGCAACTTTCATTTTGGTAAACACATTTATTGGATAATACAGCCAAGTTTCTCGTGTCTGCAAAGTCCTCAACATAAGTAGATTTAATCTTGAAGTGTGAAGGTAAGAATCAGTTCCACATGTTTGGATAATTATCTCTACACATGTTAATGCGGGGAATTTTTTTTGTGATACCACAGTGGCTGTAATTATCAAATGATAATATAACACGTGGGTAAAGTCAAAGCTTTGTGGCTACATGAATGTGTAGTTTCCTCAAGTTCTGGCAAGTTATGTTCCAACTTATTACACAAAGAAAGCATGTGGTGGCACTCTCAAACTGGGCTGAGGACACCAGTCACTTTTTTAAAGTCAGAATTCTTCAGAAATTAAAACAGTCATGAACACAAATTAATGGGCCTCAGATCTGTGGTATATTACAGCTGATGGTATGTAGACCTGTTTTGCCTTTCAGTATGCATTATTTCATGTATGTGTTGTATGGGGTTGTTTGGTAAGACACACAGGATTTGTGTGTGTGACTGTTTTGAGCTCTGTACAGCCCAGAG
This sequence comes from Rapana venosa, assembly GCA_028751875.1. Classification (NCBI taxonomy): domain Eukaryota; kingdom Metazoa; phylum Mollusca; class Gastropoda; order Neogastropoda; family Muricidae; genus Rapana; species Rapana venosa. Next base: position 32,078,387 of record CM054161.1, on the reverse strand, counting down.
CACTTTGTTGGATTGTGAATGGAAAGAAGAAACCATTTTCACCCACACGGTAATGTGAGTTGTAAATGTTGACAGTCCAACATATCAAATCTGGGGGGAGGGGGGTGGGAAGCTGTAACAGTTGACAAACATGTCTATATCATTTGAACATTTTAATGTGTTGAATGATTTTCAAAATGGAATGCATTGCTCAAAATTAAAGTGGATTCTAGAGTAAAGGTTAACAGCTGTTTGTATACAAGGAAGGTCCTGTTTGTTTTCCCTTTCAAATTTTTGTTTGTGGATTCCTTTACTCTGGTGCTGCTGTTTGCATTCTTCAGCTGTGTCTGAATCATTCGTGTGCCATGAAAAACTGGAAGACAGTGTAACAATACCAGCTGTTATGATGTTGACATGAATGTTCTATCATATGAATGGGTCAAAACGAAGTATGGGAAGGTATAACAAACCAATCTCAAAAGTTATTTGAAAGCTGGAAAAGAAAAAAATATTATGTGTGCATCTGTATCTGTGCATTTTTGTCTATGCATGGCACGCATGTGTAAATTAATTTTGTGCATTCCTGAATTGTTTCCATTTTCTGCAGGTGAATATCACCTATGTGCACCCATACTATTTCAGCCAGTCTCTACTGATGGAAATATCAGACGGGACTTGTGATTATTTTTACAGTAAATCAACTTAACTGATTTCCTCCCCCTCCTTTCAGCTTTATAATGAAACGCTCATATCAAAATTTCCTTGTCAGTGTTTTCATTAACATTTTTTTAAAAAGGGAGAAAATCATGAAATAAGCCAAAGATATAGCTGTCAGCCAATCGGTCAGTTTTTCTCCTGTTGGTTGTTACGCCCCCCCCTCCTCTTTTTTGATAAGGATGGAAGGTTACATTCCAGCGTCCTTTATGACGTGAAATTTAAACTGCTGCAGCTCACAGCGGATTCAGGTACTGGCCTGAAAGTGATAGTTTGTGTGGACTGTTTAATTAACTGTGTACTTGCTGGCGCTTGAACAGAAGACAGAAGCGAACATGAAAGGATGGAGCGGTTTTTCCTCTCCGCTGAATTGGTCAGCTTTGTGGCTGCAACATTAGTCAGTTGACACCAACACCCCCACCCCCCCCCCCCCTCTTGTTTTTTCTTCTTTTTTAATTACATACTTGGAGTTCAACATCAGGGATGAAATGGTTTGCCAGATCCATATGCATCCGTTGTTGTCATGCTACATGTATGTCTGCTGCAGTGGAAAGAAACAATATTGGATTTTTGGGGTGGGGTGTTTTTTTCACTCAATGAAAGTAAGCACTTGTTGCTGGTTATCAAATTGGTTATGAAGGTTTGTGTCCCCAAGTTGTGTGTGATGTGTATTCTGGTGATGGGGGGTTGTTATGATGGATGAGAACTGTGTAGATTGGTATTGGAGCGTGTGGATTCCGGTGATGGTTTGGTCAGTGTTTGACTCTCACAACTTAACCCTGTCCGTTTCCTCCAGAAATTTTGTTAACTGATGTTAATGAAAATGTTAATGAAGCCAAGTTTTGGTGGACATGAATTTTTTCTTACAAGTGGGGAAAGAACTTGACACTGGTTGGTGTGTATGCACAGTGAGAGCTATGGAAAAGAAATGAAAGTTAAAAGGCAAAGCAACAGTAAGCGAAGAATCTCAGCAGTTAAGAATCTACATGGCACATAGTTACATCTGTATGTTTTGATAATGCCACACATATTACATCTGTATGTTTGAATAATGCCATCCACGTCTTTAAAAAAAAAATTTTCTCTGCTACTAAATGGGATGTGCTTCTCGGTGAAATAAATGTCTTGAAAATGTATCTGAACTATCTTGAGATAAACTGAAGTCAAAGGAAACCTGTTGGGATGAAAAGATTTGCATGAAGAAAAAAGAAAACAAAAAAGAAAAGAAAAAGCCATCATCAGCACCTAGCTCAAGAGTTAACGTTTGTGATGTTTCTGCCGTGTTCCATGTGTACGAGTGAGTTTGAAGTGGTTGCTCTTCTTCATTCGTTGAACTGATGAGAGTTGTGATGTGATTGTGGTTTGTTGTTTGTCTGCACTTTGGAACCATCTGATTTTGTCGTTTGGTTAATGCTTGTTTTGAGATTCTTTTTTTTTAATTTGTATTAAAAAAAAACCAGAAGAAGAAAACGTGTAAAAGTGAAGGTTTTTCATGTGTATGTTGAGTTGATGTTTGGGCAGCCTTGAGATCAATCACACACTCACACGTGTACATGTACGTGCGCGTGCACGCACACACTCTTTGCTCTGTCTGTTCTTACACCAAGAACACACAAACTTGCATTACTGCCATACAATACATCAAGAACGACTAATAACTTCATAAAAAAAAGAAGTCAAATTTCGGGATTAAACTGTTGCCATTGTGCAGCAGTTGATGCTGCAGACTTTTGTTCACAAGGCACAGATGCAGACACTGAAGTCTTTGATCAATTTTATTTTATTTTCATGGACTGGCCACGAACTGTCAAGAAGTTTTGAAGAGAATCGACCTCAGAGAAGCAGGACCTAAAAGAGGATGTGGGGGGGGGGTGTGCTGCTAATCTTTCAGACCAGTTTGTGAATGAGGCTGCTGATGAGAAGCTTCATCTGACCACAGGCAGGGATGATGATATAACTAACCTCCAACAGAAACCCCCCCAAAACAAAAAATAACAATCCAACCCGGTCTTGAATCATAAGATAATCATACTAAGAATCGAATACATTTGACTTTGGTTCTCTCTTGCAATGTCATCCTTGTTACAATATTCTTTACCCCCGCTCCATCCAACACACACACGCACACGTGTTTGTGTCCACTCTCCCCAAAAGTCCTTCAGATGAGACTATAAACCGAGGTCCTCTGTGCGAACGCATGCAGAACATATTGCACACATGTTAAAACCTATTCTGCTTTTCAGAAGAGTAAGCCATTGTGTGTCAGTGGGAACGGATGACAAAATTTACAAAACTGCATACACAGGAGGACTGGATGAAATGAAAGCACATGAGAGCTTATTCCATTATCCTCGAAATAAAAGTTAAATAAACAGAGAAAACCAAACAAAATTTAATAATCATTTAGTAGGAACAGACAGTTAACACCTTTTTTTTTTCAAAAAGAGCAGAGAAAGAAAAAATCATTTAAACCAAAACAAAGACCTGCAGGCAAGTTTATTTATCAGTGGTCACTGATCGCAGGCATACAAGGTTGGTCACATGGAACCTACCACTACAATTATCATCAAAAGAACGCCACCCTCTCTTGTTTGTGGAAGGCCGTTTCACGGGGAGGGGGAGGGATAGCCTAGGGGTTGGAGAGCTAGGGCAATGACAAATTCTTTTATTTGGAGGATAATGAATAAGCAACCATGTGCTTGCAACTGAGCAGCCTGGAATCGAACTGGGATTCGACCACCACTAACACACCCAGTGAAGGCGATTTTCTCTCAAGAGTTAACATAAGTACTAACTCCACTCCCCAGAAAGTCTGTCGGATGAGACTATAAACTGAAGCCCCGTGTGTATGCAACAAACACGCGTAAAACTTCTTGTGCACAATTTAAAACCTGTTTTGCCTTTTGGAAGAGGATGTCATTCATTGCTGACAAGAACGGATGACAAATAATTATTTCGAAAAAGAAAAAAACCCAAAATACATAATTTTTTTTAAAAAGCTTGACCTGGTGTCAGTTTTATAATTATAACATAATCCCCTTTTGGAATGGGAACTAACTTGTATGTGGGCACAATATGGCCCTATACACAAAAAAATTCCAAGTCTGAGAAAAAAATTCTGCTCTCCATTTTTCATTCATTAATAAAACTAACGATTTATGCAATGTTTGCAAAACATAGTTGCAAAGTCAGCAGCTGATATAAACTTTATCACATAAACCAAGGAGATTAAAACGGAAAACTGCATAACCATTAGATTTTGTCTATTCATAGATCCTTGATCTTTGACGTTTTTCAACTGGCAAAATCAAGATCAGCAGACAGACTGGGCTTAATTAATCGCTGATAAAAGCTTACGCGATTTAAAATCGAACCACAACTAGCTTTACTGATCGCGATAAAACGCTTAGCGATATTAACCCCACAACTTGCTTAATCTGGCCGTTTAAAACTTTTGAGGCCCGAACAAACGTTTTCCTTAGAAATTTCTCAGATCTATTTGGCACAATAAAAAATGGATCTCATCCCGTTCTTACCTACTGACAGGAGTGGAGGGTAGTCAACATTCCTTATTTCGGCGTGGAAACGAAAGTCGAATCCCCTGCGTGAACTGGAGCATGTTGACTTGACTGGGAAAACAGCAATTATCACCGGTGCGAATACAGGTAGGCCATCTGATCTTGGTATTCATACAGGGCTAGATATTTTGACTACACGAGTCCCTTGAAAGTTGTGAGTATGTTTGCGTCCCAGCAGAGATTTCCCATTTAGGGACTGATCGAGCTTTCCGATCTGCATGTATCGTGCACAGATTGTGCCATGGATAAGTTTGGATGATCAATCGCCCGTTGTCCACTGGAAGATCACGAGGACCGGGCAGTAACATTCTGATTCTCCCCTTCCAAAAAAGCACACATGCCCGAAGTGTGTGCAACTTACATAATTTTAAAGTGAGATGCTTACTTGACACAGCACACTTAATCACAATGCCTCCAAAGAATGAAGTGCACACTAACATGATAACATCAAATAATCGTCTCCATCTTCTCCTCCCTTCCTCATCCACCTCCCACTGACCAATTTTTTCTTCTTCTTCTTGTTTAAGATGTTTTTACTTCCCATTGTCTTTTTTTTTTTTAAATAGGGGACAGCTTAGCTCAGTGGTCAGAGCACTGCTTTCTCCCAACTAAGGTTAGGGAGCTTGGATCATGGTCACCACTTGGATGGGTGACCGTTTGCGCACCTGGCTTCAGACTTAGTACAGTCCACCAGTTCACCCCAGGCTGTAAATGGTACCTGCCCTCTTTATTTAGGGCAGGGAAGGTAAAAGCACAAAGAGGCAGAATGGGCAACGCCCTCAATATGCATGGCCCTGAGAAGTTAAAGGTTGATAATGCTTCAAACGACCACAATATGGTACATCGGAACTAACCTTCAATGGATATTTTCCCCTGGAGTTATCATCAGTGCCGACTCCACTCACCCCAAAAGTCCTTCGGATGAGACTATAAACTGACGCCCCGTGTGCAAACACACACAGAACATCTTGCGCACACGTTAAATCCTGTTCCCCTTTTCGTAAGAGTAGGCCATTGTGTGCTGGTGGGAACAGAAGACAGAATTGACAAAACCGCATACACACGGGGACTGGATGTAAAAAAAAGCAATAAGTGCTTATTGCATTATCCTCGATATAAAATGATAAAATGAAAAAAAAATGTGGGTGACAAAAATATATAATGCACAGAGACACATTGTGTGTCACGTGAATACTAAGCTGTAAGCACAAGATGGCATATATCACACCCTTTCTAAAGGAGGAGGGGGAAGAGAAGGAATCAATTAAATTGTCACGCCAAAGTCTGATGCGCTAGACCAGACATGTCAGGCGCTTAATGGCAGTGCAACGCATTTTCGCTCACGTGACAGACATGACATCGATAGTTGCCGTCTGAGCGTTGGACAACAACGAAGAAGGAGATTAAACTGTGACACTTTTTGCTTTTTGGATAAATTTATGAAGTGAAGTCGATAGTATTTCCTAAGGTAATGATGCCTTCTTTATTTATTTATTTTATTTATTGTTACCACTTTAAGTCATGGCAGATTTTTCTGCGTGAAATTCAGGCTGCTTTCCCAGGGGAGAGCGCGTCGCCACAAGAGCAGCGCCACCCTCTTTTTTTTTTCTTTTTCCTGTCTGCAACTGTATTTGTTTCCCTATCAGAGTGGCTTTTTTCTACATAATTTTGCCAGGGACAACTCTCTTGTTGCCGTGGGTTCTTTTACGTGCGTTAAATAATTAAATGTAACACATGGGACCTCGGTTTATCGTCTCATCCGAAAGACTAGCGCCCAGACCACCACTCATGGTCTAATGGATGGGGGACAAGTTTCGGGTCCAAACGGGATTCGAACCACCGCACACTTCCGACCTGGACTTTTCGCTTTCTAGACAGGCGCGTTACCTCTAGACCACCGATCTCATAATTGTGGGGAGGGGAGGGGAGGGGGTATGGGGAGTTGTTGTTGGGAAGGCAGCAAGCATGAGGGCAGAAGTAATGACGTTTCCCAGCTTGACTAAACCAGCCTCTCGTGAGGGGAAATCCTAACTCCAACTGGAATTTAAACATCATGTTTCTTGCCTCATATGCAGTCAGGAACCAGTTACCTGTTTGCAAACAAGGTATGTGAACTGTGGGTTCATAGTATTCAGTACCGTAATAAATCCGCTAACAGAACTAGAGCAGTATGTGTATTGATTGATTAAGTTTCAACTGCTCTCCTTCATTTTTAAGGATTCCAGATAATATATACTATCTTATTATTCATATATATATATATATATATATATATATATATATATATATATATATATATATATATATATATATATATATATATATATATAAAAGTAAAATATATGTATATATATTATATATATTTTTCTTTTTGTGAAAGTTTTCAGCATGCTTGCATTACCTAGATTGTCCATCAGTCCAAGGAAACCTTCTCTTTGAGGGTTTGACATTAACTTTCTGCTCAGTTATAGAGTTAGGAATTTGCAGATGGCTGATAGCTCGCGAAAATTAAGTTAATGTGCTTGAACCTTTTAACAATGTTAGGCACACATGTTAGAAATCAGCTGCAGACTTTGTTGGGACTTGAGCTTTTGCCGCACACTAGCTGTCCTTCACTCCTCCAGTGCCTGACACATGACATCCCTATAATTATCATACAATGGAGGAGTGCTGACCCTTCTGGAGGGATCTGTGCCAGTGACAATTTCTATGTTAATATGTTGCAGTCAGTGAGCCACGCAGAACTTTTGCAGTGATTCTTGCAATGTTTGGTGACTGCCTTTCCTCTTGGGGATGGGACAGCTCAGTGGTCAGAGCACTCGCTTTCCCCAAACCAATGTTAAGCAGCATTGAGCGTGGTTACCAAGTGGATAGGTGACCGTTTGTGTGCCTTGGATTCAGTACAGTCCCCCAATTTACCCAGCTGTCAATGGGTACCTGCCCTTTTTAGGGTCAGGGATGGTAAAGCGGCGAGGGAGAGGAGATAGGTGCTTCCCTCAATATGCTGGCCCCTGGAGAATTTGAGGTCTCTGATGCCTCACTCCGCTATGACCACATAGGTTATAGGACACCGTTTTGTTCCTCTTGTAGAAATTGTATTTTGGCTGCATCTTTTGGGTCATACAAGAATGGAGCTTTGTAAATTTAGTGCAAGGGTGTATGTATAAAGGCTTATTTTGGTTCTGACGGACTATTATAGTATCAGTTCACCACTGATCTTGTCATAGTTGTGGTCAGCATATCTAAACCCTTTATAAAAACATAACAAAACAATCTCAGTAAAAAGTGTTTGTAATAGTTTTTCTCTCCCCATCAATTTGTGAAATAATTAACAATAAATGGAATGTATATAGCGCTATATCTTGTAAAAAACAACAACACCACCCACACAAATCAAAGCGCTTGGATCCATTCCACTCCCACACATGCAACCAACAATGATTAACAGTTTAACAAATTGAAATACACACACACGCACACACACACACACACACACACACACACACACCACACACACAACACAACACACATAACACAACATACAGAACACACAAAACGGCCACACAGAAACACCACACACACACACACAGACACACACAACACAACACCAACACAGAGTAATATATCAGCGGGGTGGTGGGAACAAGTTGTAGCAGGTGATGGAACTTAATTTTCATGAAGGAAGGTGGCAGGACGGTAAGACTTCGCACTGCAACAATAAACCGCCAGGTATCTGGTTCGATCCCAGCCTCACCCTTTCTTCCGTTGACAAAACAAAAAATCGAACAGAATGTCAAGTCCTCGGATGAAACTATAAACCGGAGGCCCGGTTTCGAACGCATGCAGAACATCTTCGCACAACGTTAATCCTGTTCCTCTTTAGAAGAGTACTTATGGCCGGTGGAAACAATAACAAAATTACACAAAAACACCATACACACAGGGGACTGGATTAAAAAAGCACTGAGTGGCTTCAATCCATTAACCTCGATAATAAAAAAAAAAAAATATATAAATAAGTAAAAATGATCGTGCGGTATCGATTTTTTGGACGGCGCTGGCGTTGGCCCAGCAGGTGCAAAGGTCACCCGCCTGGGAGCCTGGAGCGTGGGGGCAACCTGCAAGAAAGATCATGCCGCCACGGGCAACTGCAAGGTGGAGTGCGCTCGTGGACCTGTCGGATTTTCTACGGGCGAACGGTTCGCGAGATGTCAAGCAGAGCGAAACACGACTGGAAAATTCCTGGTCAACAACTCCCGGTCTTTTCGAGTGACTTGAAGTTTCCACAGGCTAAGAGAGTGACTGCTTTTTTGTGTGTGGTTTTCGGTTGATTTTTCGTGAGATTTTTGTTGGTGTTTAAAATAAACCCCCACCCCCCCCCCCCCACCCCCCGGGACTTCCCCGGTTAATCTTTTTCAAGCGAGCATTGCAAGAATAGGTTCCCTGCCCTCCAACCAGGATTTCGTAAAGGGACTAAGGTGAGCCCTTCCTCCAGGTTGGGGGTTGGGCACAGGGCTAACAACCCTGTCCCGTAAGAGAAGAGAAGTTACGGAAACAGCAACGGAGAACATTTCTACTTTTGCGTGCGAAGGACCTCCCGGGTCCAGTGAGAATCAGTGACTGGGTTAGCCCAGGCTAGGCTGGAGTGGAAGCGCTTTGTTGCTGCCCTACACACCGCTGGGTGTAATGGTTGATGATGATGATGATGAAAAGTTATTAAAAAAAACAACAAGGTTGTTTAGCATCATATGTTGAACAATCTTTTTTGGATGGATAAGGTGTGTACTCTATAAAAGTATAATTGTAGTGGGTGCAGTATTTACAATTGGTAGGGTTTTTTTTTTTTTTCCACTACATAATGTTGAGTTTTGTTTTTGTTTGTTGGTTGTTGGTTGGTTTTTTGGGGTGTTTTGGGGAAAGGGTGTATGGTCGGTAGAATGAATTTTCAAGAGATATTGATTCTCATTCGCTCCCTGCTTTTTTCCCCCATTTTGGGGAAGGGGGGGGGATTGCTTTTGTTTTGTTGTGCTTTGTTTTTTCAATTTTATATTTATTATATTTTTAAAATATTGTGTGTGTGTTATTGTTGTTTATAAATTCTTTCTACTGCTGCCAGCACATCAAGCGTTTTCTTCGCTTTGCTTTATTTCTGTTTTCTAGATGCTGCACAGCACATAACAACGTTCTCTTCGCTTTGTTATAATGTCTGTCTCTAGATGTGGCGTGCACATCCACGTTTCACCCGTCACCAAAATCTTTCGATTCCCTTCGAGAAACTGAAACGCTGTTGTCAGGTAGTCCCAGGAGCAGCAGAGGCCACCGACTGTGCTGAACTCACGATGGGCCGTGAACCACCTGGGAACCCATTTCTTCTACCAACCGCGACAGGTGAGCGTTTTTCACACCTTCTGACCGAAAGGAAGTAGCAAGACGGACGTTGTTTAAGAGTTCACCTGCCAACAAGTCAACTGGGAGGAGGTACGGGTTTATTCGATTCCCAGCCGCCCTTTCTTCATTATTTGACGAGAAAAACAACCGAACGTCCAAGTTTGGATAGAACTGTAAACCGAGTGATGCTCAATGCATGGAAAACGTCTTGCGCACACCATGTTAAACAAGTCTTTCTGCTTCCGGAAGAGAGAGAGAGAGAGAGAGAGAGAGAGAGAGAGAGAGAGAGAGAAAAGAGACGAGAGGGAGTTTTCAACAGTAGCAAACTCTCTCTTTCACACCCTTACCCCCCCCCCCCCCCCCACCACATATATGCTTACGTTCACACACACATGCACACACACATCACACCACATCACACCACACCACACCAATCACACACACTCACCACATCAACACCACACCACACCACACCACCACACACACACACAGCATCTACTCACACAACACACACACCACACTCACACACACACACCACACCACACCACACCACACACACACCACACAACACACACACACCACACCACACCACACACACACACACCACACCACACCACCACACCACACCACACCACACACCACACACACACACACACACACACACACACACACACACACAACACACCACAACACACACACATAACACCACACACACACAACACACCTTACATAACACACACACTACACCCACGCACACACACACACCACACCACACCACACCAAACACACACCACACACACACACACACACACACACACACACACACACACACACACACACACACACACACGCATGCACACATACACGTGCAATGATTGTGTCCCCTGAGAGGTGACTTTGTTTCTAGAGGCCTACAACTTTGATTAGTATTGCGATGTTTATTTATTAGGCCATAGCCCATAATGAAGTGGAAAGTGAACAGAAAACCATATCATCAAAAGCATTCAAACAAACGTACAATCAACAATATGACAGTCGTAATGATGAACTAGGATGTTACAATTTCTCTCAGCTTGAAGGCATTGTGAAGGAAGTGAGACAGGTTCGAGATATCGTTATGTCTTGTAGAGGACATCAACAAAATTAATTTGAACGTGCGAGGCTGTCGAAAATATTTCGGTGAAATAAACTGATCTCTGAGCTCCTTGAGAAATGGACAACACAGAACTAGATTTACCTCATCATCTTTATCACTTTTAAAAAGGAGACATATCAAATCATTATCATGACAATCTCTATATCTATAAAGTGATGTGTGGCTAAACTGAAACACCCAACCTAACCCTTGTGGTTACTATTTTCAAATGCCTGTCCATATCTGAAATCAAATATAACTTCATCTCATGTCGACTACAAAATAATATATAAAATCAAATCCTAGTCTATTGAGAATTCAAATCCATTTCTCCATCTCATGTCAAACTAAAACGTTGAATAAAAAAATCAAAAATGGCTTTTTACACTTCCACACCATTTCATGCCACCATCACCAAACTTTACAAAAAATTCTCAGTTACCAAATCTTTACTTGCCCACATATCAACTCAAACTCACAAAAAGTATATTCATGCAAACAGTTATTTGTACGTTTTCTTGTGTAAACCGCAATTTTTTTGCCCGTTCACTTAAAATAACTACAAACTTGAACAGATAAATGAAGTGTATTGATTTGCGGTTTGAAACATGTCCTTGTTTTTTTTTTTTTTTTTTTTTTCGCCTTTAGCTCTGCCTGTAACCGACATGGATTCTTTTCCCAACTGAATTGTTGGACTTTCAAGTCTGTATCACTGATATGCTTCTTTTACAATGAAATGAAGCTCAGTTATCTTTTGTACTTTTGTTTAAGCCTCCCCTCTCTCTCTCTCGCTCTCTCTGTGGTGTCTCTCTCTCTCATTCTGGTTTTGTTTGTTTTGTGGTTTTAAACTGTTATGTTCTTTCAAGATATGAGCTCAGTTTATCTTTATTTGTCTTTTGTTTATGCTCTCTCTTTTCTCTCTCTCTCTTGTCTCTCTTTCTCTTCTGTCTCCTTCTGTCTTAGTTGTGTTATTAATAAAGTTCCTATTCAGAAGGGGGGGGGTTCTTTTTTTTTTTATTCTTTCTTTCTTTCTTTCTCTTTTCTTTCTTTCTTTCTTTCTTTCTTTCTTTCTTTCTTTCTTTCTTCTTCTTTCATTCATTCATTCATTCATTCATTCGTTTTGTCTCTGATTATTGGGATTGTCTTCGCAGATTTGTTGTGCTCCACACCGCACAGTCGAATAATCAACGTGTCGTCCTCGGCTCAGAAAATGATCAGGGACGCCTTTGACTTCGAAGGTTTGGAGGGGAAGAAACCCATGGCCCCCTTCCCTGCCAACGCTCACAGCAAGCTGGCCAACTTAATGTTCACTCGCAGCCTGGCTGACCGCTTGACGCCTCAGGGTATGTATGTATGTATGTTAGTCCGTCGTGTTCGACGATGACCTCCAAAACAGCAGAGGAGGCAGCTGCTGTTTCAGAAATTGGATTATAGTGGAGATGCCTTGCCCACAGTACATTCCCACTCTCTCGGCCAAGTGGGCATAAGGACAGTCAGCGTTGGAGATGTTGTTCTCCAAAGGCCAACTAGCCCCCAGGGCTTGCAGCACATAAGGACTGTGCGAGTCAAGCCTCCTAGTCAGAGAGTCATAGTCGATCACTAAAGGCTAAGCTGTAAAGTGGAATTCCATGAGTGGGGAAAGAAAGCCACTGGTCATACAGCCTCTCACTTTGCTGTTGCCCCCAGCAGCCATGGTTTAATCAAGAACTGTGATAAAGCCCAGGAGCTGACGGCTGATACGCTGGCATTCAAAAGCACTAGCGTCACATTTTTCTTTTTTTATAATTATATTTAAAAAAAATTGAACATAATTGAATAAGACACAAGATTTTTAAAACAAAATTTTGTTTTGTTTATTTATTTCGAGGATAATTGAATAAGCACTCGTGTGTGCTTTTTATTTTTAATTTTTTTATTTTTTACATCCTGACACAGTGTGTATACGGTTTTGTACATTTTGTGATCCGTTCCCACTGGCACATACTGGCCTACTCTTCTGTAAAGTGGAACAGGTTTTGGCGTGAGCACAAGGTGTTCTGCCTGCGTTCTCATGCGGGAGGACCTTGGTTTACAGTCTCACCTGAAGGACTGAAGGTATGGGATGGTTCAGCCAACTTTTTGCGGGGGCATGGGGGGGGGGGACTTGGTGGAAGGGAGGGAGGTGATGGGGAGGATTTAGATGTTTTGGGTGGTGGCGTTTCGCATTCTGTGTTATATCAGGTTGTGCGACTATACCCACATTATATCATCTGCGCTGTACGCATGCACATGCATGTATGCATGCATGCGCACACACACACACTCATTTGTTCGCTTTTAAAGGTAGAAACAGAAACAGCAACACACATTACACATCCACCAACACTCAACACACACACACA
>CM054161.1:32027712-32062712 GCA_028751875.1 Rapana venosa | reverse complement strand
AGAGAAAGGGGCATAAATAAGGAGGAAGCTCAAAACAGAGAGGGATGGAGAAGGCTCATCAATGTCAAACCTCCCCTGGGAGAAACATGACAAAAAAGGAAGAAGAAAAAGAAGAAGAAGAAGAAGACTGTTCCCTGTTGGTTCCTTGATCCTGGTCAGTCAGTCAAATGTTGAGGGCTGTTGTGTCACATGATCGATGGTGTGTGTTTCAGTTGTGAAGGAAGGTGGCAGGATGGTTAAGACGTTTGCCTGCCAACATGTAAACCGTGAGGTTCTGGGTTCGATTCCCAGCCTCGCCCTTTCTTCCCAGTTTGACCCCCCAAAATCGAACTGAATGTCAAAGTCTTTCGGATGAGACTGTAAACCGAGGCCCCGTGTGCGAACGCATGCAGAACATCTTGCGCACACGTTAAATCCTGTTCCGCTTTTTTGAAAGAGTTGGCCATTGTGTGCCGGTGGGAACAGATGACAAAATTTAAAAACCCGCATACACACGCAAAAAAAAAGAAGTCATCTGAGTGCTTTGATTTGTTGCTTTACAAGATTCAGCGCTATATAAATTCCATACATTATTATTATTATTATTATTATTATTATTATTATTATTATTATTATTTCAGGGGTCAAGACTTACTGCCTAGACCCCGGGGTTGTCGCCACAGAGATCTGGCGAAATTTGTCCAGGTTTCACACCATTCTTGTCAAGCTCTTCTTTATCTTTCGTATGAAGGTAAGTTTTGAATGGCTTGACCTCTTCAGTTTTGTTGTTGTTGTTGTTTAGTTTTTTTTGCTAAATTCTGGCCTCCTTCTTCAACCCTGACACCACCCCCCCCTTTTTGTTGTTGTTGATTGTGTAGTGTAGTGTAGTGTTGTATGTTGTAGTGTGGTGTGGTGTGGGTGTAGTGAAGTGTAGTGTAGTTTAGTGTGGTGTGGTGGAGTGAAGATTAGTGTAGTGTAGCTTAAGGTAAAGGTAAAGGTGTCCCATAACCTATAAGGTCGTAGGGGAGCGAGGCGTCAGAGACCTCACTTCTCTAGGGCCAGCATATTGAGGGCGGCGCCCATCTCCTCTCCCTCGCTGCTTTACCTTCCCTGACCCTAAAGAGGACAGGTACCCATTTACAGCTGGGTGAACTGGGGGAACTGTACTGAAGCCAAGGCGCGCAAACGGTCACCCATCCAACTGGTAACCACGCTCGACGCTGCTTAACTTGGCTGGGGGAAAGCGAGTGCTCCGACCACTGAGCTATCCCGTCCCGTGTAGCTTAGTGTAGTGTAAAAAATGTCATGAAATGTAGTGTAGTGTAGTGTTGCATTGTGTTGTGTTTTGGCGTGATGTTTTGTATTGTTGCATTACATTGTATTGTATTGTATTGTATTGTATTGTATTGTATTGCATTGTATTGTATTGCATTGTATTGTATTGCATTATATTGTATACCACTTTTAAGTCGTGGCAGATTTCTCTGTGTGAAAATCGGGCTGCTCTCCCCGGAGAGAGAGAGTATGTCGCCACAAGAGCAGCGCCACCCATTTCTTTATTTATTTTCCGTTCTGCAACTATATTTGTTTCCCAATCAGAGTGGCTTTTTTCTATAGAAATTTTTTGCCAGGGACAACTCTCTTCTTGCCGTGGGTTCTTTTATGTGCTGTAAATGAGTATTGCACATGGGACATCTGTGTATCGTCTCATCCAAAAGACTAGCACCCAGACCACCACTCACAGTCTAGTAGATGGGGGAAAAGTTTCAGGCACAAACAGGGATGGAACCACCACACACTTGAAACCTGGACTTTTCAGTTTCTAGGCAGGTGCATTACCTCTAGGCCACCGATGTAGCAAGTGTGACTGAAACGTTATTCTAAAAAAATTTTAAAATATATTTTATTCTTTTATATCGAGGATAATGGAATAAGCACTTATGTGCTTCTTTTTACATCCAGTCCCCGTGTGTATGCGGTTTTGTAAATTCTGTCATCTGTTCCCACCGACACACAATGGCCTACTTTTACGAAAGGCGGAACGGGATTTAACGTGCGCGCAAGATGTTCTGCGTGCGTTCGCACACTGGACCTCGGTTTATAGTCTCATCCGAAGGACTTGTGGGGAGAGGTTGTTAACATTAAAAAGGGACTGTCATAGCTGAAGACCATCTCAAAACATAACAATGTTTTACAACGTAACAATATATTAACACAGGCCTTGGTACCTAAAAGGTAAAATAGTGTTCCTGTAACCTAGTATGGTTGTTGGGGGAAGCGAGATGTCAGAAACCCCAGCTTCTCTATAGGGGGGTCAGCTTACATATTGAGAACGCACAGCGCCCATCTCCTCTCTCTCCCTTGCTGCTTGACCTTCCCTGACCCTGACAGAGGGCAGGCTCCCATTGACCGCTGGCTCTTAGCTGGACACCAACAGCGGACACAGCGGTACTGTAGGTCCTAGGCCAGGAAAAAATGCAACAGGATGGAGATCAACGGGACGGGGGGGTAGCCGATGGTTGAGTGTGCGCTCGTGATCGATCTGCTGCCCCCGGGTTGCATCTCGGTTCAAGAGGATTTTTTGTTGTTGTCGGGATTTTTTCCCCGTACTGACCCCTCCCCCCCCCCCCCCCCCCCCCCCCCACCTTTTCCCCCTCTAAAAAAAAGTTCCTTTCCTTTTTTAGGGGCCCTTTCCGGGAGGGCGGTGTGAAAAAAAAGGGCCCCCCGCCCCAACCCCCCACCTCCCCAGGGAAAAACCTTTTCCCCCCCTTTTTAAAAAAAAAAATTAAAAAAAAACCCCGTGTGCCAAAAAAAAAAAGGATAAAAAAAAAAAAAAAATTTAAAAAAAATTTGGGAAAAAAAAACCCCTACCCCCTTTCCTCCCCCCCCTTAAAATTTTCCCACCCCTTTTAAAAAAAAATTTTTTTATGAATTTTTTTAAAAAAAAAAAAATTTTTTTTTTTTTTTTGGGTTTTAAAAAAACCCAAAAAAATTAAACCACCACCCATTCCCCCCCAAAAACCCCCCAAACCCCAAAACAAAAATAAATAAGAAACAAAAAAAAAACCCAAAAAAAAACCCCCAAAAACCAAAAAAAAAAAACCACCCCCCCCCCACCCCACCCCCCACCCCCAAAAAAAACCCCACCCCAAAAAAACACAAAAAAAAAAAAAATAAAAAAAAAACCCCAACCCAAAAAAAACCCACCCCAAAAACCCCCCACCCCCCCCCAAAAAAAACCCCCCCCCCACCCCCAAAACCCCCCCCCAAACAACACCCCCCCCCCCAAACCCCCCCCAAAACCCCCCCCCCCCCACCCCCCCCCCAAACCCACCCCCCCAAAAAAAAAACACCCCCAACCCCCCCCCCCCAAAAAACCCCCCCCCCCCCCCAAAAAAAAAACCCCCCCCCCCCCCCACCCCCCCCCCCCTCCCCCCCACCCCCCCCCCCCCCCAAAACCCCCCAACCCCCCCTACCCCCTAACCCCCCACCCACCCCCCACCCCCCCCCCCCCCCCCCCCCCCAAAAAAAAACCCCAACCCCCCCCCCCCCCCCCACCCCCCCCCCCTCCCCCCCAACAACCCCCCCCCCCCTCCCCCCCCCCCCCCCACCCCCCCCCACCCCCCCCCCCCAAACCCCCCCCCTCCCCCCCCCCCCCCACCCCCCCCCCCCCCCCAACCCCCCCCCCCAAACCCCCACCACCCCCCCCACCCCCCCCCCCCCCCCCCCCCCCCCTCCCCCCCCCCCCCCCCCCCCCCCCACCCCCCCCCCCACCCCCCCCCACCCCTCCCCCCTACCACCCCCTACCCCCCCCCACCCCCCCAACCACCCACCCCCCTCCTACCCTCAGTTCCTCAGGGGGGGCGGAGCGTGGGGGGTACTGTGTTGGTGAGGAGGAGGGGGAGGAAGGGGGCTGCTGCAGTCTGGGGGCTATACGTGGACTGCCAGCTGGCCGAGCAGCAGCGCCCCCCCGGGCCCTGACCCCGCCCCCAGGGGTCGCTGGGAGGTCAGCCAGGTGGTGGGGCCCCTGAGCCAGCCTCTAAGCCCGCCTAGTAGCCCAGAAGACAGACAGAGGATAGGGCAGACAGACAGAGGGCCAGACGACAGGAAAACAGACAGGGGCCAGAAGACGCAGAGGGCAGACGACAGACGCCAGCCAAAAGCCGCGCCAAGAGGACGCCGCCCCCAGCTAGCCGACAGGCAGACAAGAGACAGACAGACAGCCGCCCGAAGCAGCCAGCCCGAAACAGCCCGACGAAAAGGGCCCGACAGACAGCCCGCCCCGCAGCCAGCCAGACAGACAGAGGGCCAGACAACAGCCAGCCAGCCACCAGGAAACAACAGACAGACAGACAGACAGCCAGCCCGCCAGCCCGCCACCAACAGCCAGCCCGCCAGCCAGCCCCCAGACAGCCGAAGCCACCAGCCAGCCCGACAGCCAGACAGCCAGGGTGGCAGCAGTCCCGTGGCAGTGAGGGGGTTGGGAAGGGAAACTGGAGAGGAGGGAGGAGAGGAGGAAGGAGGGGAGAGGGGGGAGGGGGAGGAGAGGAGGAAAAAAGGAGGAAGAGGAGAGGGATGAGGAGGAATTTTTAGGAGGAAAGGGGGGAGGGAGGGGGGGGAGGAGGAGAGGAGGGGGAGGGGGAGAGGAGGGGGAGGGAGGAGGAGGAAGGAAACGATGAGGGGGAGAGGAGGGGAGGAGGAGGAGAGGAGGGGGAAGGAGGAGGGGGAGAGGAGGGGAGGAGGGGAGAGGGGGGGAGGGGGGGAAGGAGAGGAGGAAAGGGGAAAGAGGAGGGAGGAGGAGGAGGAGAGGAGGAGGGGGAGAGGGGGGAGAAGGGAAGAGGGGAGAGGAGGAGGAGGAGAGGAGAGGAGGAGGAGGAGAGGAGAGGAGGGGAGGAGGAGGAGAGGAGAGGAGGAGGAGAGGAGAGGTGGTTGTGGTGGGGTGTGGTTGGTGTGGTTGTTGGTTTTGTTTGGTTGGTTTTTGTTGTTTTGTTTTGTTTTGTTGTTGTTGTTGTTGTTGCCTTGGATGTTTCTTGGGAGTTGTTTCCAGAGTGGGGGCGCCTAGGTTCTTTTTTTTTGTGGTTGTTGTTGTGGTTGTGACTGTGTGCGTGCGTGTGTGTGTGTGTGTGTGTGTGTGTGTGTGTGTGTGTGTGTGTTGTGTGTGTGTGTGTGTGTGTGTGTGTATGAATGTGTGTGTGTATGAATGTGTGTGTGTGTGTGTGTGTGTGTGTGTGTGTGTGTGTGTGTGTGTGTGTGTGTGTGTGTATTTGGGTGTTTTCTAATTTTTGTGTGTGTGGAGATTTTGAATACATGTATTGGGGATGTTTGGGGGAGAGGAGAAGTTCAAGACAAATGCCTGTTTTGTTTGTTTGTTGTTTTTTTTTAAACCTGTTTTTAGAAGAAGTCAGCACACACAAAAAAAACCAACAACATACACCACGCGAAGTATGCTGGAGACGATGAAAAAATCCATTTGTGCCATGCTCTTCTCTCTTGCAGAGAGGATGGGTGGTGGGGGGGGGGGGGGGGGTGGTGGTAGGGGAGGAGGGGGAGGAGGGGATGTTGACACCCATCATCAGCCACTTAACATAGCCATACCTTTGAACAGAAACACCATCCAGTATTATAATTATGTCAGTCAGTTGTCAGTGGATCTGGCCCTTCCCCACCCCACCCCACCCCCCCCCCCCCCAAAAAAAAGAAGAAAAATGTTGGTGCTGCTCATAATTATGTAATGCGTTCTCCTGAAGGGCAGCAGTCCACATTTCACACAGACAGAAGAGAAATTATTGTATTGTGACTTCATGGGGTATAAAAATACACTACACTACACTATATTACAATATTGTTGCGAACGCATGCATGCAGAACGTCTTGCGCACACGTTAAATCCTGTTCCGCTTTTCGCGAAAGAGTAGGCCATTGTGTGCCGGTGGGAACCGATGACAAAATTTACAAAACCGCATACACACAGGGACTGGATGTAAAAAAAAGCACATGTCCACATATTATTGTCCTTGATTAAAAATTTAAAAAAATGTCATCTGAGCGCTTTGATTTGTTTCTTTACAAGATTCAGCGCTATATAAATTCCATACATTATTTATTATTATTATTATTATCGTATACCGCTTTTTGAGTCACAGAATGCAGATTTGTCGGCGTGAAATTTGGGCTGGTGTTCCTGAGGAGATCTTGTTGCCACTAGAGCAGCACAACGCTACCCACTTATTTTCTTGCTTTTTCTCTTCCTGTCTGCGTATGTATTTGTTTCCTCAATATTCTACTCTACTCTATGATACTACACTATGCTGCATTGCACTGCGTGGCATTGCACTGCACTGCACTCTACATAGGTAAAGGTGTCCCAGAACCTATGTGGTCGTAGGGGAGCAGGGCATCAGAGACCTCAGCTTAACCAGGGGCCAGCATATTGAGGGCGGCGCCCATCTCCCCTCCCTCGCTGCTTTACCTTCCATGACCCTAAAGAGGGCAGGTACCCATTTACAGCTGGGTGAACTGGGGGACTGTACTGAAGCTGAGGCGCAAAAACGGTCACCCATCCAAGTGGTAACCTCGCTTGACGCTGCTTAACCTTAGTTGGGGGAAAGCCAGTGCTCTGACCACTGAGCTACCCCGTCCCCAAATATACATTGTACAATATAGTACAGAACAGTACAGTACAATACAGTACAATACAAAACAATACCAAAACAATACAATGGCTCTGAAGGCAGGAGCCAAACGCTGATGAACTGATGCTGGTATAACCAGGGTTTTGGATATGCCATGCAGTTGTTTTGTTGTGCCATAAGTTGTTTGTTTTCTGCTTGTATCATATGTTGTTAATGTTGCTTATTCAGATGGGAGGTTTTCTTCATCAGCATCGTTTTACACTCTGTGTGTGTGTGTGTGTGTGTGTGTGTGTGTGTGTGTGTGTGTGTGTGTGTGTGTGTGTAGCTTTGTTGACATTTGCTGTTGCCGCTTTTTATTCTCTTTTATATTGCAAGGGAGTCTCTCGGCTTGTTTATTTCTACATACAATTCGATTTTTTACAAAAAATGTTGATTATTATATATCAACAGTATTCCATATTTTGTTGTTGCTCTTTTATGTTTACTTGTACAAACAATCATCGTAGGTAACAATGTACTTAAGTAATTTACTGCCTCTGTTTAGTTGTGCATACAATTGCTTTATTAAAAGTGTCTGATTATTTATATGAACAGTATGTGCAATTCAATATTTGAAGTGTGCAATTATTCATATTAACAACATACAAGGGCATGATTATATGAAGTGTGCAGTTATTCATATCAATAACATACAAGGGTATGATTATATATATATATATATATATATATATATATATATATATTATATATATATATATATATATATATATATATATATATATATATATAAAGATATAGATATTATATATATATATACATACATATATATACATATATATATGTATATATATACACATATATATATATTACCAGTATATGTAATTCAATATTTGAAGTGTGCAATTATTCATATTAACAACATATTATTATTTTTATGTTAGTCCGTCGTTTTCGACGATGACCTCCAAAACAGCAGAGGAGGCAGCTGCTGTTTCGGAAACTGGGCAGAAATTTGATTTTAGTGGAGATGCCTTGCCCACAGTACATCCCCACTCTCTCGGCCAAGTGGGCATAAGGACAGTCAGCGTTGGAGATGTTCTCCAAAGGCCAACTAGCCCCCAGGGCTGCAGCACATAAGGACTGTGCGAGTCAAGCCTCCTAGTCAGAGAGTCATAGTCGATCACTAAAGACTAAGCTGTAAAGTGGAATTCCATGAGTGGAAAAGCCACTGGTCATACAGCCTCTCACTTTGCTGTTGCCCCCAGCGTCAATGGATTAATCAAGAACTGTGATAAAGCCCAGGCGCTGACGGCAATACAAGAAATAACAGGAGAGCTGGTTTTATATCTTTTTTTAATGTCTCTCTATATATGACTATATATATATATGACTATATATATATATGACTATATATATATATATAGTCACACAGTTTTATTCTGAGATTCAAAATTTTAAGAGGTGACAGCCCTGACATGTCGTCTGGTGTGCACGTGCGTGTGTGTGTATGTGTGTGTGTGTGTATGTGTGTCTGTGTGTGTATGTGTGTGTGTGTGTGTGTATGTGTGTGTCTGTGTGTGTGTGTGTGTGTGTCTGTGTGTGTATGTGTGTGTGTGTGTATGTGTGTCTGTGTGTGTGTCTGTGTGTGTGTATGTGTGTGTGTGTGTCTGTGTGTGTCTGTGTGTGTGTGTCTCTGTGTGTGTGAGTGTGTGTATGTGGTGTGTGTGTGTGTGTGTGTGTGTGTGTGTGTGTGTGTGTTGTGTGTGTGTGTGTGTGTGTGAGACGTAGATTGCTGTCGGCTTTTAAAATACTGTGTTATTTCTTAATCTGTGTATTGTTTAATAATGCATGCTGCGTGATTATAATTTTAAAATGCCACTCATAATTTCTCTATCATCATCAATGCCTTTGTGCCTTATTGGCACATAGGGCAGCAACAAAAGTTCTCCACTCCTGTCTGTCCTGGGCCAGCTTCTGAATGGTTCCCCAGGTATGTTGAAAGGTCTTCAGCTCTGCTTCGACAGTCCGACGCCAAGTGTTCTTGGGTCGTCCTCGTTTGCGTTTTCCCTCTGGTGTCCAGTGGAGGGCTGTTCGGGCGATGTTTCCCTGTTCCCGACGGCAGATATGCCCTATCCATCCCCATCGCCTATGCATGATGATGTTGTCCATGCTTTCTTGGTTGCAACGGGCAAAAAGTTCTTGGTTGGAGATGGTCTCAGGCCAGAAGATGCGCAAGATTCTTCTGAGATTCTTCGTGTGGAATGTGGATAGTTTGTCGAGGTCACTCTCAGTCATCCTCCAGCACTCCGAGCCGTACAAAAGGGTGGAAAGTACACAGCTCTGGTATAGTCTTAGTTTGGTTCTGGTGCTGTACTGGGACGATTTCCACACATTGTTCAGATTTCTATAAGCATTTCTTGCTTTGCTAATCCGGTTCTTGATGTCGCTGCCTGCTCCGCCGTCATGCCTAACAGTGCTCCCGAGGTACGTGAACTCTTCAGTTGTTGGTAAAACTTCTCCATTCACTGTGACCGGTGAGGGGTTCTGGACGTTCAGTGTCATTACTTCTGTCTTCTTCTGACTGATTTTCAGGCCTACTTGCTGTGCGAAAGTGCTGAGACGGGATGTCTTCTCTTGAATGTGATGGTGGGTATGTGAGAGCAGTGCCAGATCGTCGGCAAAATCTAGGTCTTCAAGCGTTGAGAAGGGGGTCCATCTGATGCCCCGCGACTGGTCAGCTGTTGTTTGTCTCATCACCCAATCAATTGTCAGGTTGAAGAGTAGTGCTGACATGGGGCAGCCTTGTCTGACGCCGGTTTGTACACTGAAACTGGTTTTGCTGTTTCCTACTCTGCACGTGAAGTTGTTGTAGAAGCTCTTAATGACTTGGATAATCTCCTTTGGAATTCATATGCTCGGAGTATGCGCCATACACTTTCTCGATGAATGCATAATTTCTCTAGTTGAGACATTAAAGTATTGTTGTGTCTTGAGTTTTGAGTCTCGAGTTGGGCCTCTGTGGTCAGCGGGTCTATAAACAACTGGATTGGATTGGAGTGGAACGTACAAGTAACATTTCTCTGTTTTCTTGTGCATTCAGTCAGGCATTCCAAGTGTGTAGTGATAGACACAATATACAATCAGTTTATTCGTGCACACAGAAATTTGAAGTGTGGGGGTATGAGCAGTATACTTTTGTGTTTTTCTGACGTGTATTTGTACAAGTTTACTATGAGGTATTTGAAGAATGCAGCTAGCTATTTTAACAGTGAACTGAGCTTTCTCACTTGGAATCAAATACGTTTATTTTTACCTGTATATGCGTACAATTTTTATCATGGATTCATTACGATATGTTGATGTTAGGTTGGGTTTTTTTGAATGGTGATATTCATGCACAAATGAACACACATGCACAAGGACTCACACAATGATGCTTACGCATGCACGCATGTGCATGCGCAGACACACACACACACACACACACACACACACACACACACACACACACACACACACACACACACACACACACATCAAATTTGACCATTTGATAGCTTTTTGTACATCCATCTGTTAATTTCCCTTGGGCTTATACACAATTATTTTTCATACCAACGGCCAACGATTTCTTTAACGAAGAATTATTACGTATTTGCTCAATCATTTACAGTATACATCAGGAATCAAAAAGAAAACTTCTGAACAATGTTTTGTTTGTTTGTTTGTTTTATATTTATAACTGCTAATCAGTGATCAATAATGTTTTTCACTCGTGTATACGGTAAAGAAGTATAAAATCAGTTTTATTTTATTGACTGTTAGTCAAAATGAATGCATGCCCAAAACCATTTGTGGTTGTTTTTTGTTTTGTTTTTCTTAAATTGTGAAAACTATATATGAGAATGAATAAACATGATTATGAAGTGAATGCCTTATGTTTGATTATTTTTGTAAGTTGACACGGGAGTGAATATACTTGAGTATAAAATATACATGAGTATAAATATACACAAGTACAAAATATCTTGTTATTTTTGTTTATTTATTTATTTATCTATTTATTTATTCTTTTACATTGAGGATAATGGAATAAGCACTTATGTGCTTTTTTTTTTACATCCAGTCCCCGTGTGTATGCGGATTTGTGAATTCTGTCATCTGTTCCCACTGGCACACAATGGCCTACTCTTATGAAAAGTGGAACAGGATTTAACATGTGCGCAAGATGTTCAGCGTGCGTTCGCACACGGGTCCTCGGTTTATAGTCTCATCCGAAGGACTTTGGGGGAGAGTGGAGTCTGCACTGATGTTAA
This sequence comes from Rapana venosa, assembly GCA_028751875.1. Lineage (NCBI taxonomy): Eukaryota > Metazoa > Mollusca > Gastropoda > Neogastropoda > Muricidae > Rapana > Rapana venosa. Next base: position 32,051,785 of record CM054161.1, on the reverse strand, counting down.
CTCCAGAGGAAAATATCCCCTTGAACGGGAATCAAACCCAGGTCGTCAGATTGCGAACACAATGTTCTGACCACTAGGCTATCCCGTCCCCCTTGTAAAGTTGAATGTTTGTTTTCACCCAAGGGGATGCCAGGGGCCTGTCAGTATAAATAGCATCCCCACCTTCTGGAAATTCTGTGCTAGAAATTTCCTCTTTTCTATCAGTCTCTTTGTGTCTGCCTAGTTCCTTTTCTTCCTGTCACCTCCTTCTGGTCTATTTTCTGCCTTCTGGGTCCATTCTCCTGCCTTTTTTTTCTCTAGAAAGACTTAAAAAGATTAAAATTCTCTCTTATGCAGAAGTTGGATGCGCTGGGTCTGACTTGTCAGGTGCTTAACGGCAGCATGATGCATTTTCGCTCATATAGCAGACAACAATAGTTGCTGTCTGAGTGTTTGATGATGAAGAAAAAGCATGTTTGTTTTTTGTTGTTGTTGCGGATGTTGCTTTATTCTTTCACATTAAAATGAACATTTTAAGTTAGAGGGGCGGGGGGGGGGTGGGGGGGGGGGGGTTAAATTTGAATTTTCCCCATGTTTTTGGTTTTAAATCCTTAAAATAAATAAAAAAAAAAAATTATTTTTATTTTGTTTCCCCCCCCCCCCCAAAAAAACACTACCCCTTTCATCCAGTCCCCCCACCCATCCCTTTGTGTTCTGTCTCTCCCACCACAAGGCGAATAAAAGTAAATGAAAGAACTGTGGGGCAAGGTTGGTTCGGTGCTCCCCCCAAGGGTTTGCGTTTGCATCGCTCAACCCTTTGCTTGGGGGTGGTAAGCTGTGAACCCTCGTTTTTCCCCGGAAGGGGTACCCAGGGGCGTGCAACCTTTTCGCATTTTCACCACCCCTTTTGTTGGTGTTGTTTTCCAAAGGACCTGCCTGCTTTTAGCCCCCCTTTCGGTTTCGTGTAGCCTTTTTCTACACCCCCTTTGGGCGGTTGTTTCCCAACCCTTCGGGGATCGGCCCGGGTTTAACCTTTTTTTCCCAAAGGACTAAAAGATCCCCCCAGGGTCACCCCGAACTTGTATTCCCTTAAATGGGGTTGAGCCAGAAAATTGGATGGGCCCCTTAGACCCAGGGTGCAGGGGGTGGGGAAAAAAAAAAGGGGATTGGAGTCCCTTTTCTCTCTTTAAATAATAGGGAGGCGGAAAGAGATAATAAAATGAAAATGCGGAGGGGTTTAAAAAAAAAGGATTCAAGTTTTCCAAAGCCTAGCCTGCGGCATTCAAGAAATAATCAGAGAGGAAATTTCAAATTAACCTTTTCTTCCCTCAAAAAAACAACAACACCCAAAAAAATTCCCATAAACATTAGACCATAAAGTCGCATTCTTCGGTAAGGTCCCCCCTTTAACAAAATTCAACACGTAAAACCCAGGGCAAGGGGCCATGGCAAATCACCCCAAAAAAGCCACTTTATGGGAAAAACAGGGCCCAAAGGGAAAAATGGGCTTGGGAGAGGTGGGGAGAACAGGCCCAAAAAAACCAAAACCCTGTCAATGTATATAAAATTTATTTAAAAATAAAAAATTTAAAACACCCTTTTTACTTCATCCAAAAAACCCACACCAACCCTCCTAGGTGCTGCCAAAACCCTATCTTTTAGGGGTTAAATGACGGAATCCCCAAACACCGGGGAAACCACAGGAAGGTGTGGGCCCTCCCCTTAAAGGAAGATGACAAGTACATAAGTTGAGAATCACTTGGGGTTTTTAAACGCAACCTCTGTTGCTGGAGGCAAAGGGGGGAAAGGAAGGGCTACAACCCCTCCTTCGAACCTTCCAAGGGAAACTCTGTTGTTTTCCCGGTTTGGAAAAAACCCCAAAATTGAAAACCAAAGCGCTGGGGCAAACCATAAGAACGTGGGGAAAAGGTTGCACCTGGAAGGAAAAACGCATTTAAAAAAAGGAAAGGAAACTACGAAAAGGAAAAGGTAAGGCCAAGGGACGAAATAAATGGGGGCAGGCTAACAAAACACCCAAAAACATTGCCAAGTTTTTAAAGGAGAAGAAAAGAGGAAGCCCTTTGCCCAAGTCACCCCGGGTACCCCAAAGAACCCACCAAGGCGCGGATTTTTTCCAACCTTTGAGTGGGGGGAAAAGGAAACCCTGGCCCCAAAAAACCCCCATAAACAACATGGCAATGGTCCAAATTTTCATACCAAAGCGGGAAAAGACCCATTTCCCAGTGTGAAAAGCTCTGACCCCCAAAAAAAGGAAAGAAGGAAATTTTCAAGAAAAGCATCAGTTAAGTTGTGGAAAAAGGAGGTATTGAAAACCCAAACCACGCTTTATACTGATCATGGGGCCGAACTTTTCCCAAGTACAAAGTCCAATCAAACACACTCCCCTGTAATTTTTAGAAGTGCTTCCATTCCAGAAGGTCCCGGCGGCTTTTTTTACGGGCCTTAACGGTCGGATGGGGACCTCCTTTGGGAAAACCGGAATGGAAACCGGCAAACATGAACCGTCAAATTCCTGCCAACCGAACCAATTCCGGGGGGCCCATTCAAAACGGTTTTCCCAAAAGGGGCCCAAAATTACATTTCATCAACAGGTGGGGACTCCGGGGTTTCCCCCTTTTTTAAAAGCCGGACCCCCCGAGGAACAAAAAAGGGGGAAGCCCCTTAGAAGAACGGCCTAAAGGGCACAAGGCGGGAAAGGCTAACTTTTAAGGGAGAGTAAAACCACTTTTCCCCCTTTTAAAGCAACCGGGAACTATTGGGAACACCCAATTTGAGGTCTCAACTCCGGGATCATGAAGGAATTTAATGGAACCCCAAAAAAAAAGCAAGAAAAGCCAAGGAAAATAAACATAAAGCGAAAATTGGCCAAACCCACGGGGAAGAAAGAAAATCTGAGGAAGGAAAGGCGCAGTAAGATTATTAAAATGGATCTCCTGGAGACATTGAAGGCCCATAAATTGAAAGGTCCAAAAAGCAAAGATAAAAAAAGGGGGCAATGAAAGAACCCCAACCAAAAAATTGGAAGCACCCTACCAAAGAAAGCAAACCCTTTAACAATAAAGAAAAAAGAAAAAAACCCAATAAAAAGAAAACAACTTTTCCCAGGACAAACTCTCTTGCCTTGAAACACCAATTTAGGAAAAAAAGAACTCCAACCATGTCGAACCTCTCTCTTTCTCTCTTGCACACACCATGGGAAGAAAGAAGAACTGATACCAAAGTAAATACCCCTGTCCCCCACATAACAACAAAAAATGAGCAGAGTGAAATTGTGAAAAAGACTCTCACACTAGCCATGTTGGAAGAAAGATTACCCCCAAGAAAGCTGGATTCAAATATACACCGATGGATCAGCAACTGATCTGTCAAGTGTGGAGTGCGGGGGTCTACATTCAGTACCCCAGTGGAGAATGGCAGGCTGAAGCTATTCCAACAGGCCTGCATTTGTACTAACTACAAGGCTGAAGTAGAGCCCTGATCCATGCAGCAAATGTCATCAACAGCAGAGTGGACAACAACACCCAAGTCGTCTTCCTGACCGACGCACTCTCTGTGCTGCAGTCCTAATGCCCGGGCAACTGAAAGATCTGGAGAAGGCACTGCACAGCCTTAACGCTTTCGCATAGAGCTCCAGTGGATCCCTCCCATTTCGGCAAATTAAGGAAATGAACAAGCAAAAAAGATGGCCAAAATAGGGCAGAGAGGAGCAAGAGAACAATCCTGTCAACCTAATGGAGATGAAAACCATCATCAAATCTCTCTTCAGATCACCACTCAAACCAGGGCCCTTATCACCAGCTTTCACGACAAGCACAGGTGTCATTTTCAGACTACGCACAGGGCACAAAAAGGCTGAAGAAACACCTCCACAGAAAATTAAAATTGTACCATATGCTTTGTGCCCGTGGAGAAGAAGAACAGGATACGGCCCACATCCTACAAGACTGCAGGACCCTCCCGGGCGCTAAGGCTGGGAAATGTGGCCTGAGCCCACGCCTCTGGAGCAGAAACGACCTGTAGGCAACTGCTGAATTCCTCAGAAGATCTGGCCTCACAACATAACCCAGGCAACGCAAAGAAGAAGACAACTGTCCTTTATTTATCCTGCTGCAGTCACTGTCCTTTATTTATCCTGCTGCAGTCATTTTCCTGTCTTTATTCATCCAGCTGCAGTCATTGTCCTGTCTTTATTTATCCTGCTGCAGTCATTGTCCTGTCTTTATTTATCCTGCTGCAGTCACTGTCCTGTATTTATCCTGCTGCAGTCATGTCTGTCTTTATTTATCCTGCGCAGTTTTATTTTGGGCCTGTTTTTTTATTTATCCTGCTGCAGTATTGTTCCCGTCTTTTTTTCCTGCTGCCGTTAATTTTCCTTCTTTATTTTTTCCTGCTGCAGTCATTTTCCTGTCTTGTTTATCCTGCTGCAGTCCTGTCCTGTCTTTTTTATCCTGTCACAGCCCTGTCTATTTTTCCTTTAGAATTGGTCATCAACAGGCATTTTCTTTCTTTTTACCTGCACTGCAAAAATCATGTCCTGTTTTTTTATCCCCTGGGACTGCCGTTTTTTTCTTTGGTTTTCTTTTTTAAACCCGGATCATTTTCTTTTTTTAATCGGAGATTGTTTTCTTTCTCCTTTTTTTTCGTATCTGCTTGTTACAGACAAGTTTCTTTTTTTCACCAGCCCCCACCCCTTTCACCCCACACCCCAACCGCAGCAGCACGCCGCAGACCCTCAATCACCCCAACCGCTGCAAGCAGCCGCACCCCGCGCAGCAGCCTTATTTTTATATCTTATATTGTTTATTTTTTTTGGAGAGTCAAGGAGAGAGATGGATTTTTGAGAGTATTTGTTTTTTTGTGTGTTTGTTGTTTTTTTTGCTGGTTGTTGTTTTTGTGGTCATTTTTCTTTTTTTTCGGTAAGTAATTGCCTTGTCTTTTATTGCTGCAGTCCCCCGTTTTGTTTATGAAGCCAGCAAATGTTAAGAAAAAACAATCCAGCCAAAAAAACAAACTGTACCCTCTCCCCCGGCGACCACATATTTACCATAAAACATTCAACAAAAATTACTCATCCCCCCAAATCTTTTACAAAAATTTTTCTTGGGTCTTCTTCGATCACACAACAATTCTTCACCACACAACACACACCACCCCCAACACACACACCCCACACACCACCACCCCCACCACACAAAACACCACACACACCCCCTTTTTTTTTTTTTTTTTTTTTTATTTTTTAATAATAAAAAAAAACTTGTTGGTATGGGGGGGTTTTTTTTTTTTTTTTTATGTTTTAACAAAACACCAACAAAAACACAAAAAAAGCCGGGGGACGGGCAACGCCCGCCCCCCCATCGCCCCCCCCCCCCCCACCACACAAAACACACTCACCATAAAAACTCTGCACACTCATCACACCACACACTCCTCACCCTCTTCACACACCATACATCTCCCACTCACGACACACCCCACATCGCACAAAAATCACTACACTACTCTCTCCCCCCCCCTCACTCAACACACACAACTCACTACAACACCCCCCCCCTCCACCCCTCACTCTCTCTCCTTCTTCCAACACAACAAACACACACAACACACACACAAACACCACACATCTCCCCCACGACACACGCAAAACACTACATCATACACACTCTCTTTTTTCCCTACATCAACACCACACACACACACACACACACAACACACCCCACGCACCCCCCAAAAAAAAAACAAAACAACACTACATACATCACATCACCTTTTCCCACAACAAAACAACAACCACAACATCACCATATACCCCCCTCACTAAAACCCACACACCACTACCCCCATTAAAAAACAACAACATTCTACAACACACACACACTTTTCCCCCCTTCTCTCTCTTCACACACCACACACCCAACAACATTCTCTTAACTACACACACACACACACAAACACAGCACAAAACACACACACACACACACAACAACACCACACAAAAACTCTCAACTAAACCATATCCCCCAAAAAACACACACACAACAAACCCCCAACCAAAACACAACACAACATAATACATAAAATAACAGTTAAATTGGTCCCCCCCCACCACACTGTAAAAAAAAAAAAAAAAAGAGAAACCCCCCCTCCCCATACACAAACCCCAAGGCGTTCAAAAATGCTACTTTGTCTTTTAAACAGGGTTTATCTTGCCCCAGCTTGGCCTGCTTTGCTCACAGTTTTCGCGCCCAACGGCTTTGCAGCGATTGTTTTAAACTAACAGAGCATTTTGCCCAGAAAAAGGATTAAATACACACAGGAGTCTTATACCAGCATTCATACAGCATAACGGCGGAAAAGTCCTGACGGTGGCTGACGTTCGCAGCAAACAGCTTTGGCAAGCCAGTTACTTTTTTTTTTTTTTTTATTCTTTTATTTTCGAAGATTAATGGAATAAGTACTCATGTTTGGTTGGGTTTTTTCCCCATCCAGTCCCGGGGTGTATGTAGTTTTGTCAATTTTGTCATCTGTTCCCACCGGCACACAATGGTCTACTTTTTTTTCCGAAAAGCGGAACGGGTTTTAACGTGTGCGCAAGATGTTCTGCGTGCGTTCGCGTACGGGACCTTGGGTTTATAGTCTCATCCGAAGGACTTTTGTATGTATAGTAGGTTGAACAGTGTGATGTTATATAGTCTAATTTCAAATTCTTTATTTCCTGTCATCCCTTTAGGGATATAGAGGATTTTACATAACATCAATGAACAAAATCATAACTGAACATCATACATGCTCCATGTAACTGGATATTGGAACACATTACTGGAGCATAACAATTGTATGTTTTTACGCACATCTAAACTCTTTGAACAAAATTTACATGTTATTTCTGACAGTACTAATCCTTTTTAACAATATTGAGCAGAGTCTTCTTATTAATTTTGATGAAGAAAAGAGTTGTTCATACTTCAATGAGTTTGGATGTTTAGCGTAATATTTTGGTAAACATTTAATTTACGAGTTTCGTTAAATATTGGACAAATAAACAGGTAATGAGATTCATCACCAATATCACCACTATTGCGTTTTGTACAGCATCTTTCATTTCTTTGAATTCCCTCAAAACGGAGGACATTAACAGGAAGGTTGTTATTAATTTTTGTGCGAAACTGGGCACATCGAACAGAAACGTTATGTTGTACATTGGTTTGCCTTCAGTTCTGTGGAGGGTCGTGTTGAGGGGGTTGTGGTTCAAATCCCTGGAGTGTAGATCTAGGTCTGGCTGAAGGTAGATACTCTGGCACAGTATGTGTGAAGATGGGTGAAGATAGTCACGACGACGACGACGACGACAACAACAACGACGGCAATACTACTACTACTACTACTACTAATAATAATAACAATAACAACAATAATAATAATGATGGTGATGATGACGACGACGACGACAACAACAGCAACAACAACAACAACAAGAAGAAGAAGAAGAAGAAGAAGAAGAAGAAGAAGAAGAAGAAGAAGAAGAAGAAGAAGAGAAGAAGGATGATGATGATGATGACGACGACGACGATGATGATGATGATGACGACGACGACGATGACGACGACAACGACGACGACAACAACAACAACAACAACAACATCACAGCACAAGAAAACTACAGCACAGTACAATCCCTCTTCTGCATCGAACGCTCAGACAGCAGCTATTGTTCTCTGTTATATGAGCGAAAATGCGTTGCGCTGCCTTTAAGCGCCTGACAAGTCAGGCCCAGCACATCCGACTTGGGCGTCGGAGAGAATTGTTATCTTTGAATCAAATCTTCTCTGGAAATGAAAAAAAGAGAATAGGCAGGAGAATGAACCAAGCAGGTAGAAAATAGACAAGAAGGCGGTTACAAGAAAGAGAGAGAGAGAGGGGGGAGGAGAGAGGTGGGGGGGGGGGGGGAAGGGGGGACAGAGGGAGAGAGAGAGCGATAACGATAACGAAATTTTATTTTCTGAGGGAGAGGGAGAGAGAGAGGGGAGAGAGAGAGGGAAGGAGGGAGAGAGGGAGAAAGAGAGGGGGAGGGAGGGAAAGAGATAGGGGGAGGGAGAGAGAGAAAGGGGGGGGGCAGAGGAGAGAGAGAGAGGGAGAGAGAGGGGATGAGGGAGGAAGGGAGAGAGAGGGAGGGAGGGACAGAGAGGGAGGGAGACAGATAGAGAGAGGGGGAGAGAGAGGGAGGGAGAGAGAGAGGGGGACAGTGGGAGAGAGAGAGGAGAGGAGAGAGGGGGAAGGAGAGAGAGAGAGAGAGAGAGAGAGAGAGAGAGAGAAGAGAGAGAGAGAAAAGAGAGAGAGAGGGAGAAGGAGAGAAAGAAAGAGTGAGAGAAAGAGAAAGCAGAAACAAAGAGAGGGATAGAAAAAAGAGGAAACTCCTAGCAGAGAATTTCCAGAAAGTTGGGGATGCTATTCATACTGACAGGCCCCTGGCATCCCCACGGGCGAATCACAATCCTTAACAGAGTGAAAACTTGTTGTTGTTCTATTTTTAAAGGTAAACCAGAAGCGAGACAAAACACAGGTTTTTGCTGCGAACATCCGCGTTTTTAAACTTGACAAGCACCGGTACATAATAGGGTTATAGCAGAGAGGCTGTGGTGGTGGTGTGGTGGTGGTGGTGGTGCTGTGGTGGTGGCGATGGTGGTATTGTGACGTGTAATGTAATGAGATGGATGCACGCACGCTGCAGTCAGTAGCTGGTGGTCACAGTGACCGTTAGAGTGACCACCATTACGTTACACTGTCTAGTCTATTTTTCGGCGTGTTCGTGTGTGCTCGTGTGTGTGTGTGTGTGTTTGTGTATGTGTATGTCGGGGGGTCAGTGTGTGAAGAGCTATACTGTGGGAACCGTTGATTCTACGCTTTTGAGGGTATGTGGATACTGTTGAAGGTGTGTGTGTGTGTGGTGTGTGTGTGTGTGTGTGTGTGTGTGTGTGTGTGTGTGTGTGTGTGTGTGTGTGTGTGTGTGTGTGTGTGTGTGTTTGTGTGTGTGTGTTTGTGTGTGCGTGTGTGTATGTGTGTGTTTGTGTGTGTGTGTTTGTGTGTTGATGTGTTGATGGTTTGTGTGTGTGTATGTGTGTAGACACTGTTGAGGGTGTGTATGGATACTGTTGAGGGTGTGTTGAGGGTGTGTGGAACTGTTGAGGGTGGTGTGAACTCTTTTGAGGGTGTGTGGACACTGTGTGGACACTGTTGAGGGTGTGTGGACACTGTGTGGACACTGTTGAGTGTGTGTGGACATTGTTGAGGGTGTGTGGACACTGTTGAGGGTGTGTGGACACTGTTGAAGGTGAGTGGACACTGTTGAGGGTGTGTGGACACTGTTGAGTGTGAGTGGACACTGTTGAGTGTGTGTGGACACTGTTGAGTGTGTGTGTGTGGACACTGTTGAAGGTGTGTGTGGACACTGTTGAGTGTGAGTGGACACTGTGGAGGGTGTGTGGACACTGTTGAGTGTGTGTGGACACTGTTGAGTGTGTGTGTGTGGACACTGTTGAGGGTGTGTGGACACTGTTGAGTGTGAGTGGACACTGTGGAGGGTGTGTAGACACTGTTGAGGGTGTGTGAAGGTGTGTGGACACTGTTGAGGGTGTGTGGACACTGTTGAGTGTGTGTGGATACTGTTGAGGGTGTGTGGACACTGTTGAAGGTGTGTGGACACTGTTGAAGGTGTGTGGACACTGTTGAAGGTGTGTGGACACTGTTGAGGGTGTGTGGACATTGTTGAAGTTGTGTGTGGACACTGTTGAGGGTGTGTGGACACTGTTGAGGGTGTGTGGACACTGTTGAGTGTGTGTGGACACTGTTGAGTGTGTTTGGACATTGTTGAAGGTGTGTAGACACTGTTGAGGGTGTGTGAAGGTGTGTGGACACTGTTGAGTGTGTTTGGACACTGTTGAGGGTGTGTGGACACTGTTGAGTGTGTGTGAAGGTGTGTGGACACTGTTGAGGGTGTGTAGACACTGTTGAGGGTGTGTGGACACTGTTGAGGGTGTGTAGACACTGTTGAGGGTGTGTGGACACTGTTGAGGGTGTGTAGACACTGTTGAGGGTGTGTGGACACTGTTGAGTGTGTGTGAAGGTGTGTGGACACTGTTGAGTGTGTGTGGACACTGTTGAGGGTGTGTGGACACTGTTGAGGGTGTGTGAAGGTGTGTGGACACTGTTGAGGGTGTGTAGACACTGTTGAGGGTGTGTGAAGGTGTGTGGACACTGTTGAGGGTGTGTGAAGGTGTGTGGACACTGTTGAGGGTGTGTGGACACTGTTGAGGGTGTGTGGACACTGTTGAGTGTGTGTGAAGGTGTGTGGACACTGTTGAGGGTGTGTAGACACTGTTGAGGGTGTGTGGACACTGTTGAGGGTGTGTGAAGGTGTGTGGACACTGTTGAGGGTGTGTAGACACTGTTGAGGGTGTGTGGACACTGTTGAGGGTGTGTGGACACTGTTGAGGGTGTGGACACTGTTGAGGGTGTGTGGACACTGTTGAAGGTGTGTGTGGACATTGTTGAAGGTGTGTGGACACTGTTGAGGGTGTGTGTGGACACTGTTGAGGGTGTGTGTGGACACTGTTGAGGGTGTGTGTGGACACTGTTGAGGGTGTGTGTGGACACTGTTGAGGGTGTGTGTGGACACTGTGTAGACACTGTTGAGTGTGTGTATGTGTATGTGGGGTCAGTGTATGAAGAACTATGCTTTGGAAACCGTTGCTTCTGTGCTTTTGAGGGTATGTGGACACTGTTGAGGGGTGGGGGGGGGGGGGGGTGTTGTGAGACTATGAGTGGTAGTCTGGCCACTAGTCTTTCGGATGAGACGATAAACCGAGGTCCTGTGTGTTACACATAATTATTTAGCGCACCGTAAAAGAACCCACGGCAACAAGAGAGTTGTCCCTGGAAAAATTATGTAGAAAAAAGCCACTATGATAGGGAAACAAGTACAGTTGCAGACAGGAAAAAGAAAAAAAATGAGTGGCCGCTGCTCTTGTGGCGACGCGCTCTTCCCAGGGAGATCAACCTGAATTTCACGGAGAGAAATCTGCCGTGACTTAAAGTGGTATAAAATACAAATAAAACACAAGTATTTACTCCCAATTTACCCCTGCATAAATGAACGACAACTACAACAGCAACAACAATAACCAAACCAGAGCAAGGTGTAAGAATCAAAAGATAGAGAGATACAGAGAAAGAGAGAGAGAGAGAGAGAGAGAGAGAGAGAAGAGAGAGAGAGAGAGAGAGAGAGAGAGAGAGAGAGAGAGTAGAGAGAGAGAGAGAGAGCGAGCTCTGATCTTAGAAAAGACTTTTGAAAAGACTTTCGGCCCATACACAAAAGGGGGTAGCTGATTAATTCAATGATTAATGATTAAAAAAAACCACCAACAACCCAACGACATGGTGTTGTAAAACCTCATGATATCAGAGCATCCTTTATTCTGAAAACTTTGCATAAATGTAAAGCTACATTGCTAATGATAAAATTATTAGGATAACGACATCCTAGGAGAAAACACAGTCTAAACGTATTAGGCTGGTAATTATATTTTCTGGAATATAATTATGTTTTTGCCTAAATGTCACGAAAGATAGGACAACAACAACATAAAACAAAACAAAATGTACCCCATCTTCTGTTGCATCATTGCATACAGGGCATGTTGTATCGGAGTATCGGAGTATTCTGTATCTAAGTTTATGAACATTTATATCTGACACACCCTGTCTGAATTTGAGAGAGAGAGAGAGAGAGAGAGAGAAAAGAGAGAGAGAGAGAGAGAGAGAGAGAGAGAGAGAGAGAGAGAATGAATGAATGAATGAATGAATTTTGTTTAATAAGGGTAACAAAATAACTAATAATTTCTTTTTCACATCCAGCCCTCTGGTACATTCCCCCTAAAAAAAACAACAAAAACCATAAACAAACAAACAAAAACAACAACAAAATCCCAACATAACAGCATCCCCCCCCCCTCACCATCCAAACAATCGATAAAACCCCAACAAAAACCCCCAAAACACAACAAACTTGAAAAATTACCAAATACAATCATACAGTATGAAAATAATTATGTAGACCTTCAGAAACAGACATAAATTAATAAATAAATGATATCATGATACATGAAGTTTGGAAAGAGTATGGTTTTCTTGGTAGTAGGATATTGTTTTGATTCATTGAGGTCATTGGACTTTTGAGTTATCGTTACTTATAACGTTAGTAGAAACATTAACTCCCCCTTGGGGCTGTGAGGGGGGGGGGGGGGGAGGGGGGCTGTCAGTATAAAATAGCATCCCCAGAGAGAGAGAGAGAGAGAAGAGAGAGACAGACAGACAGACAGACAGAGAGACAGAGAGAGAGATGATAACCAAATTTATTTTCAGAGGGTAATAGAAAAGTACAAGAGTTTTCTACATCCAGCCCTGGGGAGGGGGGGGGGCCGTCAGAGAGAGACAGACATAGACAGAGAGACAGACATAGACATAGACAGAGAGACAGACAGAGACAGAGAGACAGAGAGACAGAGAGACAGAGACAGAGAGAGAGAGAGAGGGAGGGAGGGAGGGACCAAACATAATATACAAAATCTCCTAAATGAATATGGTTTATACTTGAAAAGAGAAAGAGATTTCCTTTATTTCATTTCTTTTTTTTTAATTCGAGAATAATGGAATAAGCACTCATGTGCTTTTTTTTTTACATCCAGTCCCCGTGTGTATGCAGTTGTGTAAATTTAATCAACCGTTCCCACCGGCACACAATGGCCTACTCTTCCGAAAAGCGGAACGGGTTTTAACGTGTGCGCAAGATGTTCGCATACGGGACCTTAGTTTATATTCTTATCACGAGAGAGAGAGAGAGAGAGAGGGATAGACAGACAGAGACAGAGAGAGACAGACAGACAGAGACAGACAGAGAAAGAGGGACCTAAAATAACATACAAAATCTACTAAATGAATATGATTATACTTGAAGAGAGAGAGAGAGACAGAGAGACAGAGACAGACAGAGACAGACAGAGACAGACAGAGACAGAAAGACAGTTATTCAAACAGGCAGACAGACAGAGGTAGGCCTATCTCATTCGCCCCCCCCCCCCCCCCCCAAAAAAAAAAAAAAAATGTCTATACCCTTTCATAACCATGAACAATTTGTTTCAGACTTGACCCTCAACAAGGCCAGTTCTTCCAGAATTCAAATAATAGTTTTAAAAAACAAACAAACAACCAAACAACCTTTCATCATCAACTTACATCCACTGAGAGGTTGAAATCACCCCAAAAAAGATGGCGGACATCCACCTTCAAGAAGAATCCTTCAAAAGAGCGGAGAAAGCGCGCCTGCGCAACAAGATCGAGGAACGGAAGTTGAAGCACGCGCTGGACCGGAAGCACGGGTTACGAGATGCGCACGAGTACCGGATACAGATGATGAGCCAGGAGCGACGGCTGATCGAGAAAGAGCTGAACAAGATTCGAACTGAGATCCGCAAACCTCCTGCCCCTGATAATTTCGACACATTTGAGGTGAGAGGAGAGAATGATGAACATGACTGTGTAGTTATGGTATCAGTTAGGGTTACACGGCAGCGAATGGGTTGAATAATACTGACCATCTGAAAGCAATCATCGCTAGTGGTAGATGCGTCCGTTTGTTCATCAGACAACCAACCAACCAGCCAACTAATCAATCAATCAATCAATCATTTAATCAATCAATCAACCAATCAATCAATCAACCAACTGGTTAGTAAAAAAAACACAATCAATCAATCAATCAGTCATATGTATTCAATCATTTCTTCATTCAATCAACCAGTCATTAGGCCTACATCGCAAATCAGGTGAACTATGCTGATCGTCTGAAATCAATCATAAGTAGTAGATTCGTCCATCTGTTTACCAACCAACCAACCAACCAACCAACCAACCAACCAATCAATCAATCAATCAATCAGTCAGTCAATTGATTAATCAACCGACCAACCAACCAACCAACTAATAAATCATTCAATAAACCGATTTATCTATCATTCAATCAATCAATAAATCAATCATTCAATCAATCAGTCAGTCTCTTTTTCTTGTAAAAACTGAGGACTTCAGATATGCGCGGTACCAATGCCCTGTTTCGCAATATCTAAAACTTCTTACATTGTTGATTTGATTAAAGGAGGAAAATTTAACCACCACCACCACCACCACCACCACCACCAACAACAACAACAACAACAACAAGGAGAGTGGAGTTGGTGGCAATTTTCGCACGTTTTAGGCCTATAGCCTACATAAACATGCTGACCTGATGTTCTGAGCACCTTGGATGGCCAGTATCTTGCAAGGTCCATCCACACTGGAGCAGGACCGAGCGGAATAGCCCAGTGGTTAGAATGTTGAAACTGTAACCAAGGGTAAGGGGTACAGGCTCCCTTTCAAGAGAATGTCGTACTTTAAGACAACAATGTGGTAGCTTGTATTTTCTCGAGCGAGGTTAAAACGAGGACAATATAAGAGGAATGCTCTGTGGTTTCTGTTACATTCCCACAAAGACACTCGTGGACTGTCGACTAAGTGACCATGAAACAAAATCGTTATTTAAATTGCTGACTGGAATCATTCAAATCTGTTTCTTATGGATTGCATATCCATACATCGTTGCATCTTTTCATCCATCCACCCATCAACCCACCCCTCATTCCACCATCCATCCATCCATCCATCCATCTATCCGTCCATTCACTGATCCATCCACTAATCCATTCATCCATCCACCCACCCACCCATCCATCCACCCATCCACCCATCCATCCCTCCTTCCCTCATCCATCCACCCATTCATCCATCCATCCATCCACTTATCCATCCATCCATCCACCCATCCATTCATCTACCCACCCGTCCATCCATCCACCCATCCATCCATCCACCCATCCCTCCCTCCTTCCCTCATCCATCCATCCACCCATCCACTTATCCATACATCCATCCATCCACCCACCCACCCACCCCTCCCTCCCTCCATCCATCCATCCACCCACCCACCCACCCATTCATCACCCATCCATCCATTCATCCACCACCCACCCACCCATTCATTCATCCATCCACCCACCCACCCGTCTATTTATCCATCCACCCACCCACCGTCCACCCGTCCACCACCCATCCATCCATTCATCCACCCACCCACCATTCATCTATCCACCAATCAAACCCCCCATCCATCCATCCATCCACTCATCCATCAATCCACCCTCATCCCTCCCTCATCCCTCCCTCATCCATCCATCCTCATCCATCCCTCATCCCTCCATCCCTTCCTCATCCATCCATCCATCCTCATCCCTCCCTCCCTCCACCCCTCATCCATCCATCCATCCACCCATCCACCATCTATCCATCCACCCACCCACCCATCCACCACCACCCATCCCACCATTCATCCATCCATTCATCCAGAATCCATCCATCATCATCCATCCATCCACCCATCCATCATCCATCCATCCATCCATCCACCCACCACCCATCCATCCATCCATCTACCCATCATCTCATCCATCCACCCACCACCCATCCATCCATCCATCCATCCATCCACCACCCTCCCTGCCTCCCTCATCCATCCATCTACCCACCCATACACCCTCATCCCACCATCCATCCACCTATCTACCCACCCACCCCTCCATCCATCCATTCCTCATCCATTACCCACCCATCCATTCACCCACCCACCCATCCATCCATCCCACAATTCATCCATCCATCCACTTATCTATTCATTCATCCATCATCCCATCAACCCATCACCCATCCATCCATCCATCCACTCACCCCCCATCCATCCATCCATCCCACCCATCCACCCATCCATCCACCCACCCACCCACCCACCCACCCATTTACTCACGCCTTCATCTCACATTAACAACAACAACAATTTTCTTGTCATTGACCAGGACGGAACCCCGAGGGCAGGGGAGAAAACCGACCAGCTGCCGGCAAGAGTGAGGGGCCGTGCCATGTCCATCCACGACCAGTGCGACAAGTTCACCGCCCCCCTCTCCCCCCACCACCACCACCCCTCCTCCCATCACCACCCTTCCTCCTTCAGGCGGAACTCCCAGGCTGTGGGCCCCCTCCCTCACCAGCACCCTCAGCCCGCCGACAACCGGCGGCCATCTTTGATAGGGGCTCGGCGGCCATCGTTGAACCCTGGCGGGGGAGGCGGGAGGCGACCCTCCCGAGTTCTGGGCAGCGACCTGTCGGGGTCACACGGGGGCCGGCGAACGTCCACCACGCTCAGGTCACTCCAGGCCCACCCAGCCTCCCGCCGTCCGTCGCACGCGCTGACGTCACATCTGACTGAAGACGTCACGCAGCCGTCGGTGAACGAGCTTCTGCAAATGGCCATGAAGAACGCGGTCATGTATGCCGTCAAACACGTGGACAAGCTCAACATGAACACCGAGGACGATGACGACAATGTCGACGATGACGACATCCATGACGATGACGACGACGATGATGATGATGATTACAGCTTCGACGAAGATCGCAGCTACGACACGACCAGCCAGTACCAGAGGCTGATCGTGGTCACCAAAGAGAGCGACAGCGAAGATGACGACGACGACGACGACGTCAACGTGGACTCCAGATCCACGAAGACCGTCGCCACCAGAAAGAGCGAGGTCTCCAGAAAGTCCGTCTACAGCGAGCTGGAAGAAAGCGAACCCGACAGCAGGAGTCGCCCGCGCCCCTTGAGCAGGACCTCCACCTCGTTCACCTCCGTCAGCCAGAGGAGCGGGGTCCTGAAGAAGCTGCCTCAAGACCTGCTCACCCCGCGGAACACCAAAACCCTGGAGCTGCCTCGCATCGGTGGGACCTCCAGCTTTGAACGGCTTCAGAGGGGCAACACCCTTTCCTTCCCCACAGAACCCACCTCTCCAAGTTTCGCTGATGTCAAGAGCGTGGCTTCGGAGAACTGCAAAAGGTACCAGCCGAAAAGAAAAACGGTGCAGATAGAGCTACCCGATGTCACGCCCAGACGGGTACGTCGGGGAGACGGCGTGCTGAATGAGGGTATGGCCACGTCCAAGTCTTTGTATCCTGCCAAGCCGAGGCGTTCTCGGGGTAAAGGTGTGGAGGAGGAGGTGTCGAGAGGTTCTTCCAGTAGCAGCTCGCTGTTCAAGAAATCAAGGAAGTGGTAGACTAAAGTGACAGCAAGACTGGTGGGGGCTGGATGACGAAGATGTGGTTGGCATTGGTTTAAAATAAGGTTTATTCGTTAATAATAAGCGTGGAACAAGCGTAACGTGATGAACGTAAGCAGCATAACAAACAACATATTTACATTTTGGTGAGACTGATCAGAGTGCATTTTCTAACCTGAGAGTTCCACACCTTCTCTCTTTTTTTCTATTGAGCTCATTATGTACAAACACACAAACACACACACGGGCACGCACGCACACACACTGACTGACTGATGGGGAGACAGGCAGTGACCAGGTATGGTATCAACTCATGCTTATGTTATAACCTGAGGTGGGTGCTCCTGCAGAACAGAGGAGAATGAAGGTGCTTCACAGAAAATACTCAGCCAGTCTTCAGGATCCAGCCTGTATTTCCGAACTAAAGGTTCTTTCCGCAGTCTTGTATTACCTCATTATGTTTTGAATGTCCTCTTTCCCCGTGGGAATACCGGGGGGAAGGGAGCCTGTCAGTATAAATAGCATCCCTACCTTCTAGAAACTCTGTGCTAGGAATTCCCTCTTCTCTATCCCTCTCTTTGTTTCTGCCTTGTTCCTTTTCTTCTTGTTACCTCCTTTTTAAAAATATATTTTCTGCCTTCTTGGTCCATTCTCCTGCCTTTTTCCCCAGAAAGACTTAACAAGATTTTCTCTCTCCCACGCCGAAGTCGGATGTGCTGGGCCAGACTTATAAGGCGCTGAAAGGCAGTGCAACGCATTTTCGCTTATATGACAGACAACAATAGTTGCTGTCTGAGCGTTCAACGAAGAAGAATGACCTGTAATTCTCACGTCTTCTGAACGTCTAGGAGAGAGAAGCTTGGTTGGTGCTTTCTTTCTTTTTTTTAAGGAAGATGCAGGACATGGATATTACTTGAAGATGATGTGTTGACACGGTAATTTGGTGGTTCTTTGTGACTTTCTTTTTTAACTAATTTTGACACAAACTCATTGCACTTGCTGCTCGACAGTTTTCGCAGGTGTATCTTTCGTACAGAGGTGTCAGACTTTTAGCTTGTCCTCTGTTGCCAGGTTTCACAACTGTGCAGGAGTGTGGTTGATTTATGACAGTTACAGATTTCCAGTTTGATTCTGAACAAACCTCCTTGCCCTTCTAAGTTTCTTCATCTGAGTAAAAACTGTCATTACATTCGCTCTCTGATATGTTTGATTATTGTCATTGTTTTTTTTTACACTTAATGATGTTGCAAAGGTATTATATGTTATCTTTATTTCCACAATATTTTTTTCAGACCATGCAGGTACTTGTTGGTGTTTGATTTTCACGAGTGAACCTGTTAAGTCTTCTGTAGACTGATGACAAAGCCGAAGTTTTTAACAATCAATAGTTGTTGATGCCATTCTAAAAGGTGTGAAGCTTCAGCAATATTTATTTAGTTGCTGAAGCATCGTCGAAAGTCTACCCAGATCCCTTCCCGACCACTTTTTTCCTCCCTTTTTTATGTCGTTGCCCTACTCAAAACAATAAGTGCAAAGTGCAGAGGGGATAGGACGCACCTTGTTTTATGCCTTTGAGGATTTTAATGCAGTTGTTCAGGCAATCTTCATTCTGAACTGAAGTGTTTTAGAGTTGTGATAGAGCAGTTTCTCAGAGGCTGTTGCTGCATTTGTGAGGAAGCGATATCAAACCAGGATTTTTTAAAAACAGTTATTGTCTATGCGTATTATCAGAGGCCTTTGTGAAGTCTGCAGAATTACTTGTGCGTGACAGTATGACGTGCAAGTAGTAATTGTGGAGCTTCATGGAAAGTGAAGCAGAAACATTAGCACACCTTCTACTCTCCCTCACCTTACCCTCAGCTATCCCATAGCCCCGTGGACCGTGGAGGTACCACTGAAGATTTTTTCAACCAGCTTCCTCCACTCCCTACTCTCCCTAGCTTTCCCAAATATTTGTCCAAAACTTGCCAACACAGATGAATGCTATACTTCCACTCAACAAAGTGAGTGCCATCATTTATATGAATGACAGAGAGAGAGAGAGAGAGAGAGAGAGAGAGAGAGAGAGAGAGAGAGAGAGAGAGAGAGAGAGAGAATCATATAGAAATGAGACAGAATATGTATATAATGCATATATGTATAAATATTGTGCCATTATATTCATATAGTTATCTTTCAGAGCCATCAGCAATCAACTCATAATTATTACGTATTATTATGTCTAAAACTCTTTGTATTCCTGGGTTTTTGTTTCAGTTGAAACAATCTTTGGAGGTGTGACCAGGGAATCATTGTTGCTAGGGTGGTGTCTGTTTTTTTTGTTTTTTGTTTTTTGTTGTTGTCAGAACTGCACCAGTCCTATGCAGATAACTTTCGGTCACACTCAACATCGTACCAAAATGTTGTGGAGGGGGTTGTTGCTGTTGTCGTTAACTACAGTTTATATGGTTTAAATATGATTTAATACACCTTTGTCACAGACACTAGTACAGACATTAGTAAGGACAACAAAAGTGTGTGTGTGTAACAATCACCATATAAAAAAGCATTAAGACATCATCATCAACGCCTCTACCAACATCGCCACTACCATCATAACCGCCACAGCCATAGATATCAGTGAATGATATCATAACAGTAGTTGGGGGTGGGGGGGGGGGGGGGGGGGATTGTTGAAGTGTTTGCTTTTTGTTTTGGGTTTGACGTACGTGTGTGTGTGTGTGTGTGTGTGTGTGTGTGTGTGTGTGTGTGTGTGTGTGTGTGTGTGTGTGTGTGTGTGTGTGTGTGTGTGTGTGTGTGTGTGTGTGGTGTGTGCGTGTGTTGTGTGTGTGTGTGTGTGTGTGTGTGTGTGTGTTGTGGTGTGTGTGTATGTGTGTGTTGTGGTGTGTGTGTTTGTGTGTGTGTGTGTGTGTGTGTGTGTGTGTGTGTGTGTGTGTGTGTGTGTGTGTGTGTGTGTGTGTGTGTGTGTGTGTTGTGGTGTGTGCTGTATGTGTGTGTTGTGGTGTGTGCGTGCGTGCGTGCGTGCGTGTGTGTGTGTGTGTGTGTGTGTGTGTGTGTGGTGTGCGCGCGCGCGCGCGCATTTTTTAAGGCCAAATTTTGTCAAAAGCTATCCCTGTGTCTCAAAAAGGGGTTTAACAATTTTTTTTTCATTTAAAGGAATTTGTCATTGCTCATTTTGGGGGTTGATTTATCTATATGTTATTTTCATTTGTATATATATGTTCATTATGACGTGCAACAAATTATCTGTTTCCATAATTATGTCATTCGTTTAAGATTCTGTTTTATGTTGTCCAGTTTTATTATCTTCCTCTCCAATTCTTAACAATTATACTGTTGTTAATGGCAACAATACGGTGTTGACGGGTTTTTATTTTGTTTGTTTGTTTGCTTTTTTTGTCAACGTTGTTTTTTCCATAATATTATGTGTACATAACAATAAAGTCACAGTACACTGCTTACACTCGTTTTATTACCAGTAACTGTCGACAAACAAACAAACAAACAAACAAACAAGCAAACAAACAAACAAACAAACAAACAAACAAACAGAGGAAAACAGAAAAAAAGAAGCAAGGTGGCAGGACAGTTCAGACGCCCACTTACCTAACAAGTAAACCGTCAGGTTCTGGGTTCGATTCCCAGCCTTACCCTTTCTTCCCAGTTTGACGAGAAAATCAAACTGAATGTCAAAACTTTCGGAGAAGACTCTAAACCAGTCAGACCCTGTGTGCTTACCGACTTGTGTACGTCAAAGAACCCACGGCAGTTGAAAATCGGAAAGAGCAGGGAGGTAGGCCTACCTCACGACTGTCCTGGCAAAATTGGTCGTTTCAATTCCCAACTGTGTTCCCCGAAGTCGGAATGCGGCTAGCGAGGAAACAAAATAAGGATCGCATAAAAGGTAAAGGTAAAGGGTGTCCCATAACTTATAAGGTCGTAGGGGAGCGAGGTGTTAGAGACTTCAGCTTCTCTAGAACCCAGCATATTGAGGACGGCGCCCATCTCCTCTCCCTCGCTGCTTTACCTTCCCCTGACCCTAAAGAGGCAGGTGCCCATTTACAGCTGGGTGAACTGGGGGAACTGTACTGAAGCCAAGGCGCGCAAACGGTCACCCATTCAAGTAGTAACCACGCTCGACGCTGCTTAACTTTGGCTGGGGGAAAGCGAGTGCTCTGACCACTGAGCTCTCCCGTCCCACACAAAAGCATGCATATTGTGGTGTCGTGTTTAGACATCATCCCCGAATGCGGAATACAGCTACCTTAATGGTGGTCAGAAACGGTTGCATACCAAAAAAACCCCAAACGCTTGGATCTCTAGCGGAGGAGTAACAATTTTTTTTCAATAAAAAATTGGTATTATGCATGGTGAGGGGGAGGATAGGGGGTGGGGGAGTTCTTGTGGTGGCGTGCTCTCCCCAGGGAGAGCAGCCCGAATTTCATGCAAATAGATCTGCCGTGACTTAAAGTGGCATACAATGAAATACAATACAATTCAGGATAGCCTGGTGGTTAGAGTGATGCATTCGTGATCTGCTGACCCAGGTTCGATTCTCGTTCAAGAGGATTTTTCCTCTGGAGTTAAACATGAGTGCCGACTCCACTCTCCCCAAAAGTCCTATAAGACTATAAACCGAGGCCCCGTGTGCGAACGCACGCACAACATCTTGCGCACACGTTAAAACCCGTTCCACTTTTTGGAAGAGTAGGCCATTGTGTACCAGTGGGAACGGATGACAAAATTGACAAAGCTGCACACACAGGCGACTGGATGGGAAAAAAAAGCACATGAGTGCTTATTCCATTATCCTGGAAATAAAAGAATAATAATTCTCTTTCCAGAGCAAGGGAAACAACCACCCAAATCTTGATCATGCAGAAGTAGTCTCCCTGTATCCATTGTCCCTTTGTCAAGTGTGTCTCTCTGTGGTTTCCTGATCTCTATCTCTTTATTTCTGTCTCTGTCTGTCAACGTCTCTGCCTGTCTGTCTGTCCGTCCATCTGTCTGTCTGCCTGCCTGTCTGTCCGCCTATCTGTCCGTCCGTCCGTCTCTCTCTATGTGTACCACTTTACAATGTGTAGATGTTTATTTTTATGACTTTATAAGTTTGGTGTTTTTTTGTTTTGGTTTTGTTGTTGTTTGTTTCTTTCTTTTTGTCTTTTTCTTCTTTTTTTATCTCTCCCCCCCCCCCTCCCCCCGTTGATTTTTTTTTTGGGGGGAGGGGTCTTTTTTTAAAGTTTTGTTTTGTTTTTTCAGGGGGGGGGGGGGGGTGTCTTGTATTTGTTTGTCTTTTTTGTTGTTGTTGTTGTTTGTTTTGTTTTTGTTTTATAAAAAGGTTATTTTCCTTTGTTTCTACTGTGTGAGAGTATGAATATTGGGTTATTATTATGATGTAACCCTACGCTACGGGCGGGAACTGGATGTAAAAAAGCATACGAGTGCTTATTCATTATCCTCGAAATAAAAGAATTTGTCATTGTCATTCTCTCTCTCTCTCTCTCTCTCTCTCTCTCTCTCTCTCTCTCTCTCTCTCTCTCTTCGCGCGCGCGCGCGCGCGCTTGAAGTTCTCTTGGAATGTTTAAACAAATATACAAATCAATCATCTTTGCTTCGTGTTTTTATAGTCATTCTTATCAATGAATGTGCCTGCTAGTGTTGTAATTGGCCTCATGTGTGTGCGTGCACATTTGGACTTGCTGGAACTATTAATTGTTTACTGGTTGCATGACTGTGTAAGAATGAGTTGAGTGCAAGCGCTTTGATTTGATTTTGTCTCTGCAAGATATAGCGCTATATCAATTCCATCTATTATTATTATTATTATTATCATTATCATCATCATCATCATCATCATCATCATCATTATTATTATTATTATTATTATTATTATTATTATTATTATTAAAGTATTGACCTGAACTGAATGGAATTGAGGACTTGTAGAACTCACGGGATTGAAGTCAATCGGTTTTAACCACTCGGCTGCAGCATCCGTAGATTCTAGAAGAAAAACAAACAAAATCATCATAGTATTTTTAGATTCCTGTGAATGATTAACCTCTCTATGAATTCCTCTGTGATGACAATATCTCGGTTTAATAATTATAGTCTCATCCGAAGACTTTCGGGGGAGAACGGAGGCAGCACTGATGTTAACTCCAGGGGGGAAATTCCCCTTTTTATTTATTTATTTATTTATTTATTATTATTTTTTATTATTATTATTATTATTATTATTATTATTATTATCATTATAAGTAGTAGTAGTAGTAGTAGTAGTAGTAGTAGTAGTAGTAGTAGTAGTAGTAGTAGTAGTATATTTCTCTTCTTCTTCTTCTTAATGATAATATAATAATGTATGGAAATTATATAGCGCTAAATCTTGTAAAGTAACAAATCAAAGCGCTCAGATGATATATATATTTTTTATTTATTTATGCGTGTGTATACGGTTTTTTAAATTTTGTCATCTGTTCCCACCGGCACACAATGGCCTTCTCTTTCGAACAGCCGAACAGGATTTAACGTGTGCGCAAGATGTTCTGCATGCGTTCGCACACGGGGCCTCGGTTTATAGTCTCATCCGAAGGACTTCTTCTTCTTCTTCTTCTTCTTCTTCTATTATTATTATTATTATTATTCTTTTATTTCGAGGATAAAGGGATAAGCACTCGTGTGCTTTTTTACATCTAGTCTCCGTATGTATGCAGTTATGTCTATTATGTCATCCGTTCCCACCGGCACACAATGGCCTACTCTTCCGAAGAGCAAAACGGGTTTTAACGTGTGCGTAAGATGTTCTACGTGCGTTCGCACAC
>CM054161.1:32022712-32025212 GCA_028751875.1 Rapana venosa | reverse complement strand
ACTTGAGACAGGGACAAGTCAAATTTTAAATCTCATATTTTGTGCTTTTGTTTTCCTCCTTTTTTCTTTGTTCATTTTTGTTTTGTTTTTGTGGTTTGGTGAAAAGTCCTACACCATAATGTACAACAACGAACCAAGTGGTTCGGGCACCTCACACGGATGCCGCCAAACCAGCCAGCCTTGCGTACTTACAACTTGAGGTACTCTGGCACGAGGGCCAGAGGTAGACCCAGGCGACGCTGGAGTGATTCCGTGGCAGAAACACTGAAAGTCCATGGATTGTCTGTCCCTCCTCCAAGTTACCCGCCTTGCAGCAGACAGACAGTTATATCTCCCCGCGACGCCACAGAGTACAAGCGGAAGAAAAAAGAAAAGTAAAGTAAGGTGAAAAGTAGAGAATAGTACGTATTTCTTTATAATTAAGATCCAAGTACAAGCCAGTTCATTCCACTTCTCTGCCTTGCAATGTAATCCACACTCAAATCATAGAGCCTGTTATAATTATCACCTTGAACAACCGGGTGAAACAGTTTTGTCTAAATCAAATAGTGGCATTCATTGAATTGCGAAAAAGCAGCGATGAAATAGCACATAACCCCCAACCCCAAGAAAAACCACACAACTACTACTACTATTACTTCTACTACTACTACTACTACTACTACTACTACTACTACTATTACTGCTACTGCTGCTGCTGCTGCTGCTGCTACTACTACTACTACTACTACAACTGCTGCTACTGCTACTACTGCTACTGCTGCTGCTACTACAACCAACACAAAAAACACACTCCAACCACAAACAAACAACAACAACAAAAGCAAACAAATGAACCAAAGACCATCAAAAAGGGAGACAAAATATTTTAAAATTTCAAACAATCCCATCCAACTACCAACAAAACTTCATCACCAAAAACAACGATGATCAATTTCATACTCAACATTTTCAAATCCTAACCGTCGACAATCAAAAAAAAAAAAAAAAAAACAACCACAAAAACTTCCGTTCACGAACACTTAAAACCCTGACAGGGCCCCAGAAATCCAAGCGCGCAGGAGGGGGGAGGAGGAGGGGGGTGTGCCCTGGGCGTGGGCAAGGGGAGAGTTTGTGACAGGAATAGAGACGGTCGCATCTTGGGGTCTGGTTGCCTCCCATGTCAGCCTCCCTCCGCCCCCCTCACCCCCCCCCCCCCCTGCCTACCCCGCCCCCCACCCCCACCCCCCCACAACTTCCTTCTATACCCCTCCCTCCCTTCCCAACCCCCTATCTCCTCTCTCTCTATCTCTCTCTCTCTCTCTCTCTCTCTCTCTCTCTCTCTCTCTCTCTCTTCTAGTCACCCCAGTTTTGGGTTCTGGGCAGCCGGAATACAATCAAGACTCTGGCGACCAAATCAAAGGCCTGTTTAAAGTCGTTAACCCTTTCTCTCCCGGCTGTCTCAAACCGCTTTTGGGGAAACGCATCTCGCCGATACTGCAGCTGCTCCGTATAGGTACCGTCCTGGAAATCCGAATCTGAAACCGGAATGGGAAACACTTTGGGGGGAGAGAGAGAGAGAGAGAGAGGGAGGGGAGAGGGGGGGGGTAGAGAGGGGGGAGAGAGAGGGGCAGAGAGAGAGGGGAGAGAGAGAGAGGTGGGAGGGGAGAGAGAGAGGGGGAGGGGAGGTGGGAGGAGAGACAGACAGAACAGACAGACAGACAGAGACAGAGAGATTTATTCATTTATTCTTTTATTCGAGGATAATGGAATAAGCACTCATGTGCTTTTTAAAAAAATCCAGTCCCCGTGTGTATGCAGTTTTGTCAATTCAGTTTTGTCAATTTTGTCAACACTTGGGAGAGAGAGAGAGGGGGGGAGAGAGAGGGAGGGGGAGATAGAGAGAGAGAGAGGGAGAGGGAGAGAGAGAGGGAGAGAGAGAGGGGGAGAAGAGAGAGAGGAGGAGAAGAGAGGGAGAGAAAGAGAGAGAGAGAGAGAGAGAGAGGAGAGAGAGAGAGAGAGAGAGAGAGAGAGAGAGAGAGAGAGAAAGACAGACAGACAGAGACAAGAGAGATAGACAGACAGACATTATTTCTTTTATTCGAGGATAATGGAATAAGCACTCATGTGCTTTAAAAATTTTTTTTTTATCGAGCCCCCGTGTGTATGCAGTTTTGTCAATTTTTGTCATCCGTTCCCACCGGCACACAATGGCCTACTCTTCCGAAAAGCGGAACGGATTTTAACGTGTGCGCAAGATGTTCTGCGTGCGTTCGCACACGAGACCTCAATTTATAGTCTCATCCGAAAGACTTTTGGGGAGAGTGGAGTCGGCACTGATGTTAAGAGGGAAAATCCTCTTGAACGAGGTTCCAAACCGGGTCACAGATCATAATGCATCACTCTAACCACCAGGCTATCCCGTCTACCCATTTATTATTATTTTTTATTTGTTTATATCGAGGATAATGGAATAAGCACTTATGTGCTTTTTTACATCCAGTCCCCGTGCGTATAAGGT
>CM054161.1:32012712-32015212 GCA_028751875.1 Rapana venosa | reverse complement strand
AGGAAGTTCATTCCAGGTGGATGGACCAGAAACAGAGAAAGAGAAAGAGCGTTGCCTGCGTCAGGTTATTTGTGCACGTGCAGCAAGGTAACAAGGTTCCCAGCAGCCCCTTTGCTAGCCAGCCTTGTGTCATGAATGACAGCATTTACAAAACTGCATACACACGGGGACTGGATGTGAGAAAGCACATGAGTGCTTATTCCATTATCATAGAAATACAAGAATAAAATTTTTAAAAATAAATAAGTAGATAAAATAACTGACTGGTGACATACTAGGTGACAATGACACGACACATGCTGACCAGACATGTGGACTTGCTTAGAAATGCAAGTACAAAGACGTATCTAGTGTGTGATCTAAAAGACTATCTAATGTGTGATCTAAAACACGTATCTAGTGTGTGATCTAAAAGACGTATCTAATGTGTGATCTAAAAGACGTATCTAGTGTGTGATCTAAAAGACGTATCTAATGTGTGATCTAAAAGACGTATCTAATGTGTGATCTAAAAGACGTATCTAATGTGTGATCTTAAAAGACGTATCTAATGTGTGATCTAAAAGACGTATCTAATGTGTGATCTAAAAGACGTATCTAATGTGTGATCTAAAAGACGTATCTAATGTGTGATCTAAAAGACGTATCTAATGTGTGATTTAATATAATGACATCTTTTAAAAATCTTTTCTTTTTATTGGCACACATACACAGTTCAAAACAAACAAACTGACATTTCATCCAGACTACGTTTCATCATATCCATTGAACAGACTGACAAGGCTAATTGCTACACACAAAGTACCAATAATCAGCCATCCTTTACGATGGCTAGTCAAGTGTTATAGATTACACACATAATTTTACTAATAGTTTGAAATGGTACTTAACTTTCAACTAAATTTGTGTACTTAATATAATGATATCTGATTTGTGACAACATTTCGCTTTGATAGCTAGCTTGTCATGAACGAACACAATTGACTTATGAGTAAATTAAGTCAGTTTAGGGTGGAAAGCAAGAATTCAAAACCTACTGGCAGTTTAGCTCTGTAGATTTCAACAAGACACCCCCACCCCCCTCCCCCTCCCCCATGAGGATGCCAGTGTCCTGTCGGTATATAAATACCATCTCCCACCTTCCGGAAATTCTGTGCTAGGAATTCCCTCTTTTCTATCCTTCTCTTTGTTTCTGCTTTTGTTTCTTTTCTTCCTGTCACCTCCTCCTTGTCTATTTTCTGCTGCTCTTCATTGACAACGCACTCTTCCTGGAGGGGGGGGAAGCGCCCTGAATTTCACGAAGAGAAATATGCTGTTTTGTAGTATTCAATTCAACTTATTTCCATTCCATTCCATTCCATTCCATTCAACTCACTCATCCCTCAGGGCTGCTCACGGCAGTTGTTAGTCTCGGAAGACTATGGAGTTGCGCTCTAGGTGTTTATACTCCAGAGGGCAAGGCTTGGGTAAGTAAGGATGGAGGGCAAGCTGATACCCATGCAGCAGCCTCCTCCCCTCCACCCCCCCCCCCCCCCCCATCCCGAACCTTTCCACTCAACTCCACTCAATTCAACTCAATTCAATTAAATTCAAGTCAATTTAATGCAACCAAACTTCCCGTTAAGTGTGTGTAGCCTACTTACAGCGTGATGAGTGAGACAGAGTGCATGTTCTGGGTGACCTCACAGGGAAATGAACAAACAAATATCGCCAACAACAACAGTACCAACATCAGCAGCAACAACAGTAGCAGCAGCAGCAGCAGCAGCAGCAGCAACAACAACAACAACAACAACAACAACAGCAACAACATCGAATGTGTTCTGAAATAGAAAGAGGAAGAGGATAGAATGTACGAGGTCAATGACGTTAAGGGCAGTAGACAACACCTACTATACTCGAAAGCAGTCAAGAGTTAGATTTTACCAGAACAGAAATTAGCAGAAACTTTGTGTAATGAGTTTTTACCAGAAGCAGAAACTGGCAGAAGTTTGTGTAATGAGTTTTTACCAGAAGCAGAAACTAGCAGAAGTTTGTGTAATGAGTTTTTACCAGAAGCAGAAACTGGCAGAAGTTTGTGTAATGAGTTTTTACCAGAAGCAGAAACTAGCAGAAGTTTGTGTAATGAGTTTTTACCAGAAGCAGAAACTGGCAGAAGTTTGTGTAATGATATTACCCAAACAGAAACTAGCAGAAGTTTGTGTAATGAGTTTATACCAGAAGCAGAAACTAGCAGAAGTTTGTGTAATGAATTTTACCAGAAGCAGAAACTAGCAGAAGTTTGTGTAATGAATTTTACCAGAAGCAGAAACTAGCAGAAGTTTGTATAATGATTTTACCAGTGGCAGAAACTAGCAGAAATTTGTGTAATGATTTTTACAAGAAGCAGAAACTAGCAGAAGCTTGTGTAATGATTTTACCCGAACAGAAACTGGCAGAAGTTTGTGTAATGATTTTACCAGAGGCAGATGTTTGTGTAATGATTTTGCCAGAGGCAGAA
>CM054161.1:32000212-32005212 GCA_028751875.1 Rapana venosa | reverse complement strand
TTATTATTATTATTATTATTATTAACTGTGTGTGTGTGCGTGTGTATGTATATATAGGTGCGTACATTTGAAGTTTGTTTAAGCTTTTGATAGTTATTGGCTGCCTGACTCTGTAAGAATATGTTGAATGCAAGCGCTCTGATTTGTCTTTGCAAGATATAGCGCTATACAAATTCCATGTATTTATTATTATTATTATTATTATTATTATTATTATTATTATTATTATTATTATCATCATCATCATCAGTAGTAGTAGTAGTAGTAGTAGTAGTAGTAGTAGTAGTAGTAGTAGTAGTAGTAGTATCGTTATTCCTTAATATGTACCTGAAATGACTAAAGGACACAGGGCCTAATAACTATCATGTCTTGGATCTGGCCTGACCCTAGCCCAGTGGTCAAGAGGCTCTGCGGCCACACAGGAGACCTCCAGCACACTACCGCTGCCTTCATTTATGTTTATATATTCTTTTATATCGAGGATAATGGAATAAGCACTCATGTGCTTTTTAACATCCAGTCTCCGTGTGTATGCGGTTTGTAAATTTTGTCATCTGTTTCCACCGGCACACTACCACTGCCTTCATTGCAGAGGCTGAGCTGAACCGTCCATCTGACAAACGCAGAATGAAAAAGAAAGAAAAAGAAAGAAAGGAAGGCAGAAAGAAAGAAGGAAAGAAAGGAAGAAGGAAAGAAAGGGAAAAAGAAAGAAGGAAGGAGGGAAGGAAAGAAAGAAAGGAAGAAAGGAAGAGGAAAGAAAGAAAGGAAGGAGAAAAAAAGAAAAGAAGAAAGGAAAGAAAGGAAAAAATAAAGAAAGAAAGAAAAGGAAGGAAGGAAAAAAGAAAGAAAGAAAAAAAAGGAGAAAGAAAGAAAGAAAGATAGAAAGGGAAAAAAGATAGAAAGAAAGGAGGAAAGAAAGGAAGGAAGGAAGGAAAAATGAAAAAAAGAAAAAGAAGGAAATGAAGAATACAAGAAAGAAGAAAGAAAAAGAAGAAGAAAAAAGGAAAAGAAGAAAAGAAGAGAGAAAGAAAGAAAGAGAGATAAAGAAAGAAAGGAAAAAAGAAAGAAAGAAAAGAAGAAAGAAAGAAAAGAAAGGAAGAAAGGGAAAGAAAGAAGAAAAGAAGAAAGAAAGAAAGAAAGAAAGAAAGGATAAATATTGAAAGAAAGAAAAGAAAAGAAATGAAAGAAAGAAAGAACAGAAAAGAAAAAAAGAAAGGGGGAAGTAAAAAAAGAAAGAAAAGAAAGAAAGAAAAAGATAAGAAAAGAAAGAAAGAAAGAAAGAAAAAGAAAAAAAAAAATAACAGAAGAACAGAACAGACATCATGGTAACAGACACTTGCTGATCCTTAAAGGAACCCCCACCCCCCACCCCCCCCCACCCCACCTCGAAAACAAAATGAATGAAGACATTGTCAGCCAGTGCCCATGGACAAGTAAGAACAAGTGGCACACGTTTAGCTACAGGGGACCTCCCTGTATGGTCACTCTTATCCCAAGGACTTTCATGGGAGTGGAGTCAGCACTGATGTTCTTCTTCTTCTTCCTCGAACGCTCAGACAGCAACTATAGTTGTCTGTTATATTATGAGCGAAAACGTGTCACGCTGCCGTTAAGCGCCTGACAAGTCAGGCCCGGCGCATCCGACATAAGAGAGAATTGTCATTTGTTTAAGCCTTTCTTGGAAGAAAAAAAAAAGAAAAGAAAAGGCGGGAGAATGTACCAACCAAGAAGGCAAGAAAATTAATAGTACAAGGAGGAGAGGCGACAGGAAGAAAAAGGAACCAGGCAGAAGCAAAGAGAGGGATAGAAAAGAGGAGACTTCTAGCACAGAATTTCTAGAATGTGGGGATGCTGTTTATACTGATAGATTCCCCCTGCATCCCCACGGGGGAGGCACTGATGTTGACTCTAGAAGGAAAAAAAATTAAATCCTTTGAACAGGGGGACGGGTTACCTCAGTGGTCGGAGCACTCGCTTTCCCCCAGCCAAGTTAAGCAGCGCCGAGCGTGGTTACCAGTTGGATGGGTGACCGTTTGCGCGCCTTGGCTTCAGTACAGTTCCCCCAGTTCACCCAGCTGTAAATGGGTACCTGCCCTCTTTAGGGTCAGGGGAGGTAAAGCAGCGAGGGAGAGGAGATGGGCGCCTCCATCAATATGCTGGCCCTAGAGAAGTGAGGTCTCTGACGCCTCGCTCCCCTACGACCTTATAGGTTATGGGACTCCTTTACCTTTACCTTTACCTAACAGAAGTCTCAGTGGGGGTTCGAACCTGGGCTCTTACCCAGGCCCTCAGATCACAAGCACAAGGTATCACACAGGGAAAAGGACTGAAAAGAAAACACTGACAATAGTCAACAGCCAAAGGGGTCCAACATACAACGTACAACCTTTCATTTAAGCTTCAACCTCAGAGAGTGAGTGGACTGGCCTTGAGCGGAACGATTTTGCTGCAGAGAGCAAGTAGACCGCAGGGAGTGGAGGAAGCTGGTTGCAAAATCTTCAGTGGTGCCCCCCTACGGTCTAGGAGACTTACAGGATAGATGAAGGTGAAGGCTTTGACAATATTATGGAACACTATTACAGTAAAGATGCTTGGGGGACAAAAGAGTCAAGGACTGATAGGTTGAAGGAGAGATTGATAAAAGATAATTTTATTCAAATGATTCAGAAAAAGGTGTTACCGTAAACGAAGACAGATGACTCGTTAGTATGTGACATGTCCAAAACAAACGATTGTTTTAATAATAATAATAATAATAATAGTAATAGTAATAATAATAATAATGTATGGCATTTATATAGCGCTGAATCATAAGAGAGAATTGCCAATGATAGTATAGTATGCATGTCATCAGTTGCAATGTGGAGTTATAGGTCACAATGTATGAGAATATGACAGGACTGTTATAAGCTTACTTATTGTCCTGTCAAGGTATGCTTGTATTTTTTGTGACACTTTTTTGGGAGGAATAAATTCTGTTTACACCAAAAGAAAAAAATCGGTTTTAAAAAAAAACAGTGACCGCCCTGGGTTGACCCTCATAGTTGGCCAGGGCGTTGATACAAGGAAGGACAGTAGAGTTGCTTTTAGTCCCTGTTTTAATCTGTATATATCTGCACAGTTTTAATCTGAGATTTAACATTTTTACGAGGCCACATCCCCGATATGGCCTCTGTGGTCGGCGGGGCTATAAATCAAACAAGAAGACAGAATTGGATCTGTATGATTGCATGAAACAACTCAACAGTTATGCACAAAAATTCATCATATATATATTTCAATCAACAAGTCAGGATAGTCTGCAACATTTCTCTGTCTGTGAAGTCAAGGGGGACGGGATAGCCTAGTGGTTAGAACATTGCGCTCGCAATCTGACGACCCGGGTTCGATTCCCGTTCAAGGGGAAAAATTTCCCCTGCCTGGAGTTAACATCAGTGCAGACTCCACTCTCCCCAAAAGTCCTTCGGATGAGACTATAAACCGAGGCCCCGTGTGCCAACGCACGCAGAACATCTTGCGCACACGCTAAATCCTTTCCCGCTTTTCGTAAGAGTAGGCCATTGTGTGCCGGTGGGAACAGATGACAGAATTTACAAAACCGCATACACAGTGGGACTGGATGTAAAAAAGCACATTAGTGTTTATTCCATTATCCTTGATATAAAAGAAAGAAAGGAAAGAAAAGAAAGAAAAGTCAATTCCTCTGGCAGCCAGTATGCTTTTATTCTTATACTTATTATCTTTTTTTTTTTAAATCTTGACAATCTGTGTTAGCTTTGCTGAATAATAGAAGATAGATAAAAGCTCCTTGTAACAGTTCCTTGCTAGCAGTTAAAAAAAAACAAAAAACAACCACACCCCCCAAAACCCCACAAACCCCCAACATTTTTCTTTCCCTTTTAAAACATGACCCATTCAGTTTGCAAGAATAGAACAGATGAAAAAAACAGAAAAGGGACCCCGAGGGAAAAAAATAGATAAGGAGACAAACGAGAATAAGCGAAAAGAACCACCACCACCACAAAAAAAGAGAGAAAAAAACAACCGAAAGAGAATAGACAACCCATGACAGAAGGCGTTGCAATGTAGTCAGCACAATTTACTCAAGCCGCCATATTTGCGCGAACCAAGCTCAACACAACCAACGCCCCCTACAAGTCGTAGCATCCCCCTCCCCCCTCCCTCCTCACCCCTCCCCCCTCCTCCCCTGCCCTCGCCCTCTTTCCAGCCCAAGATCGACAACCCTGCACATGTATGCAGCTCAGGGAAAGAAAGATATAAAAAAAACAACCCAACCTTTTTTCTTTTCTCTCTCCAGCTTTCCGCTTAAGCAGTAAATCTAACACGTCCTAACATCCACCCCCCCCATCCCCCAAACCCCATCCCCCCCTCCTCACCCTCTTCCCAAATCTACACAAGAAAAGACAACTCCAGAAGCTCTCCCCCCCAAAAAAGCTCCTAGAGAGAGAGAGAGAGAGAGAGAGAGAGAGAGAGAGAGACAGACAGACAGACAGACAGACAGACGATAGACATTGAGAGAGAGAGAGAGAGAGAGACAGAGAGAGACAGAGAAGAGAGAGAGAGAGAGAGAGAGAGAGAGAGAGAGAGAGAGAGAATGCCAATGCGAATGCGAATGCGAAAGTTTATTCATTATAGGCCTTGAGAGAGAGAGAAAGAGAGAGAGAGAGAGAAAAGAGACAGAGAGAGACAGAGAGACAGAGAGAGACAGAGAGAGACAGAGAGAGACAGACAGACAGACAGACAGACAGAGAGAATGCAAATGCGAAAGTTTTATTCATTATAGGCCTTGGAGAGAGAGAGAGAGAGAGAGAGAAAGAGAGACAGAGAGAGAGACAGAGAAGACAGAGAGAGACAGAGAGACAGAGACACAGAGAGACCCCGCCCCCCCCCCCCCACAAAAAAAAAAAACCCCCCCCCCCAAAAAACCCCCCCCCAAAAAACAAAAAAAAAGATTTTTTGCAAACCCCCACCAACCCCCC
>CM054161.1:31956955-31996955 GCA_028751875.1 Rapana venosa | reverse complement strand
CTGGAGTGTGGGGGATTTGGGGATTTTTGCTTGTGTGTGTGGTGTGTGTTTGTGGGGTTTTGGGTTGTGTTGAATTTTCAGTTTAAAACGTCATTACATTTAGTGTTTAGCGGGGAAAAGAAATCTAAACAAGGAATCAAACAATAACAAAAAGTGTCAGTAACATACTAAATAAAAAAACAAACTTTAGCAACTACTAAAACTGAATTATCGGACTATTTCCCATCCAAACCCAAATGTCCAACAGAAACGATTGTTCAACAAAATCGATCCAGTGACAAATTTGGTACACATAAAAATACTTTTAAATGTCCCAATAAAAAAAACGGACTTTTGGTAATCTTCTCCCCAAAAAAAACATTTTCTCTTTCCTTTTTCCTGAAACTTTTTCTACAAAGTAAAAGCATTTTTAAAGATTACTCAACCAGACTTTGTTAAAAATAAGCTTTAAAAAAATCTGTCACATTGCTTTTTCCCGCCTTAAAGACATTTGCCCGAACCCTAGTTTTGTTGTGGTTTGTTTTGTTGTGTTTTAAATAAGAATGGATTTTTCACATGCTGTAGGGTTTTTTTTCTTTTGGAAATTACTACGCATCCATTCTCTGTCTAGTCCTGTCTCTGTCTGTCGTCGTCTGTCTGTCTGCTTCTGTCTGTCTGTCTCTCTCTCTCTCTCTTCTCTTCTCTCCCTCTCCTCTCCCCCTCTCTCTTCCTCCCCCTCACCATTTCCCTTTACTCCCTTGATTTTGTAGCTCCAGATTTGCACGCAATTGGCAAATTTTTGGGGATTTGGTCGTTTTAAGACCTGGGCACATTCACCTAGTTACAATCTCTCTATGTGTCCTGTGTCTGTGTCTGTGTGGGTCTCTGTATGTCTCTGGTCTCTGTCTCTCTCTCGCCGCTCACGCCCCACCCTCCCCACTTTCTCTCTCTCTCTCTCTCTCCTCCTCTCTTCTCTCTCCCTCCTCCCCCTCTCTCTCTCTCCTCTCTCCCCTCTCATCTCTCTCCTCTTTCTCCTTCTTCTCTCTTTTCCTCTCTCTCTTCTTTCCCCTCTCTCTTTCTCTCTCTCTCTCTCTCTCCTCTCTCTCTCTTCTCCTCTCTCTCTCTCTCTCTCTTTATCTCTCTCTCTCTCTGTTTCTTTCCATTGTTACATATTTGCTCTCTCTCTGTTTTTTTTTTGTCTGTCTCACTCACCCTCTCTCTCTTTCTTTCTCTCTCCCCTTCTCTCTCTCTATCTCTCCTTCTCTCTCTCTCTCTCTCTCTCTCTCTCTCTCTCTTTCTTGCTTCCTCTCTCTCTCTCCACTCTCTTTTCTCTCTGTCTTTCCAATTTTACGTGTTTACTCTCTCTGTCTCTATGTTTATTTGTCTGCCCCACTCACCCTCTCTCTCTATCTCCTTCCCTCCCTCTCCCCCCTCTCTCTCTATCTCTCTCTCTTTGCCTCTATCTCTCTCTCCCTTTCATTTTTTACATGTTTATTCTCTCTCTTCTCTGTCGTCTCTCATTCCCATCTCACCCTTCTCTCTCTCTCTCTCTCTCTCTCTCTCTCTCTCTCTCTCTCTTCTCTCTCTCTCTCTTCTCTCTCTTCTCTCTCTCTCTCTCCCTCCCTCTATGTCTCCCTGCCTTTCCTTTTTTACATGTTTATTCTCTCTCTGTTTTCTGTCTGTCTATCTTTCCCATCTCTTCTCTCTATCTCTCTTTTTCTCTCTCTCTCTCTCTCCTCTCTCTCTCATTCTGGCTATACATGTGTTTTAAGACGTGGGCACGTTTTTCCCTAGTTATGCCGGTTTATTCACTGGTCCTTTAGGAGTGCTGCAGGGAATTAGCTGAAATAAAGATGTTGGGGAGATGGTGTCCCAGCTACGAATGTGTTTTGGTGTGTGTGAGTGAGTTAGTGTTAGTGTTAGTGTGTGTGTGGTGTTGTGTGTGTGTGTGTGTGTGTTTGTGTGTTTGTGGTGTGTGTATATTGTGTGCATATATGTGTGATTTTGTTTAAAAATTAGGAAATCATTTTCCACATATAGTAAAGGTTTTCCTCTCTTTTTAAAAATTACTATGCATCCATCCATCCCCTCTCTCTTCTGACTCTCTCTCTTCTCTCTCTCTCTCTCTCTCTCTCTCTCTCTCCTCTACTCTCTCTCTCTCTCTCTTTCTTTTCTCTCTCTCTATCTCTTCTCTCTCCCTCTCTCTCTTTTTTTTCTCTGTCTCTCTGACTATATGACTCTCTGTGTGTCTGCCTGCCTCTTTCTGTCTCTCGCCCTCTCCAGAGTCTCTCTTTCTCTGTCCCTATATCTCTTTCCCCTTTCTATATATCCCTGTCCCACGGGCTCTCTGTCTTTGTCTCAATCTCTGTTTCGTCTCTCTCATTCTCTCTCTCTTTTTCTCTGCTAGTTGAAAAGGTTGATGTAATATATAATAATATGGTTGTTTCTTAAATCCAAAAGGATCTGTTTACAAACTAATAAAGATGTACTGCTAATTTGTACTTATATACCCCCATATGATTCTATATTTTGGAATCATCACCAAAATGGTTATGGCATGGAAATGGTAGAGCAGTGTATATTGGGCTTGCAGGAAAACGAATGATGATTTGTATGTTCTACTACTGGTGATTTGAAATGCAAGAACAGCATGCGAAAACATTTCCTTTTCTGATGATGAATTTGATTGAAGTTTAAATAGAGTAGATGTTGAAAATATTATTCCAGAAATTCACAAGCAAACAAACAAATGAGTTGGCAATCAGCTGCTTGAAATCTGTAATATGTTTGATTGCTTAATTTTAAATGGTCTGTGTCAACAGACTTTGATGATGGGTACACATTTATTTCATCCTCAGAGCCAGCATAGTTGACTATTATTTCATGTCTTGTGAATTGTATGCATGTGTTGATATTGTAGCTGTAGACTAAAAAGTACTATAGAGTCAGATCATCTACCTGTTGTTTGAGGAATTAACTTGAAACCGGATGTGACCAAACAAAATGTTGAATAATCAAACAAAGAAGAAAAAAAGTGTTGTGGAAAAAATTGTCTGGAAAGATGATAAAAAGGAGGAATTTATTGAAACACTTAACAGCCACACTATGCAGAATAGAATTGTTAGTGCATTAAACCTACTTGACAGTGACATAGATGATGCTCTGGAGCAATTTACACAATGTCTGAATGAGGCTAGTAGGTGTATGCTCACTAGACGTCATACCTGTCAGAATAAACTGTCAAGATGGTTCGATGATGAGTGTCGCCAGGCTAAAAAAGAGACCCAGAAAGCCTTGAATTTATTTAGGAAAACAAAAGATGAAAATGACAGACAAATCTATGTTACAGCACGGAAAAAATATAGACAGGTATTAAAGACCAAACGCCAAACATATAGAAGACAAAAGGTAGAATCTCTGGCAAACAATAGTTCAAATTCAGCTATGTTCTGGAAAGAGCTTAGAAGCATGGGGTGTGTTAATAAAGATAGAATGACAAACAGCATAAAACCTACAGAGTGGGTTGACTATTTCAAGGAGATTTTTCAAAGCAATGAAGCTGTATCTAATAACTGCATGCACACAGAAGTAAATATGTTAGAAGAAAATTACCATGAATTAAACGGAGAGATCACAGAAGAAGAAATAAATGCAGCAATTTATAAACTGAAATCTGGCAAGGCATGTGGAATTGATGGAATCACTGCAGAAATGCTAAAAAAATGGAAGCAGTGAAGTCAGACAGTTTATATTCAAACTGTTTAATGCTATCTTCAATAAAGGTGTATATCCACTGCTTTGGTCCAAAGCTATTATTATTCCAATATATAAGAAAGGGGATCCGGAGCTTGTAGATAACTATAGAGGTGTCTCATTATTGAGCATCTTATCTAAATGCTATACTTCTATATTAAACACTAGATTATATTCATGGCTAGAAAGTAATCACATGATCTGTGAAAACCAAGCAGGATTTAGAAAAGGGTATGCTACAGTAGATCAGATCTTTAATCTATATTCAATTGTCCAAAAGTGCATGTCCAAGAAAGGCAAAAAACTGTATGTTGCTTTTGTGGACTTCAAAAAAGCCTTTGACTCGGTTAGACATGAGAAACTTTTGAACTGTATCAAAAGCCAGGGGGTAAAAGGAAAATTCTTTGTTTCATTATCAAATATGTATAAGTCATTACTTTCATGTATACGAATAGATAGCCAATTATCAGAGTTTTTTGAATGTCCATTAGGAGTCAGACAAGGTTGTGTTCTAAGTTCTACATTGTTTTCAATATTCATTAACCAGCTAGCAAATGATGTGAACGAAAAAGGCAAACATGGATACAGCTACTACCTAATATTATGGATATTTTTATTCTGCTGTTTGCAGATGATGTTGCCCTATTATCAACAACCCCGGGAGGTTTGCAACATCAATTAAAAATTTTGAAAGACTGCTGTAATGATCTTCAGTTAAATGTTAATATCAATAAAACTAAAGTAATGGTATTTAGGAAAGGGGGATTTCTTTCAAAACAGGAACAATGGTATTTCAATGGTATTAGGTTAGAAGTTGTGAATCAGTATTGCTATCTAGGTTTTAGTTTTACAACAAAGATGAGCTGTAAGTTGGGTACAGAACATTTAGTCACTAAAGGAAAGAAGGCAGTGGTTCAGTTGAACAAAGTTTTTCATAGGTATAAAGAAATGAAAGTTAGTACTTTTTTCAAGATTTTCGACACTAAGATTCAGCCAATGTTGTTGTATTCATCGGAGATATGGGGAACAAACAGACTAGAGCACATTGAGAAAATTCATTTGATGGCATGCAAAAGATTTTTAGGAGTACCTGTAAGAACACCTAATAAGATGGTTTATGGCGATTTAGGCAGATATCCACTTTATGTTAACTCCTGTACAAGCACCATCAAGTATTGGTTCAAACTATTGCAAATGGATCAAAGTAGAATACCATATCAAGCTTACTGCATGCAGTTAGAGCTAGACAGCAGTGGTAAATATTGCTGGATTTCAAAAATAAGAGAAATTTTGTGTGAAACAGGTTTTAACATTGTTTGGATGCAGCAAAGTGTCGGGGATGTAAAAGTTTTCTTAGGTATGATTAAACAAAGATTAGTAGATATGTTTATTCAAGAATGGGATGGGACTCTACGAGATAAAGAGAGGTATGATGTGTATAGATCGTTTAAGAGTGTTTTTGTAAAAGAGCAGTATTTAAACTCTATAGATGTCTACTGCTTTCTTGTGTAGCAATTACACAAGCAAGATTTAATGTTTTACTCTCTTAACAATAATGTTTACAGATATAGTGATAATATCCAAGATAAATTATGTCCATTTTGTAAAACGAAAATTGAAAATGAAGCCCACTTTCTATTGGAATGTTACATGTACTCAAACCTAAGAGAAAAGTTTTTAAGCAAATGTATCAATGTACCATTGCCAGATATGTTCAAAGTAAAGAAATGATGAGTACAAACATAGTTTGTCTAGATAGATTTTTCTTTCTATTATCAAAAGGGAAACAATGTTGGCTCTAATACTTTTATTGGAAAAAATGCTACGTTTGATATATATCTTAAGCATGGATGATTTTCTCCCCCTTTACCTCACCTTTTGTTAAGTTTGCATTCTTCTTATTTCTCATGAGTGGAATTATGGTTCTAATATTTATAACGGTTTTTATTCATAGAATAAAGAATTAGGATAAGTGGTGTTTTTCTTCTTTTATCAGTCATACATTTGTTACTAAATAATCTCTTTTTGGGCACTCGGTTCGGCTATGTATACTTGTAATGTTTTTGTGTTTTTCTTCTTTTATAGTCATAAAAATCTCTTATTTGTTCTGTTGCATCTTTGCTTTGCAATGCTGTAAAATGAATGATTGCATTGTTCCATCCCAAGCACAACTCAATATTGTATTGTTGGCTTTTCCACGCCCGCAATGTAGCATTAAATCGCCATTTCAGAAGTTCCAGAGTTCTCTTCTTTCTACTCTTATCTCCGTACTCACTCTCTTCTCTCCATCTCCCTCTCCATGCTCTCTATTCCTCCTCTTCTCTCTCTCCTTTCATCTCTCTCTTCTTTCTTCTCTCGCTCTCCCTCTCGCTATCTCCTCCTCATCTTGTTATTACTATGCGTTTCCAAGACATGGGCACGCTGTTTCTTTAGTTTTATTGACCTCAGTGTTTTTATTTACTGGTCCCTTTAGGAGTGTTGCAGGGAATTAGCTGAAATAAAGTGGTTGACTGAGCTGAGAGTTCTGTGTACCCTGTTATGGCACGTTGTGGGCCCCACCGCGCTTATTAACAATTGGTTAGGAGATCCAGTAGTTGTGAGTTCTGTAATTCTTGTATGTTATTTACTGTGTGTGTGTTGTGTTGTTGAGTGTGAAATTGTATGAGTGTGAGTAACTGTGTGTGTGTTGTTGTTTGTTTCGTGCTAATGCTCAAATTTAACCGGGTCTTTAGTTCACTCTATTTCTTTCCTCCCCTATAAGTGATATTAGTCGAGGGAAGTAGATAAGTGCGTATAGTGAGTATTAGGAAGAGAAGAAGAAGGAGTGTGATAGGAGAAAGGACCCATTGTATAGTTACTTGCATCCGTGTTGGAAACTGGTTGTTGTTTGATTTTTTGTTTGTTTATAGAATAAA
The DNA here is from genome assembly GCA_028751875.1 of Rapana venosa. Lineage (NCBI taxonomy): Eukaryota > Metazoa > Mollusca > Gastropoda > Neogastropoda > Muricidae > Rapana > Rapana venosa. The sequence goes on along the minus strand of CM054161.1, from coordinate 31,990,308 downwards.
GTAAAAAAAAAATAATAATACACAAACAAACCCATCAACACACCTAAGTAAAGTAAACAAATATTAATACTATTAAAATGGAGATAAATACTTAAATCTCACAACAGACGTTAGGAATATTATAAAATTATAAATAATGTCTAACTATCAAGAAATAACTCGTGTCGGACTATGCAAAATTAACCTTATAAACCAATGCAAGGGCTAACATTGATTTTCATATATTTTTCCAAGAGACTGTTTCAGAAAATGTAGCGATTTTAAAGAAAGTTTTACAATAACTCACTAGGGCACTCACAAACTTGTGATTATGCAGTATGGGAAATATGATCTCCATCATAGACATCTGACATGGTTTACAAAAATAGTTTGTAAGGAATGATTTATTTCTTTCTATAATATATAGTGAATAGAACCCTTTCTCACAGTTTTAAAAACGCGAATCTATTTGAAGGGTGTACATAATAAACCAATAATGATGGGAAGTGGTCGGGCAATTTTTTAAATATCCATCTTTCTTTGATTTGACCAGATTTCTTCTTAACACTTTTACACCATGGATACAATTTTGTTTCTAATTTTCGGTATCTCTCTACTGTATTGATAAGGGAAACATCCAGTTCTATCGATTCCATGTCATGTCTTGACCCACTTTTTTCATTTTTAACCATATTTTTCTTTTCCTATTTTCTTTCGTTTTTTTTTTTGCTTTTTGTTTTTTCTGCTTTGCTTGTTTTTTTTTCTGCTGGTTTTCTTTTTTTTATTTTTATTTTATTTTTCGATTTTCTTCTATTTTTCTTTGTTTTTATTTTTTGTTTAGATCTTCTTTTCTTTTTTTTTTCTTTTTTTTTTTGTTTTCCTTCTGATTGACTTTTTTTTTATGTTTTCGAACCTGCGGCTCTTGTCAGCCACTCTTTTGAAATATAATCTAAAAAATAAAACATAAATCTCCATCGTGAGAGCCCGGGAAGGCACCAACAAAAGAATACAATGGAATACCTCTTTTAAACTTAGGGGTGTATGACATATTAATTTCAAAAATATAATTTTAGAGACTTTCTTGAAAGTTTGCGGGGGATTTTTTTAGCATACAATACTCGATTTGGAGTCAACACTATGCAAGATATGAAAGAAAGGAACAATATGGCGATAACTCTAAGATTCATGATTTAAGAGCCATAAGAAGGTGCAATAAGTTCAGCTGTAAATATTGAGCGATGTGATTCCCAAAGATCGATGTTAGATAGTACGATTTCTCCAATTTTAAGTGTGGTACCTGCATCGGCAATGCACGAGGATGAGTCAAGAATTTTTTCTAAGAACAGATCCATCTGTTTTAACCTTCGCTTTTAAGACAGTCTAGCATTCTTTATGTTCAATATCGACACAGTACATCTTGCCAACCATCGATGTTTTGGTTTTTCTTTCTTTTTGCTTCATTACAATATATTCATCCTTTTATCATAAAACAGGCTTTTATTCTTCTCCCATGAACGACAAACCGGTGTTATTGCTTCTTTTTGTGTTTCTTCAACAAATTTAAAGACTACTTGGTTAATGGATGGTATTTTTGAAAGAGGTCTGAAACATATAGGTGCACATTAGCATTACAACCTACGTAATTTGTGTATGCCATTTTTGTGGAGGGAAAAAAAATCTCGTTGATTCGGCTTTTGTTGATCTTTTGTTGTTAATTTCACTACAGACAAATATGTTCGCTCATTTCGTTGCTCTGTAAAACACTTTAATTATTTTTTTTGGCGCCATGATATTTTTGTTTGTCACGGTTTTCCTGCGCTCCTAGGGGGAGTTTTACCCAACTCACTTTCACCCTTTATAAGTTCCTATGGTGGGGGATGCAATGGAAATGGTAGCACCAAGTGCACAATTAAGTTTGTACGACCTTATACAATCTAGATTTGTCAGTTTTTTCTTTTTTTTTCGTTTTTCTATAGTAAAGTAAATAGTAGGAGCTCACTGAAAATGAGCCTTCTTCGTCCACTAAGAACAAGTTTGGACCGTACAGTGACCTTAGACTAGCATTTAAGAAAGAGTGAAGATATATAGTACCCCATGACTGTCCTGATCATCTTGTTTTTCCTCAAAGAGAATAATTGATGCACTTTCCTTGCATTTTGTTAAATTTGTTTCATCATCCAATATGTGCTATTGTCCAAGTTAATTTTGTTGTACTGTGATGCCTAAAAATATGTTCTCCACTTTTATTTTTATACTGAATTGGGCTCTCCCTCCTCAATCGTTAAACTGTGGTAGTGTATTAACACCCAATATTCCGACTCCAATCACCATCTGGAGCTCTTTAACCATTATTATTTTTTTTTATATAATTTTTTTAAAAGAGCATTATAATAGCACGATGCCGGTTTTGTCTGTAGTTAACTGTCTGACCTATTTTTTCAACACCAAATAAATTTATGATATTTATGTAAATTATCTACATCTTTTTGATTTTACTATACTTTTGGGTATAGAATTTATCATCCTCTTTGTTTCCTTCAATATGTAGCAACGCCCCTTTCATTGTGCATTCATCACATAAATCATTTATGCATCAGATATTGTATATAGAAATACATCTTTAGGACAGTTTTGTGGGTAGAAGGTCTCATGTATGCGCTCATTATATTAAATCAGGATTAAAGGAGGCGCTTTTAACAACCTCTGTACCCTGTCGGGTAAACCCATATGCAATGGTACTCTAAAGTTGTAATGCATTCACCTAACTCTCACTTGTTTACATACTCTCTTTTACATAATAAGCCTTTCTATTTATATGGTAAAAATGCCCAGTAAAAAACCATAGTCCATTAGTTTATGCTCAGCCAACTTTAGCATGCCTCAATAATGGGTCGTAGGTCGTTTCCTTACATCAAAAAATAAACGTTCGGGACGTCTAGATCGCTTTTCTTCTACTTTGGCCAAATTGTGGCTAATTATCTGTGTTGTGTTAGCTTTATACTTAGGTTTTCAATTGCCTTTTGATTCGACTCCTTTTTTGATAGCCCACCTCATGCTTGTTTGACAGGAACTACCTGATCTTCTCTGACAGTAAACTATATACAAGCCTCTAAGAATAATTTTTCTCCATAAGCTTTCAATGTTGGAAGTCTATAGTGTATGGGGCCTTTTACTAGTTTTATTCAGTTTTTTTAGCGATTTACTTGCTTATGAAGGGGACGCAATAATTGACTGTTAACACAGTTCATCATCTCCCCAAACTAACATTGGCATTGCACTGAGATCGGTTCCAACACTTTTTGGGAAAAGTTAGGCATTTAGCACTATGAAATGAATTTTTCTTCAGGGTAACTGTTTTAATAGCATATCATTGGATTATGGCATCTAATCCAACAGAAGTTTTCTTTTTTAGGGGTAGGTTAAAATAGTATCATCTTTTATACTTCCATTGTTAGTGTTTCTTATTGGAGCCATTGTCTGTATTCATGCTATTTTCATTTGTAAATTAAGGGTTCTTTATAATTTTTCTTTACGTTCTAACCTCAGCTGGTATCTGGTTTTTACACTATGCTTTTTACCCCATTTAAACGTGAGAGGAATTCAATATAAGCTTTGTCTCTGAGGAAGCATATCTTGCTATCAGGCCTCTGCCTTTTTCTGCATTGGATGCGATTTTCATTCTGTTTTTGAGTGTAATCGGACTAGTTGTTACAATAAATTCTAACTCTTTTCTCAATTTCATGAATTTTTTTTTCTTCTTTGTTCAATTTGTTTATAGATTGTTACTTCGCTCTCCAACAAACGTGACACAAAATTGTCGTTTTCGCCTGAGCTATGAATCATTAATTGCTTTGTTTTTTGCCTCTTTTGTCTTTCTTCCTTGGTGTTAACTGATTCGGGTGTCTTTATTTTTTATAATATTGTTTTATTCTTGATCTCATTTACCGTTTGTTGACGTCTCTGTTCATAAACAATGCTGGTGTTCCAACCAAACATTCTCCTGTACATTTCCACTTGATTTGTAATGTTAGTCACTATTGGTTACCCTAAGGGCATTTGGTCATTGATAGTTTGATTGCGTACGTGTACAGTATGTTGGCATGGTGTGCGTGGAGCTTGATTTGCCTGGAGGTTTGTGCTAGACCCAATCGGTGATTGCGGGGGGTCCTCGTTAGGTGGACCTGTGTGGTGGGTGGTAGGGTGATGATTTGAGAGCTGCTGTGTAGTTCTTTTTAAATCAGTATTAGTAAGCTCTCCGTTCTCATTTTTTTTATTTCAGTTAAGTGTTACTTGGCCATTTGTGCGTGAACAGACTTGTGCAAGTTCAAAGGGAGTAAGTTCCCCCCCCCCCCCCCCCCCCCCCCCTCCCCCCCCCCCCCCCCCCCCCCCGCCCCCCCCCCTTTTGAGTTCTAAGATTCGTTTGACAGTTATGGAAGGTGTGCTTGAATAAGGCGGTATATGCAGTTACAATATACACTCGCTCAAGTTGCAATTCAATTTTTTGTTACTGTGATGTTGTTGATAGTAGCATCCCTGATAGACGTGCTTTTCATTGTCCTAGTGTAGACCGTGATTCAAAGGGTCTTGTTTATTACTTTCTTAATTTAGATTATCTTGCACATTTTATATACAAGCTCTTTTTTTAGACTTCATTTTAGTCTTTTTTAGCGCCATAGTATAGTCCGAGTGCTTAGAACTTATTAGATTAGAATGATTTTGTAGTATATAGATTATTGTGTTGATTCATTCTTTAGTAGAACTTCTAGTTTAATAGGCTATGTTCGGATCTTCTATTTTCTCTGTACTCTTGATTGTCTATATGATGATCGTAGCACGATACAGTTAAGTAGTTTCTTAATTCTACTATTCGTTCCTTAGAATCCTTGTTTCTTTAATATGTTGTGTGAAAGGTCGTTGTGGATGGTAGGATTTTGTGGGACAGGGTGTAACGTGTTCGGTCCATTTATCACTAGTTGATTACTCTATACGACCTTCCCTAGCTTTTATGTTCACACCCTTTTTTACTATTTTTACGCTTAGAGAATTGTCTAGTTTCTTTTATTGTCATTTCTAGTTGGTGAGTTGAAGTCCCAAAGGCTAGGTTGCGATGGTGCGTGTCGGTGTTTAATTTTCGCTGTAGTGCGGTGGTGGGTTGGTGAGGTGCTGGTGTAGGTTTGTGTTGTTGGGTGGAAGTGTATGGGCTGGGCGTGTGTTGTGGGGGTACGTTGGGTGGCGTTGTTGCGATATTTGTGGTGGTTTGTTGACGTTTAGTGATCTTTGTGGAACCTACGGTGTGGTCGGCGTTGGTTGCTTTCTGCCTTTGTTGGCTCTTCTTGGGTGATGTGGTGTGGTATCGAATTTGAGTCAGTGTTGCTGTTTTTTTTTTTTTTTTTTGAGAGTTGGTGTGGGTGTTGCTGTGTTGTGGGGGAGTACCACTTGTCACTGCGTGTGTATTGATGGTCCGTTTTCCTATTTCCTTGATTTCGTTAGTCGGATTTCTAATTTTTGTTTTAGTTTTAGAGAACGTATTGTAAAGTTTATTGTTAATCCACTTTTTCTCAGTGCCCAACTATAACTAGTTTTGTAGTATTAGCTGAAAGTAGCTAGCTAGGTTTTAGGAGGCACTTAGATAGCTTTTTAGTTTTAGGTAGTTGTTCTAAGTTCTAGCTACACTATCTTTCCCTAATGCTAATTCATATGTGGTTATTTGTTTTTTACTAAGCACTTCTAGACCTAATACTAACCTCCTACACCATTTCGTTACACGGCCCACTTTACCAACGTAGAAGTCCGCGACCAATCCATCACCACAAGTAAAGCAACCACGAAGACTGCTTGACCACAGTCAAGAGAAAGGAATGCCATCAGATGGTATCGGACAAGCGACCAATGGTCAGATGGCTCTCCAAACAATACTGCAATGAAGTGCGCAGGGAGAAGAGAAGGTGGCAGCTGAAGTGCAGAAGAAGGGCATGTACAGCAAGCACTTAATGGGACCGGGGATGAGCACTTCTAACAACAAGGCACTTGCCGACAACTGCCGCTAAATGGAGCAACTGGTGCAACGTCGTTCGCTGCGTGACCCTATTCGCACACTGAAGGCGGTGTGTATTACGGGAGCAGATGAGATGAGGAGATCGAGGCAGCACATGCTGGATCGTTTTTAGTTGTCACGTATGGATCCGATTTTCTCAGAGACTGTGCGGAGCCCTTTGAAGAGATAGAACACGAAGCACACTGAACTGAGTCTGTGGGAAGCTTCTATTCATGGCCATACAGTGCGGACGTTTCATTCCTGTAATGCAGCGAACAACAATGAAAATAGTAGCATCGTGAACATGATAAAATAAGATCGTTAACGGAAGTGTAATATTTTGTTCTTTTAAGAAAAATAGTTCGATTGTGCCAAACTGTGATAAAGTACTGTGGCTTCCTCAGTATGATACCAGTGTAGACAGTTATTTTGCTTTTTATGTTCTTAAGTGTCCTTTATTGTTCTATTACTGATGTATTTTTTTCTATGTCTACGTAGTGTCATGTTCTTCAGTTTTCGCCGTAATATTTAGCTGCGTTTTCCTGTTCTTCTCTTTATTATATTTTTTCAGGTACTTATACCACAGAGTAGCAACAGCTACTAACACTCTGTGGTCTTGAGACTGATAGATGGAGGATAAGTCGAGTGAAACTGTTGTTTTAATTTAACACAAATTATTTAGTCTTCTATTCGGGGCGAAATAATGGAAAAAAGCTCAGTGTGACATTCTTTACATCCAGTGTCCTGTGATGTGTGGCAGTTGTGCTAATTGTCATCGTTCCCACCGGCATACATGTTGCTACTGCTATTCCAAATGGACACACCACACACACACCCGTGAACTGCTGTTGGAGGGGCTGTCAGCAAAACAACACAGCCTGGGATATCGTTGTTAACCCCACACTACCAAACTCTCTCTGTTGCATCATTCAATGAGCTACGCTGTAAATCTGTGCACTTGTAATGGAAAAAGGGAAGAGAGATTAAGATTGAGAGTGTTATGTATAAATATGTTCTATTGGTTTTTGGTTTGTTTCTGTTTTTAATGTATGCACTATAATTGCATTTACCCTATTACCTCAGCATAAAGGATGAAAAACATAATTATTAGTAATGAAGAAAGGTTTGGAGAAGCAAAAAGATGGTTGAATACATGCAAGATATGATTGAACATAAAGACCTTGAAATAAAACACCCTCCCCCTCTCTCTCTCTCTCCCTCCCTCTGTATGTCTGTCTCTCTGTCCCTGTCTCTCTCTCTGTCTCTCTCTGTCTCTCTCCTCTATCTCTCTGTTATCCCATGGTTATCATTTTTGGATGATAGTTATCTCTTTCTTCTCTGTATAACATCTGCAGAACAAGCAGATGGAAAATAAATCAATCACAGCCTCAGTCACAAAACTGACTCACTCAACGTGCACTTCAGTCAACTCACAGACATAAAACTGTCTGCAGTTTGTCAGAACATGTGCGCTAATGGCTTGTTCTCTCTGCAACAGTGATATCACACACACACATACACACACTACACACACACACACACACACCACACACCAACACACCACACCCACCCACACCCACCCACACACACACACACACAACCCAACACACACACACCAACACAGATACACACACACCAACACACACACACACACACACAACACACACACACACACACACACACACACACACACACACGTCAACACACACACACACACACACGCCAACACACAACACATACACACACACACACACACAAAGCTCTGGAAGAGTGACGGGGAAACAGCCAGCTGAAAAAGAAATCGTGGTGTGTTGCCGCGGGGCACACCCAGCACCTCACTGTCTGCTGCTGCAGTTCCTGACCATCTATGTAGTAACTAACTGTCTGCACTTGGCGTGTGGGGGCTCTGTGGGTCGTAAACAGAATGTTGTCGTTAAGTGGTCAGCAACTTTCCTTCCTGGTCTGGAAACTTTCTTGTAGAAGCTGACCTTCTTGTTTTCCTTCACAAGCTGGGCTGCTAGTGCACAGACTGGAATTTTGCAGGACAGACGTCTATTGTCTGTCTATTTGCGTTCAGATCATGTACAACAACCGATACTCCCAGGAAACTTACTTGTTTCATGGTCGTAGCCTTGACTGTTTTTATTATGCAATATATTTTCTTGTGCCATTAGTTTGAGTAGATTTAACACACGCCGTCGGGATTTGATCCCTGGACTTCGTGAACCCATGGGATTGAAATCGAATTAACTGAACTGCTCTGGAATATACACTTCTCCTTATAGGCGCATGTGTCAGTACAAACGATATTGACAAGGAAACAGGTCTATATAACAGTTCTTGTGTCGTTTGTTGGCTACAGCTAAAATGTGTTCACCTATGGCGCGATTTTGTGTATTCATCGTTTTTACCTACCACTAGGCTATACATAAGGGTTAGCAAAAAGCCAGGTTTCCTTCTATTTTCATATTTAACTCTTGCAACTGTACCGCACGTACTATGGCATTAATAGAATCAGAAGACACACTGATCTTACTGTCTGTTGCTGGTTCACACGGCAAATCAAGAGAATCTAGTGTGGCTGGGACATTCACTGCACTGTCAACACACAGCTCTGTGTACACGCTGGCTTGTTTTGATTCGGCATCCACTCTCTCACAATGCAGGGAGTCACTGTCAGACAACACGGGTCTTCCAAAACACTGTCCTTGTCACACTGATGACTTGCCTGTCTTTCTTGATGTTGTTTACTTCTTTGACGTCACGACGATGTGGGAAGGGCACTTCTTGCGAAAATACTGAACTCGCGAATTACGATCAGCACTGGGTCCGCCATTTCTGTTGATACTGACTTGTCAACTAGCTTCAGTCGCAAGACGAAGACACGCTGCCGCTCTCCCCGCGACTTCCAGCTGGATAGGACGTTGTCGATCAGCAGGGCGTTAAAGTTGTTACTACAGTTGCTGGAAGGCCAGTAACTGACATTTTGAAGCTTAAATGCAAAAATTTGCAGCAGCTTACTAACAGCACGCCCTTTTAGTTCTCGTCCCATCACGCCGTTTCCCCCGAGTGAGAGAGAGGAGAGAGAGAGTGAGAGAGAGAGAGAGAGAGAGAGAGAGAGAGAGAGAGTGAGAGCATTCATCATATTTCCTGGGTGTTTGGCAGGGTCAGGTTTAAGTGTGGTTTCTGTCTGCCTTTGCCCCCTGTCTCTTTTGGAGGCACCTTGTGGGCATGAAAATAGTTCTGTGTTTTCCAACTGGGCTGCCTTTCTACTTGACTTGTTCCCTGAATTATGAGCTGGAATTCTTTATTTAGAGAGAGGGGTTTTTGGCAGTGTGTGGTGTGCCTATCTGCCTTTCTATCTGTCTATCTGTCTGTCTGCCTGTTTGTCTTACTCACGCTCTCTCTCTCTCTCTCTCTCTCTCTCTCTCTCTCTCTCTCTCTCCTCTCTCTCTCTCTCTCTCTCTCTTCTCGATAAAACAAGCGAAACGAAAATCAAACAAAACTAAATTTAATCTGCACCTTTAAATTGTTTATGTATACTGAAAACATATTAATATGTATCAAATGTTGATTACTGTGTGTTATGTACTGCGTTATATCAGGATGCTTTCCCAAATCTACTTTACTTTGTATTGTGGCCCAAGGCCGATGTGCAATAAAACCACTTCAGAGTTCAGAGTTCAGAATTCTCTCTCTCTTCCCCTCTCTCTTCCCCTCTCTATCTCCCTCTCTCTCTCTTTCCGATTGTGTGTCCGTATGCTTCTCTGGTTCTGTCTGTATGTGTCTCACCTTGAGGGCATACCCAAAGAATGCATTGCATTTTTTAAAGTCCTTCCGATGAGACTATATTCCAAGGCCCATGTGTGAATGCCTGCAGAACATTTTGCGCACACGTTAAATCCTATTCCGCTGTTCGAAAGAGTAGGCCATTGTGTGCTTGTGGGAAGAGATGACAAAATTTTAAAAACCCAATACAACACGCAAAAAAAGAAAAATCATCTGAGCGCTTTGATTTGTTACTTTAAAAGATTCAGCGCTATATAAATTCCATCTTCATCATCATCAGACCCGTGACCTTGGCAGTCATGAAGGAGACACGAAAGATGATGCCATGGTAAGCCTCTCCATCCATCTCGTCCTCGGCTCTGCGCAGTAGTGCCGAGTCATTCATCCTGGTCCATTCTCTGATGTTGTCCACCATGACTTGTTTGTCTTCCCTCTTTCTGCCACCTTCGAGTGTTCCCTGCAGTTACTGTTTTTGGCAGAGTGTTGTGGTGGGTGACGTGGCCAAACCATGTCAGCTTTTTCTTCTTGACATGGTGTGAAGGGTTCCTGTGGACCTGCCAGCCATGTTATTTGACTCTTGACAATTCATTGGTCTTTCATTCTCTCCAGATTATGCCCAGCAGTTTTCTATGGCATTTTGTTTCAAATGGCTGGATTCGCTTTGCTGTTTCAGCAGTCAATGTCCAGTTTTTCACTTCCGTACAGCAGGATAGTCTGAATTAGGACTTTGTAGAGCTTTAGTTTGATTGGGAAACTGATCTCTTTACTTTTCCATATGGTGGTGAGTTTTGTCATGGAAGATGTGCCATGGCTAGTCGACTTTGATCGCCCGTCCTTTGTGAGTGTAGCGCCAAGGTATTTAAAGCGTCTACCTCCTCCAGTTGTTGGCCATTCATGTAAATTTTAGCAGTGGCATTGCTCGTGCTGTTTCCAAAAAAGGGGGTTTAACGTGGGGCTACTGCATTGTATTTGTATTGTATTGTATTATTGTATGGTATTGTATACACTTTAAGTCACAGCTATTTCTCTTCGTGAAATGAGGCTGGTCTCTCCTAAGGGGAAATTCATGCTACAAAAGCAAGAGCAAGAGGCTGTTCCAAGCGTTCCCAATGGATCACAGTCAGAAGTTCTATAGGAAAGACTAGTACGGCAATGATGAATTGGAAACATTGTCAGCTACGGTGAAATATCTCCTCCAAACGAACTCCTTAACGAAGACTCAAACCCGGGCCCTCAGTTATCGTCAGATTCAGAGTTCTACGCTCTACGCACAAGGCCTGTCTACTTCAGTGCATTTCACAGAACAGGGAATTATTTGGAGAGTGTTTTTGGGTGTTCTGCTTTAGCCAATATACAGTCATTAGACATTTCTGCTTCTTTGGAGAGCCCACACCCCCCCCCCCCCCCCCCCTTCTTTTTTCTTTCCTTTTGTATTTTTCTGTCTAAAAATATAGTAGTAGAGAAGGAGAGGAGGAGTTGTAGTAGTAGTAGTATAGTAGGAGAAGGAGATGAGGAGTTGTAGTAGGAGGAGGCGGAAAGGAGTACTAGTTAGGAGGATAAGGTGGAGAGGAGAGAAGGAGGATTAGGAGGAGGAGGAGGAAGAAAATGGATGATGAAGGTGATATGATGATGGTGATGTTGATGTTGAAATAGAAGGAAGAATGACGATGGTGGGGGTGAAGACGACGACGACGACGACGACGATGATGATGATGATGATGAAAAGAATTTAAATAGCGCTATATTCCTACCAAAAAAATCCAAACAACATCAAAGCGCTTTGCGAAGCATCATGATGATAGACCGATGACGACACGACTATTTGAGGTGATGGTGACGGTGATGATGAGATGAAGATATGATGATGATGGTTATGAAGATTAAAGAAGAAGAAGTAGAAGAAAAGAATACATTGAATTATATAGCGCTATCATCATCATCATCAGACCCGTGACCTTGGCGGTCGTGTGGGAGACACGAAAACGATGCCGTGTAAGCAGCCACCTCCATCCATCCGTCCCTCGGCTCTGCGCAGTATGCCGAGTCCATTCCTACCTGGTTCATTACGTGATGATGCCATCCATGACTTAGTTCTGTCTTCCCCTCTTTCTGCCACCTTCGAGTGTTCCCTGCAGTACGTTTTTGGCAGTGTTGTTGGCGGTGACGTGGCCGAACCATGTCACTTTTTCTTCTTGACGATGGGTGAAAGGGGTTCCTGTGACCCTGCCCAGCCTGGTTCTTCCACTGACGAACTGCATACTGATCATCTCCGCCATTCTTTTCCCATCTTAGCAATCCCGGGGGAACAAAAAACTGTCAGAAAGAAGAAATATGCTACTCGCCGCAATCTAAGGCCTTAGACATTCATATACCCTTCTCCTTCACAAACTTCCGAACGTTGTCACAAACCGCTGACCACAACACGGACCTCTCTGATCACTATAACACTAATCTCCGCCAACTGCTTGATGAGCAAGCACCTCCTACTGACCAATCTCCGCCCGATAGACCCTGCGCCAATGGAATACCCAAGACATCTTGATAGCGAAGCGAAAGACTGCCGGCAACTAGAACGGCAGCTGGCGGAAGTCATCAACCGAAACAACAAACAGCTTTTCGAAAACCCAATAAAGTCAAACTCTTAATCCATTCCGCAAAGACAACTACTACCTTCCCAAGTTCTCTGTGCTACATCCATAAAATCTCTTTTTTTCCCTCACCAACAAATCCCTTGGCTCTGCAAAACAACTCCTCTGCATAACACACCGCACCTTCTGAACTTCCATCCATATTTCTGCTTCTTCTCAGAACAAAGTTCGAAACAAACGCTCCAGACAGATCAGACTCAATTCCAGCCTGCGCCTCCTATCCCAAGTTTTCACTGGCACTCCTCTCATTTCCTTCCATCCCACAAGTGCAAAAAAGAAATCATGACAATTCTGAAGGAAATGACGATACAAATCATGCGAACCAATGATCCCATAACCTGCTCCTGTTTCTCACAATGCCTTTCCACAACATGTATCCTATTATCACTAAACTAGTAAACCTTTCATCTCTTGTGTCAGGAAATATCCCATCAGCTCTAAAACAGCAATAGTCAACACCGCTACTGAAAAAATCACGAACTCGATCCCAACATTCGAAGAAATTATAGGCCTGTCTCAAACTTACCTTTGCACTAAAGTACTAGAATAATCGTTCTCAAACAGTCTCCACATTACCTTCATTCCAATGACTCCTCCCACTTTTCAACTGCCTATCGCCCCAACCACAGCGCTAGCAAACCCCCTAGTCCACACTTTATATACATCTTCTAACTTTGCTTCTGATGCAGGAAAAATCTCCCTCCTCACTCTTCTTGAACTTATCTAACAGCCTTTGATACCATAGATCACTCAATTCTTCTTCTCTTCTCGCCTCCAAAAATACTTTAGGTATTAACGGCAACCGCCCTCCCCTGGTTTACTTCATACCTCACAGACAGTTCCATAAAGTTATTGTAAACAAAATCAATCAAAACCTGTCATAATGAATGTGTATCCCGCAGGATCAGTCCTGGGCCCTGTCTCTTTACTACTCTACATGCTCCACTCTCACAAATAATAACAACCACCATATGATCATCATTTCTAAGCCGATGATACTCAGCTTCATGCATGATACTGTTGCAACTTGCCTTCGCCACCTGACTATATGTCGCTTCTGGCCTTCAAGACATTCAAAAACTGGGATGACATCAAAACAAGTTACACTTAATGCCGATAAAACCAAAGCCATGCTCATCAGGGACCCAACATAAACTTTTCCTCAATCGCAAAACTTCAATAGAATTCGCGAATACGTCAGTTCCTTTGTCCAACTCTGTGAAGTATTTAGGAAGTAGTTCTTGACAACACAACTCTTTAAGAAAAATTCATCACCCAGACTGCCAGTCTTGCTACCATCAATTACGGCGCATAAGCGCGATGCGCAAGTACCATCCACTGATGCAACTTCCAAGCTGTCACATCTCTCATTCTTTCACGTTTAGACCACTGTAATATCTCTTTTGCTGGCTACAGCATCATCTATCCCCTCTCTTCAAAACGCATACAAAACTCTGCAGCTCGACTGGTCCTAAGAAAGAAAAAAATCTGAACAACATCACTCCTCTTCAGTCCTGCGATCTCTTCACTGGCTACCTGTCTCACAAAGACTTGGATATAAAATCATACACTCTGTTTCAATGTCCCTCCACCAATCTTCACCCTCTTAACTCTGGTTAACTGTCTTCATCGTACACTCATACCCGTTCCCTTCGTTCAGCCGCAGATAACTTTGTGCTTTCGAACACCCAATTCAAACCAACCACTGTTGGCCGTCGCTCTTCCTGTTTCTGGTCCATCACATGGAATGCCCTCCCTCTATCACTTTGCCAAAAGCCTTCACTTGATACCTTCAAATCCACTCAAAACACTATTTCCTACCTAGACTTTCCCCCCAAATATCTGTCCTAAATTTTCAACAGCACTATCAACCTTCTAAGTGTTGTTCCGAGTTGTGTGGTGTGTGTGTGTGTGTGTGAGCGTGCGTGCGTGCTCGTGCTGCGTGCGTCGTGTGTGCGTGCATGCGTGCATACGTGCACTCGCATGGTTTGAAAATCTGTTGTTCATTATGTTTACAGGAAGATGCATGCCTGTAACTGATTGAGTGCAAGCGCCTTCGATTTGTTGTTTTTACAAGATTCAGCGCTATCTAAATCCATATACTAAATTATTATATAATTATTATTGATTTTGACTCTTGACAAATTCATTGGTCTTCGTTCTCAATCCAGGAAATGCCACAGCAGTTTTCTATGGCATTTTGTTTCAAATTACTGGATTCGCTTTGCTGTTTCAGCCGTCAATGTCCGTTTTCACTTCCGTACAGCAGGATAGTCTGAAATTAGGGCTTTTGTAGAGCTTTAGTTTGATTGGGAAACGGATCTCTACTTTTCCATATGGTGGTGAGTTTTGTCATGGAAGATTTTTGCCCATGCTATTCTGACCTTTGATTTCTGGTCGTCGATCGCCCGTCCTTTGTGAGTGTAGCAGCCAATGTATTAAAAAGCGTCTGCCTCCTCCAGTTGTTGGCCGTCTTTATCATGTAGAAATTTATCAGTGGCGTTGCTCGTGCTGTAACAAGTACTTTTACTATTACTCCGAGCTCACCTCCATCCCATATGTCCAGCTCGTTCCAAGTCTGGTCGAAGATCTTGCATCTCTATGTTACTTCGGCCCATGAGGTCATGTCATCGGTCGGCAAACCGCAAAGTTGTTGAGGGGTCTGGGCCGCCAATGGTGATGTTAGGGTGGAAGTCGTGGATCGGTTGTCTAGAGGTAACGCGCCTGTCTAGAATGCGAAAGTCCGGGTCGGTGTGTGCGAGGTTCGTACCCCGTTTGGGCCCGAAATTTAGCCCCATCCATAGACATGAGTGGTGGTCAGGGCCTATCTTTTCGGATGAGACGATAAACCGAGGTCCCGTGTGTTACAACACAAAATTTTCATCGCACGTAAAAAAAAACCACGGCAACAAGGAAGTTTCCCCCTGGCAAATTCTTAAAAAACTCCACTCTGGATAAGGGAAACAAAACAGTGCAGACCAAAAGAAAAAGAAATAAAAAAGGTGGCGCTCCTGCTCTAGTGGCGGACGCGCTCTCCCGGAGAGCAGCCGAATTTCACGCAGAGAAATCTCGTGACTTAAGTGGTATAGAAAATAAAAATAAAATAAAATGAGGGTCTCTCTCATAATTTTTCCAAGAACAGATTAAACAGGACTGAGATAACAGCATCCTTGTCGAACCCCCACTGGGTTTTGAAGTAGTCCGACCTGATTGTTCCAAAGGACTGCACGCTATGCGGGTTGTATAGTGGCTTGAATGGTTTGCAACTATCCTTCTTTCAATGCCAAACATTCGAGGACCAGCCACAGGCTTCGTCCCATACTCTGTCGAAAGCCTTCTTGAAGTCGATGAAGTTTGTGGAACAGGTCTGCTCAGATGTTAAGATGTTTTTCATCAATGTGGCAGTTAAAAATCTGTTGATGTGCTCCTGCCTGCCCTGGAACCCAGCTTGTATCCTCCTGCAAGTGTTCTTCTGCCTCCTTCTTTAGTTTGATTCAAAATAACTTTGAGCATGATCATTGCTGCGAGGGCTGATAGAGGCGATTGTTTCTAATAGTTTTGGCATTGGCGTAAATTCCCCTTCTTGGCGAGGGGTACTGATGATTAATGTGTCCATTCTGTTGGCCGACTGTTTTGGTCTCCCAAATCTTCTGCAGATAAGCTGTAACATGTGTGATGACAGTTTCGTCGCCACCATGCTTAGCAGTCTCTGCGGGTATGTTGTCTTGCTCCTGGGCTTTCCCTACTGGTAAGCTGCGATGGCTTTTCCACTTCTTCCTTCAGTATAGGTAATGGGAGGTGCTATGATGTTTGCTGCTTTCTCTCTATTAATACTCTTGTCAGGTTGGATTGGGTAGTTGTAACATTTCTTGAACAATATCTCAGAAACCACCTGTTCAATGCACTGAGCTTTCTGTGATGAGGTTCCGGAGCTGTCTTCATGACTGATGATGTTGGTTTTGAAGTGGTTTTGTGAGTTTCCTTTCTTTCAGGTGTCGTATGCCTTTTTACTGTTGCACAGTTTCACGCTTTTTTCGATCTCATCCATTTGAGCACTGATTTCCACTTCTCTCTTGCCTTTAACATTGAACTTCTTCACAAGATTGTTTGGCCTCCCGGTATTCTTTAGGGTTGGAAGACCTGGTTGGTTTCAGTGCTCTACTTGTATCACAGAGTCCAAGATGTCCCATTGATAGTCCATGCTGGTGTTTATTCCTCTGACGACCGATTACCTCCCGCTGCTGTTACTCGGACTGCCTCATTAAAGTTTTGGGAGTCATTGATGTCATATGTCCAGGAGGTTTAATGCCCGGCAAAGCGTCCGCCAAGCTTAGCATGGAAGATCTCCTCGACCTCTGATCTTATCAGTTTGATCCACGTCAAATTTGATACGTGGGTTTGCAGGCTGTTTTGTTTTTTCTTCAGCTTTCATTTTGAAGACCAGTCATCACAATGTCGTGTCGCTGCTATGTCAGCTCCAGGTAGGTTCTTGGTTCTGCTCTGTTGAATGCTATTGCAGGATTTGAAGCGCCGTGGTGTTTAAGATAAATCTATTTGGCGGTATGGATTTGCCGTTTGACGCATGCCAGATTGTCCCCTTGACGCTTGTGGGGATAGATGTATTGGCAATGGTAAGATCTGTGGGTGGAAGCAACTCGCGCAGACGTATCCCCTTCGTTGGTCTCTCCAGTTCCAAACTGACCCAAAGCTGTTTCCGGCCCAATGGTTGTAAGAGTCAGGACCTATTTGGCGTTAAAATCCCCTTGATATGTGGTGTCCTTCTTGGGTATTTTCATAATGGTCTCTTCAAGATCTTCGTAAAATTCTTCTACTTCTTCATCGGCCATGGTCAGATGATGGTGCATAGATTTGTATGATGGTGATGTCTTGGGCTTTGCCGACACCCGGATGCTGATCAATCCTGTCTTGAAGCCGTGTAACAGCTGATAATGCACCCCACTACTTCCTTCTGACAATAATCCACTCCATGTTGGTGATGTTTCTCTTGCCACTGTACCAGATTCTTGTTGCCCAATTCTCAGTCAATGTCTCACCAAATCCTGTCCATCTCACTTCTCCTAGTCCAATAATTGTCCCATTCATAGTGCTAAGCTCAAACTCTAGTTTCTTTGATTTTAATTTTCCGCACTGGTAGAGTGTACGACGTTCCATGTACCAATGGTGATCTGCCTCTCCTAGGGGGCTTAAGTAATTTTTAAACTCCATTAGCTACTGTCACTTCCACCCTGGAGTTGATACAAGAAGCCGGTCGTTGTAACCCGCCTCGACCGATCCGGTATCATATTAGGCTTTGCTTTTTTGTCTTTCAATGTTTTTCTGTGGGCTTAGGATATTCCTTGTGGCGCCAATCTCCTCTCCAAGTCCTCCAAATGTTTTTGGTTTTTTCTATGGGGTTTTCCTCGCCCCACATGCGACAGGGTTGTACTGGGTTACATTGGATACCAGTAGCAGTACCAGAGAACTCTCTGACCCTGACCTGACATCACCAACACATATACACACAAAAAATCGCCCCCCCCCCCCCTTCCCCCATCCTCCCCAACCCAAGCCCAACCCAAGACATGACAAACACTGTACCAGCACAGCACAGCAATGCTGTCACCCGCCCCGTCACATCAACAGCTGGTGGTGACGGAGAGTTCATTGCACACCTCCACAAGCTTCTTCTTCTCCTCCCCTTCCACTCTGACGTGCTTCACCAGGAACATCCTCAGGCCGTCGGACAGAGATCGCAACTTCACCAGCTGGGCCACAGACCTGAAGAGGTCTCTGATGTCCGTCATGGATATCGTGGTCAGGAGAGTGCTGAAGACCTGCTTCAGGAACTTGACCACGCCCTTGGTCAGAACGCCAAACTCCAAAGCCTTGAACAGAGAGAGGGGGAGGGATTTTTCTGCCAACAAATGAGCCAGCATGGCAGCCAGGTTGTTCCGACTGGACATGTTGAGCTCCTCCACTGTTTTGAACATGTCCACATGTGAAACTTAAATTGATGGCCATCAGAACCTCCGTCTGTCGTGGCAGCCATTTTTCTCGCAGCAGGAAGCTGTAGAAGGGGTAAGAGACTCCTGTTTGCACACAGCACCGCCACCTACCACGATCTCCATGTCTGCTGCTGCCCCTTCAGACCCAGTTCCAAGAACATTCTGAAGCGTCCTCATAGCCCTCTCGGACATCAAACGTAGAAGTATGGATCGTCGAAGTCCGAGTTGATCCTCTCTTCCTTGGCGAAGCAGAACCAGCTTCTGGCTAACAGAACCCACAACTGACGAGGCCCCTGAACCGTTTTGCCGCTGCGTCAGTGTTGCTGCTAGCTGCCGTCAGTAGCCTCCTGCCCTCCCAGCAGACCCCACATCCACCAGCGACCTTGTCTCTGCCTGCAGCAATCTTCACATCCGATGTTCAGACTGGTGTCTCACCCTCAGACAACACCCAGCCAACGCCGCAGACGATCGGTTCTCTCAATGTCGGCCCCGGCAAACCCGCCGCACAATGTTGTTCCGCCAGCTACCAGCACTTCCAGCATGAACCGAACTCGGGAGCGGTACGTCCACGTAACTCTCTAGCCAGCGCGCCTTCTGCTGTAATGGAGGTGATCCAGGTTATAAAATATAAAAAATAAAGAAAATTAAAAGACATTTAATAATCAAAAGATAAAAAAAAAATGAAAAATTTATAAAAAAAAAAAAAATATTATTAAAAATCAAAATTAATAACTACCCAGATAAAGTAGAAATCACTATCGTTTTGCCAGATACTCCGGTCATCTCGCCGTAGTAAAACCGCCGTCGCTTTGAGTGATCAAAGCAGCAGCTCGTTGTCCTTTTCGGTGAAGGAGTCCCCCCCCCCCCCCCCCCCCACCAGCTGAGTGATGACCTCAAACAGCAAGGTTGGTGGTCAACCTGAAGTGTAGAATAACACAACCAGCAGCACAATGTTTGTCCATTAGAATGTTCATCTACTCATACCTGCTCCTCATGACGAAAGCTCTCATACTTTTCACAATGTCTGTAGAAATAGGCACCCATTCAGTGCCTGGACGTTGCCAATGAGGATGGCCACCAACAATGCTTAATGATTGGGGTTAAAAAAAAAAAAAAAGGTCGGCAAAAATCTCACCATTGGTACGAATTTTTTTTTAAAAATTAAATCAACGTTCAGTGGATTACTGAAACATAAGCATACCCAGCAGGCACCCTGTGCACAAGAAGGGATGGGCTCAGCCAAGTTTGTCTTGTCTGAGGGATTAGAAAAAAAATTGGAATCCATATATTGCCTCAACGACTCCTGAAGGAGTTAATTAAGAGGGAAAGGAGAAGGAAGTGTACTTAATTCCTTGCCAGGTGCATTGGTGGTCTAGAGGTAACGCACCTGCCTAGAAAGCGAAAAGTCCGGGTTTGAAGTGTGTGCGGTAGTTCAATTTCCGTTTGTGCCTCAAAACTCCCCCCCCCCCCCCTCCCCATTCACTAGATTGTGAGCGGTGGTCTGGGTGCTAGTCTTTCGGATGAGTTGATAAACTGAGGTCTCGTGTGCAACACGAATTTAGCGTATGTAAAAGAATCTATGGCAACGAGAGAATCGTCCTGGCAAAATTCTGTAGAAAAAAGCCACTTGCAGACAGGTAAAAAGAAAAAAAATGGTTGGCGCTGCTCTTGTGGCGACGCACTTTCCCCGTGGAGAGCAGCCCGAATTTCATACAGAGAAATCTGCCGTGACATGAAGTGGTATACAACACAACAGAATAGATTACAATACAATACAATACAATGCTGGCCAAGGCCAAAAGCTGTGTCAGTTATTGATGTCAGCTAAATTGTCAAAGCCTACACTTAAATGTTGTTATGATGTAAAACGTTGTCTTGAGATTGCTTTCAGCCGTGACAAGCTCGTAACATAACAACCTGCACTCTCCTTTGTTAAAGGAGGAAAAAAAATCCTCTGAAGTCGGAGTGTGGCTGCCTAGAGGTCGAGTACTTTAACAACAGTTATACACGCACACTCTCATCCATGTGTGAAATTTCAAATTCTCACAGTATTCCCAGGTGGGTGATGAGTAAGTCAGAGTGTCACATTTCTGGGGGACCCCCAGGGCGTTAAGCTGGGGAACGGAACAAACAAAACAACAACACCAACAGTACAATGCAATACAAAAAGCACAGCCATGCCACTCTGCAGAATAACACACTTCACACACATGACAACCACACCACAACGCAACACAACACAAGTGTAAATCAGCCGTGTCATGCTGTTGTGCTATAGCTATTATCATTTATCGGCAATCCACTCATGCTAACCTTGGCAGGGCCCCACCAGGAGTAAAACTGCTGAGCCTACTTGACCAGGTCACGGTGACCTACAATGGCACCGGTTTCGTTACTACCCCTATCGTGCCAATAGCCCGCCTTCTGTGACAGTCTTTCGAGACAAGACCATATGACAGTGCTTCATTTCCTGTCAGCTCAAGTGGGTATCCTTTAAAAATTGTTGTGTCATTTGTTTTGCCCTTCGTGGGATATTTAAAGAAAGTGTTTGAATAATAATAATAATAATAATAAGTGGAATTTATATAGCGCTATATCTTGTAAAAAACAAATCAAAGAGTTTCATTCATCCTACTCATTCACACATGCAGCCAGTTAAAATTAATAGGTTTTTTGGGGTGTGTTTTTTACAAATTCAAATGTATACATGCACTCTCGCAGGCACGCACCACACACACACACACTCACGCAGACACCTGTACACTTCGGCAGGGTGATGGGGTTTGGAGCTGTTGAGGACAGGGACAAAAATGAAATGGAACAAGAGGGGACAATCTTAGCTTTGAAATAAATGTCTTGAGGCCGGATTTAAAAGTGTCATAAGAAGGCTTGTTTTGACTTGAGTAATGCAGAGCCCACCTTATAACATTTCTTTCTTTCTTTTCTTTGGGTAGTATAATTTGTAGGTATTTTTTTATTATCAATTTGGGGCAGATCTCACTGATATAATTTTAAGTCTTTTGTGGTGAATTGTGACAAACCCTTAAACCTTCCCCCTCAACACACACACCACAACACCACACACACACACAAAACACTCACACACTTAATGCTTGTCCTCGATGTATTTTTTGGTGCATTTTAGTGAACCCTGCTGTAAATAATACGCTGCATGCTTTCATAATTCTCCGCCAGCTTGATCATAACGCGCGCGCGTTGCGCCGCGCGCCGTGCGTGCTGTGTTGTGTGGCCTGTGCGCGCGCTCTAAAACAAATCATTTCTCTATTCTAGAAATAGGGTGACAGTCGTTTTATTTTATAAAATACTCCTTTTGTTGTTGTTGTTTGTTGATGTTGTTTGTTGTTGTATAAGTTTCACACTCACCATTTTTGTATACTGGTGGAAATATCTAGCCCCGGACACGACACCCTCTCAAAAGCCTCAACTTCTTTCCCTCAGATTATCAATGTCATAGCAGTTACAACTAGATTTCTATGACACATTTAACCGACCACTGTAGCCCCGTGTTAAAGACCGTTTCGACTCCATTCCCTAGGGTCTGTCCTAGAAGCCGTGGGTTCGAATCTTGATGGGCAGCCCCGTCTGGGGAATTAAGGTGGGAACTGTTTAGTTCTCCCAGGTTCTTCTTCCAGTGCGTAATTCTCTCGTCTATATATACATCAGATGATCAAAAATAGACGACAAAGATCCAGTCAATCATGCCCACCATTCGGAAACACAACATGACCCAGCATCATTCTGTACCGCCAAAAATGAGCTGCTCAGAAGTTGGAATGTTCGGCGGCCACTACGCATCTTCTTAATAATAATAATAATAATATCAATAATAATAATAATGATGATGATGATGATGATGATACACTATACTACTACTACTACTACTACTACTACTAACTACAACTACTACTACTACTACTAACTATATGGAATTTATATAGCGCGAATCTTGTAAAAACAGACAAAGTCGAAGCGCTTTGAACTACACATTTACACGCATGCAACCTCCCTTAAACATAAATGAACAACATATTTCAAATTCAAATGCGCGCGCAACGCACGTACCATGCACGCACGCGCGCGCACCACAAAAACACACACACACACACACACACACACACAAACACACCACACACAACCTCGCGAATCACACTTAAGAGTAAGGATGCTGTTGAAAATTAGGGACAGATATGAGGGAAAGTCTCAGGTAAAAATAAGTGTGCTTGAGGCTGGATTTGAAGGTATCAACTGAAGCTTTGCGAAGTGAAAGAGGGAGTCATTCCAAGGTGGATGACAGAAACAGAGAAAGAGCGACGGCCAACAGTTGGTTTGTTTGAATCTGGTGTTCCAAACACAAGTATCTGCGACTGGAACGAAGGGAACGAATGGAGTATACATCAAACCTCATACAGCAACTATTTGTTGTCTGTCATAGTGAGCGAAAATGCGTTGTACTGCCGTAAGCACCTGACAAGTCAGGCCCAGCACATCCAACTTTCAGGCTGGAGAGAATGTTATATTCAAGTCTTCGGAAAAAAGGCAGAAGAATGAACCAAGTTGGCAGAAAACAGACAACCAAGATGAGGTGACTGGAAGAAAAGGAAAAAAGGCAGAAATGAAAGAGAGAGATCGAAAAGAGGGAATTCATGGCACAGAATATCCAGATGGTGGGGATGCTATTTATACTGAACGCCCCGACACCACAGAGGGTATTATACTTTGCTTCTTGCTATAATTATAAAGTACCATAATTCTTAATGGGGGGTTGGGGGGGGGGACCACATAGTTCAGAAGTCGAGCACTGGCTTTCCCCCCAAAAACAGTTATCACCATCCGAGCTGGTTTGCCAGTTGGATGGATACCATTTGCTACACCTTGGCTTCAAACTGTTCCCCAGATCACCCGGCTGTAAATGGGTACCTGCCCTCTTTTAGGGTCAGGGAAGGAAGTTAAAGCAGCGAGGAGAGAAGGAGATGGCGCTGAACTCAATACTTGACTACCTTAGAAGTGAGTTCTCTGATGCCTCGCTCCCCTACTACGCCCCTTATTAGTTATGGACACCTTACCTTATCTTTTTTTTTTAATGCTGGTTTTAGAAACTCTCAAATGTCATGTCTCTTCCACAGAATCGGGTCATGGAGACTACGTCACATAGTCTACATGGATGTGGATCACCAGCAGACTTTGACCTTTTGTTGACCTATTCGTCTAAAGGTCAGTGTCGTGACCTCTATCGATGGGCAAGAGGAACGAGGTTCACCATGGCTGCCCTGAAGAAGACCTACGGCCGAATGTCACCTTCTCTCTCACGAATTGAAGCAAGGGAGAAGTAGGATGATGAATGGAGGGAGTTGGACAGAAACATGACAACACAAAACAAAAAGGGATTCAAATGTCTGATTATTTTTAATTTTTGTTTAAATTCTTATTTTATTCTTCTATATGGAAGATAATTGAATATGCACTTCATGGCTTTTTACATCCAGTCCCCGGGTATGCATTTTGTAATTTCTATCATCTGTTCCACCTGCTAACACAATGGCCGTCTAAAACGCCGCTCTTCGCTGACGAAAAGCGGAACAGATTTAACGTGTGCGCAATGATGTTCTGCGTCGTTCGCACACGGGGTCACGGTTTATAGTCCTCATCCGAAGGACTGATGGGGAAGTGGAGTCTGTACTGATTGTTAACTCCCGGGGAAAATATCCCCCTTAACGAATTGAACCCGGGTCCGTCAGATTGCTAAGCCAATGTTCTGAGCACAGCTATCCCGTCCTCCCCCACACCCTTTGTGTGTGGTTTTGTGAACTAGGGATATCCAACCTAGAATGGAAGCCTTTGCAAATTTTAGACTGTGGAGGACAAATTGTGGTGGTGGGTGGGGTGGTGGTGGGGTGCATATATGATGCAGAATCCTAACTTATGTTGTCAAAATATTATTTGGTGTTAGAAACTATGTAATATTAATCTGCTTTATATTTATGAGTTATCTATACATCTCACTGAGGAGTTAAAAAGTAAGCTTGTTTATAGAGGTATAAACATAAATTCATAATTTGGTATACCAGAAACACTTGCAGTTGATCGGTAATGTTTTCATGGAGGCTTGAAAACGGAAGTCGCTTATATATATAATATATAATATAAATGTATTCTATTATACTATTTTACATTATCACCGCATCAATAAGTATCACCACCACCATCACAACCACCACCACCACCACCACCACCACCACACATCATCATCAATCTATCATTACTAGCATGATTATTATTTATTATTATTATTAATATTAATATCATCGTTACATCCAATCAATATATTATTTTTCATCATCATCATCATCATCATATCATCATCATCATCATTATAATTATATTATTATTATTATACTTGCGTACGTAAAACAAACGTGTAATCAATCATCTTCATAATTGTACAATGCATGCTGACAATCATCCTACTATAGGGCGGCTCCTCATCCACGAAATCAGTCACTTCCAAGTATAATTGATTTCACTTGCTGACCCTACGCAAAAATACGATGTAAACTCAACTGTAAGATAGTAGTGTAACTTAGTGTGAGAACAAACAACATCAAACAAATAAACAAAATAAGTAAACAAAGAAAATCTGAATTGGTTCAGTGTTTTTTTAAAGTACTTATTTAAGACAACTTTTGGTAACACAGCCTTACATTGGTATACTGGCACACAGGGTAATAGTAGAGGAATTATTCGATAGAAGTATTGAGCCATAAAATGTAAATGTACACAGTGATAATCTATGTTTCGTGTATATATCATTTAGGGTGCTGCCTTTTTTATCTTTATGTTTCAGTTTTGTTTCTGTAGACCTTTCACACATTGTTTTATGGTACACTTTTCATCTAATATTTTTTGAAAATTTGTTCTATATCTATTGCTGTTTGTTTGTTTGCGTTTTCTTCTTAGCTTTTTTTGAAAAGTTTTAATATTTTCGTTAGTCTGTTTTATTGCTTTTGTAGTAAGATTCATATTGATTAGGCTTCTTCCTGTATTGATAGAAGAGAATGTTGTTGTTGTGGAGGGGTGTTGTTGAGCGTTCCCCAGCTTAACATTCTGGGTGGGGGTCACCCAGAATAGACACTCTTGAACTCACCCATCCCACCTGAAATCACTGTGAGATTAAAGGTACACACTGGATAAGAAGTTAGTGCGTGCGTGATTCTTCAATAATACCTCGCCATTTACAGCAGTCCCCCATACTCCCAACTTCAGAGGATTTTTTTTCTCTCCTTTAAATGATAACCCTGTATGTATGCTGAGACCTTAGCATGGCTGAAGACAATCTCAACAAACCATTTTAAAGCATAACAACATGTTAATGAGGCCATGGTACTTAGCTCACATCAATAAGCTGACAGAGACCTTTCAAATGTGAGCCATAGAATGAGGAATAAGATTCAACACATCTTTTAACCCTGAAATCACCTTTGTAATGCTGAATATTTCGGTGTTTTTTTTTTAGCCAATGAGAAAGAAGGTTTTTTGTTGTTGATTTTTAGCTAATTTAGTGATTACATCATGACACATAAATTCACTTCTGCACAGAATTGTTTGCTTGTTTGCTTAATTGTTTTTCTTCTTTCTTTCTCTCTCTGTTTTGCTTGTAATTAATTCCATTACATCAGAAACAACGACTAGGGGTTCTATAACCTACCGGCATTGGGGATTTTGATGTATGTGCTTGCTTGCGTGCGTGTGTGTGTGCGTGTGTGTTGCGTGTGTACTGCGGCGCGCGTCTGTGTGTATATGTTGTGGGTGTGGTGTGTGTGTGTGTGTGGTGTGTGTGTGTGTGTGTGTGAGTGTGTGTGTGTGTGTGTGTGGGTTTAAGATTTTCTGCTTGTTTGTTTATTTTGGATCTTTTCGTGCGTGCTGCGTGTTTTCTCGCGCGTTTGCCTGTTTGTGTCCTGTTTGTTTTGTTTGTTCGTTTGTTTTGTTTGTTTGTTGCTTTAGAGTTTTAAAGAGTGCGGTATGGAAAACATACTGAAATGAACTGGGTTGTCGTGTTGACTGACCAATCTCATCTTGAAGAGTACTGCACTAAGTTTGTTTGTCCCCTTTCTTTTCTTTTTCTTTCATTTCAAGAATAGCGGAATAACCACTCATGTGCTTTCTTTCACACCCATCCCCGTTTGTTTGCAGTTTTTGTTAATTTTTTTCATTCGTTCCCGCCGCACACAAGTGGCATACTCTTCCGCAAGACGAACAGGTTTTAACGTGTGCGCAGATGTTCCGCAGCGTTCGCACACGGGACCGCGTTATTAGCCTATCTAAACGCAGAACTTTTAGGGGATGGTGGAGTGTCGGAACTGATGTTA
Organism: Rapana venosa; assembly: GCA_028751875.1. Lineage (NCBI taxonomy): Eukaryota > Metazoa > Mollusca > Gastropoda > Neogastropoda > Muricidae > Rapana > Rapana venosa. The sequence continues at coordinate 31,963,469 of CM054161.1, read as the reverse complement.
ACTCCAGGAGAAAAAAATCCCCATGAGGGATTCGAATCTCCGTTAAGCAGATCACGACGCAATGCGCAAAGCTCAACCACCAGGCTGTCCGGTCTCCCCGTTTTCAGGCAGTGTGTGTCCTAGGCAGGTAGTACCGACGTAACATCATACCACCACCAAGTGGCCTGACTAATCTTCGTAAAAGTGGGGTGTTTTGTGTTGTGTTGTTTTTTGTTTGATTTGATTGTTGTTTGTTTTTTTTGTTGTTTTTGTGTTTTTGTTTTGGAGTTGGGTTTTGTGGTGTATTTTTTGGCTTTTTTTTTGGGGGGGGGTTTAACGTGGGGCTACTGCATTGTATTTGTATTGTATTGTATTATTGTATGGTATTGTATACACTTTAAGTCACAGCTATTTCTCTTCGTGAAATGAGGCTGGTCTCTCCTAAGGGGAAATTCATGCTACAAAAGCAAGAGCAAGAGGCTGTTCCAAGCGTTCCCAATGGATCACAGTCAGAAGTTCTATAGGAAAGACTAGTACGGCAATGATGAATTGGAAACATTGTCAGCTACGGTGAAATATCTCCTCCAAACGAACTCCTTAACGAAGACTCAAACCCGGGCCCTCAGTTATCGTCAGATTCAGAGTTCTACGCTCTACGCACAAGGCCTGTCTACTTCAGTGCATTTCACAGAACAGGGAATTATTTGGAGAGTGTTTTTGGGTGTTCTGCTTTAGCCAATATACAGTCATTAGACATTTCTGCTTCTTTGGAGAGCCCACACCCCCCCCCCCCCCCCCCCTTCTTTTTTCTTTCCTTTTGTATTTTTGTGAAATTCAGGCCACGGACACGAAAACCCTCTTCAAAAGCCTCAACTTCTTTCCTAAAGATTATCAATGTCATTGCAGTTACACTAGAATTCTATGACACTTTTAACCGACCACTGTAGCCCCGTGGTTAAAGACCGTTCGACTCCAGTCCCTAGGGTCTGTCCTAGAAGCCTTGGGTTCGAATCTTGGCAGCCCCGTCTGGGGAATTAAGGGTGGGAACTTTTTATGTTCTCCCAGGTTCTTCCAGTGCCTTAATTCCTCTCGTCTATATATACATGCAGATGATCAAAAATAGACGACAAAGATCCAGTCAATCATGCCACCATTCGGAAACACAACATACCCAGCATGCATTCTGTACCCCAAAAATGAGCTGCTCTGAAGTTGGAATGTGTCGGCTGGCCACTACGCATCTTTCTTAATAATAATAATAATAATAATAATAATAATAATAATGATGATGATGATGATGATGATACTACTATTACTACTACTACTACTACTACTACTACTACTACTACTACTACTACTACTACTATATGGAATTTATATAGCGCTGAATCTTGTAAAAACAGACAAATCGAAGCGCTTGTACTCAAATCATTTACACGCATGCAACTCTCCTTAAACATAATGAACAACATATTTCAAATTCATGCGCGCGCACGCACGTACGCATGCACGCACGCGCGCGCACACACACACACACACACACACACACACACAACACACACACACAACCTCGCGAACACACTTAGGAGGTGAAGGATGCTGTTGAAAATTAGGGACAGATATGAGGGGAAAGTCTCAGGTAGAAAATAAGTGTGCTTTGAGGCTGGATTTGAAGGTATCAAATGAAGGCTTTTGGCGAAGTGAAAGAGGGAGGTCATTCCAGGTGGATGGACCAGAAACAGAGAAAGAGCGACGGCCAACAGTGGTTTGTTTGAATCTGGGTGTTCCAAAGCACAAAGTATCTGCGACTGAACGAAGGGAACGGGATGGAGTATACATCAAACGCTCATACAGCAACTATTGTTGTCTGTCATATGAGCGAAAATGCGTTGTTCTGCCGTTAAGCACCTGACAAGTCAGGCCCAGCACATCCAACTTCAAGGCTGGAGAGAATTGTTATATTTCAAGTCTTTCTGGAAAAAAGGCAGAAGAATGAACCAAGTAGGCAGAAAACAGACAAACAAGGAGGAGGTGACTGGAAGAAAAGGAAAAAAGGCAGAAATGAAGAGAGAGATCGAAAAGAGGGAATTCATGGCACAGAATTTCCAGAAGGTGGGGGATGCTATTTATACTGAGACGCCCCGACATCCACAGGAGGGTATGAAACTTTGCTTCTGCTATAATTTATAAAGGCCATAATTCTTATTGGGGGGTTGGGGGGGACCACATAGTTCAGTAGTCGAGCACTGGCTTTCCCCCAGCCAAGTTAAGCAACATCCAGCGTGGTTGCCAGTTGGATGGATGACCATTTGCACACCTTGGCTTCAATACAGTTCCCCAGTTCACCCGGCTGTAAATGGGTACCTGCCCTCTTTAGGGTCAGGGAAGGAAGATAAAGCAGCGAGGGAGAGAGAGGAGATGGGCGCGGAACTCAATACTTGACCCCTTGAGAAGTGGAGTTCTCTGATGCCTCGCTCCCCTACGACCTTATAGGTTATGGGACCACCTTTACCTTTATCTTTTTTTTTAATGCTGGTTTTAGAAACTCCTCAGAAATGTCTGTCTCTTCCACAGAATCGGGTCATGGAGCTACGACATAGTCTACATGGATGTGATCACCAGCATGACTTTGACCTTTTGTTGACCTATCGACCTAAAGGTCAGTGGGTCGTGACCTCTATCGAGGGCAAGAGGAACGAGGTCACCATGGCTGCCCTGAAGAAGACCTACGCCGATGTCACCTTCTCTCTCACGATTGAAGCAGGGGAGAAGTAGTGATGATGAGAGTGAGGGAGTGGACAGAACAAGACAAAACAAAACAAAAAGGGATTCAAATGTGCTGAGTGTATTTTTAATTTTTTTAAATTTTATTTTATTCTTCTATATGGAAGATAATGGAATATGCACTTATGTGCTTTTTTTACATCCAGTCCCCGTGTGTATGCAGTTTTGTAAATTCTTTCATCTGTTCCCACCGGCACACAATGGCCTACTCTTACGAAAAGCGGAACAGGATTTAACGTGTGCGCAAGATGTTCTGCGTTCGTTCGCACACGGGGTCTCGGTTTATAGTCTCATCCGAAGGACTGTTGGGGAGAGTGGAGTCTGTACTGATGTTAACTCCAGGGGAAAATATCCCCCTTGAACGGGAATTGAACCCGGGTCGTCAGATTGCAAGCCAATGTTCTGAGCACTAGGCTATCCCGTCCTCCCTGTGTGTGTGTGTTTGTGAACTAGGGATATCCACCTAGAATGGAAGCCTTTGCAAATTTTAGACTGTGGAGACAAATTGGTGTGGTGGGGTGGGGGTGGGGGGTGGGTGCATATATGATGCAGAATCCTAACTTATGTTGTCTAAGTATTATTTTGGTGTTAGAAACTATGATAATATTAATCTGCTTTATATGTGGATGAGGGTTATCTATACATCTCACTGAGGAGTTAAAAAGTAAGCTTGTTTATAGAGGTATAATTCATATATCATAATTTTGTATACCAGAAAGCTCTGCTGTGATCGGAATGTTTTCATGGAGCTTGAAAAACGGAAGTGCTATAATATATATAATATATATATGTATTCTATTTATACTATTATCATTATCACCGCCATCAATAGTATCACCACCACCATCACAAACACCACCACCACCACCACCACCACCATCATCATCATCATCATTCTATCATTACTATCATTATATTATATTATTATTATTAATATTATTATCATCGTTATCATCATCACTATTATTATTTTTATCATCATCATCATCATCATCATCATCATCATCATCATTATTATTATTATTATTATTATTATACTTGCGTTACGTAGAAACTAACGTTAATCAATCATCTTCATAATTGTACATGCATGATGACAATCATCCTACTATAGGGCTGGCTCCTCTCCACGAAATCAGTCACTTCCAAGTATAAGTGATTTCACTTTGCTGACCATACGCAAAAATACGAATGTAAACTCAACTGTAGGATAGTAGTGTAACTTAGTGTGAGATCAAACAACATCAAACAAATAAACAAATAATGTAAAACAAAGAAAATCTGTATTGTTCAGTGTTTGTTATAAAGTAATTATTTAAGACAACTTTGGTAACACAGCTTACCATTGGTAGTACTGCACACAGGGTAATTGTAGATGAATTATTCGATAGACGTAATGAGCCATAATGTATATGTACACATGATAATCATGTTTCGTGTATATATCATTTTAGGTGCTCACTTTTTTTTCTTTATTGTTTCAGTTTTGTTTCTGTAGACCTTTCACACATGTTTTTATGGTACACTTTTTCATGCTAATAGTTTTGAAAATTTTTTCTAGTATTCTATTGCTTGTTGTTTGTTTGCTGTTTTCTTTCTTAGCTTTTTTTGAAAAGTTTTAATATTTCGTTAGTCTGTTTTATTGCTTTTGTGTATGATTCATATTGATTAGGCTTCTTCCTGTATTGATATAGAGAATGTTGTTGTTGTGGTGGGGTGGTTGTTGAGCGTTCCCCACTTAACATTCTGGGGTGGGGTCACCCAAATAGACACTCTTGACTCACCCATCCCACCGAAATCACTGTGAGATTAAAGTACACAACTGGATAGAAGTTAGTGCGTGCGTGATTCTTTTCAAGTACTCGCCATACAGCAGCCATACTCCAACTTCAGAGGATTTTTTTTCTCTCCTTTAAATGATAATCCTGTTTGTTATGCTGAACCTTACAGGCTGAAGACAATCTCAACAAACCATTTTAAAGATAACAACATTGTAATGTAGCCTTGGTACTTAGCTTACATCAATAACTGACAGAGCCTTTAGTGTGAGCCATAGAATGATGGAATAGATTCAACACATTTTACCCTGAAATCACCTTTGGTAATGCTGATTTTTTCTTTGTTTTTTTTAGCCAATGAGAAGAAGGGTTTTGTTGTTGTTTTTTAGCTAATTTAGTGATTACAATCAACTGACACATAATCAATTCTGGCACAGAATTGTTTGCTTGTTTGCTTAATTGTTTTCTTCTTTCTTCTCCTCTGTTTGCTTGTTTTATTCCATTAACATCAGAAACAACGACTAGGGGTTCTATAACTCCGGCATTGGATTTTTGTTGTATGTGCTTGCTTGCGTGCGTGTGGTGTGCGGTGTGTGCGTGTGTACGCGCGGCGCGCGTCTGTGTGTATATGTGTGTGTGTGTGTGTGTGTGTGTGTTGTGTGTGTGGTGTGTGTGTGTGTGTGGTGTGTGTGTGTGTGTGTGTGTGTGTTAAGATTTTTGCTTGTTTGTTTATTTTGGATCTTTTCGTGCGTGCGTGCGTGTTTGTTCTCGCGCCGTTTGCCTGTTTGTGTTCCTGTTGTTTGTTTTGTCTTTGTTTGTTTGTTGTTTGCTTTAGAGTTGTTAAAGAGTGCGGTATGGAAAACATACTGAAATGAACTGGGTTTGTCGTGTTGACTGACCAATCTCATCTTGAAGAGTACTGCACTGAAGTTGTTTTTCCCCCTTTCTTTTCTTTTCTTTCATTTCAAGAATAGCGGAATAACCACTCATGTGCTTTTCTTTCACAACCAGTCCCCGTATGTTCAGTTTTGTTAATTTTTCATTCGTTCCCGCCGGCACACAATGCATACTCTTCCGAAAAGCCGAACAGGTTTTAATGTGCGCAAGATGTTCCGCGAGCGTTCGCACACGGGACCTCGTTTATTAGCCTAGTCTAATCGGAAGAACTTTTAGGGAGTGGGTGGAGTCGAACGATGTAACTCCAGGAGAAAAAATATCCCCATGAATGGATTCGAACTCCGTAAGCAGATCACGAGCGCAATGCGCAAAGCTCCAACCACAGGCTGTCCGGTCTACCCTTTTCAGCAGTGTGTGTTCCTAGGCAAGTAGTAACCTGACGTATCATCCAACCACCAGCCATAGGTGGCCTGTACTAATCTTCTGTAAAAGTTGGGTTTTTGGGTGTTGTTGTTGTTTTTGTTTGTTTGTTTTTTGTTGTTTTTTTGTTTTTGTGTTTTGTTTTGTTGTTGGGTTTTGTGGTGTTTTTTTTTGCTTTTTTTTGGGGGGTTAACGTGGGGGTACTGCATTGTAAATTTTAATTGTATGTATTGTATTGTATTGTAATTGTAATACCACTTTAAGTCACAGCAATATTTCCTGCTGAAGGATGAGGGCTGGTCTCTCCTAAGGAGAATGCATGGCTACAAAAGCAAAGAGCAAGAGGCTGTGCCAGCGTTCCCACATGGATCACAGTCATGAAGTTTCATAGGAAAGACTTGTAGCGGCAGGGATGGAATTGGAAACATTGTCAGCTACGGGTGAAATATCTCTCCAAAACGAACTCCTTAACGAAGACTAAAACCGGTCCAGTTATCGTCAGATCAGGAAAGTCTAACGCTCTAGCCACTAGTGTCTACTTCAGTGGCATTTCAGAACGGGAACCCTCAATTTGGAGAGTGTTTTGGGTTGTTTTTGCTTTAGCCAATTTACAGTCATTTGACATTTTCTCTTCTTTGGAGGACCCCCCCCCCCCC
>CM054161.1:31953124-31956455 GCA_028751875.1 Rapana venosa | reverse complement strand
AAACCCTTCTCTCTTCTCCCCCCTCAACTTCTCCTCTCTCTCTCTCCCTCCCCTCTTTTCTCTTTTTTATTTTTATTTTTATTTTTTACATTCCTTGATTATAGCTACGAGGTTCACCAATGGTGAAATTTTGAGTATTCGACCGTTTTCTCACCTTTAAGGTAGCTGTGTTCCGACTTCGGGAATACTGATGATGTTTAATACTGGAAAAAATGAGGTTTATGATTTTTGTTTAATACCACTTTAAGTCACGGCAGATTTCTCTCTGTGAAATTCGGGAAGGTTGTGTGGGTAAGGTAAGTCTGCAAATCTAGATAAGAAGCGTGTATGGACGTTGGTTATAATCATGGAATGAAATTGTACTGGCACTACTTGGCAATAAAGAGTATAACAGAGAACACACTAGTGAATGAATCAGCAATAAGCAGCAGAAAATGTGTTTATTTTTTTAATCTATCTGTTGGGCGAGTTTCCTGATTGCAGATGATGTCCACTCCCTCCCTCTATATTACTCTTGGAGCTCCGTTTTCTTCTTGTTTTCCACTTTAAGTCACAGCAGATTCCTCTGCCTGAAATCCTGACTGCTCTCCCTAGGGAGAGCGCGTCGCCACAAGAGCATCGCCACCCTTTTTTGGGGGGGTTGTTTCCTGTCTGTATATATGTATTTGATTTCCTCCTACCAGAGTGGCTTTTTTCTACAGAATTTGCCAGGGACAACTCTCTTGTTGCTGTGGGTTCTTACGTGCACTAAACGAGTATTGCACACGGGACCTCAGTTCATTGTTTCATCCGAAAGACTAGCACCCAGACCACCACTCACGGTCTAGTGGAAGGAGGGGGGGGGGAGTTTCTGGCTCAAACGGGGATCGAACCACCACACACTTCAAACCTGGACTTTTTGCTTTCTAAGCAGGTGGGTTACCTCTTCTTCTTCAAGTGTCCGGTCTGGTCCTGCAGACATCGACGATCATGGCTCTCCATTCTTCCCTGTTCTCGGTCCCTCTCATGAGCTCATTGTTGGTGCCCTCTTTATTCGTTGCGAATTTGTTTAAGCTGTCTGTGAATTTTGTGCATTGTCTTCCTCTGCTCTTGCTTCCACAGATTTTGCCACTCCATAACAGTTTCTCTGGAGGCACCGTGGTCGAGTGGTTTAGGCGGTCAACTCGTGATCCAGAGGTCGCGGGTTCGATCCCCGCTCGGCTCGGTGTTGTGTCCTTGGGAAAGATACTTTACTCCTATTTTCCTCACTCCACCCAGGTGTATAAGTGGGTACCAGCTCTGCTGGGGAAGTATCTGGCGACAGACTACGTCCTGTCACAGGGTGGTGAAAACCATCATTCGCTTAACGCTACAGAAACCCGGGGATAAGTTTCCGGGCTCTATGGCCTTCGGGCCGAAGAACATACTTTAACAGTTTTCTCTAGTCCGTCAGCCCTGATTATATGGCCGAAAAATTTGAGCTGTTTTTTCTCTGATGGTGTTGAGAAGGGATCTCTTGTACCCACCATTTCCATTACTTCTGCATTTTTTTCCTTTTTGTCCATGAGACTTTCATGATTCCCCGGGATGAACCCACATTTCCACGGGCTTCTAGTCGCTATTCTGTGTCCTTGGCTAGGTCCAGCACTCACATCCGTACAGAAGAATGGACCATACGTAGGCTCTCAAAACATGGATCTTTGTCTTGAGGCTTATCTTACTTTTTGGGTAAAAAGGGCATTTCATGTTTTAAAATTTGCCTTAGATTGACCGATTCTCTTCTTGATTTCTGTGTCACACATTGCCGCCGGGTGATAGTAAACCAAGGTATTTAAAGTGTTTTTTTCTATTCTCCTCTCCTTTACGGGCTATGTTGCATTGTGGAATAACAGCTTTTTTCGAGATCACCACGCATTCTGTCTCTTGAAATTGAGCTGTAATCCTTTCTTTTCGCTTTCGTCTGTTACTGTTGTTAAAATCTTTACAGTTTTTCTTCAGATCGGCGATAAAAGGACTGTTCATCTGCATATCTCAGGTTGTTGATGTTGTGGCCACCACACTAATTTCCTCATGATTCTCAATATTTCGTAGAATTATTTCACTATATACATTAAAAAAATCAGGCGAGAACACGCAAACCCTGCCTCACACCCCTGCAGATTGGTTTTATATTGACTGATGTCATTGTCGACTCTAATGGGTGCCTCCTTTCCCAATATATGTTTCTGAGGACTTGAAGATCTTTCCCGTCGATTAATAGCCCTGCCAGAATATCAAAAAAGTCTGAGTGTCGTACTTTGTCGAACGCTTTTGAGTAGTCAATGAAGCAGAGGGACAGGTCTTTCTGGGCCCTCGATGGATCTTTCCATGAGAGTTTTCAATGCAATATTGCATTTCTGGTGCCTTTGTCTGCCATGAATCCAAATTGCGTTTCTGATATTTTTGGGAGTATTTATTCTCATTCTCTTCATGAGTATTCTAAAAGAACTTTGGTGAGGTGACTCATCAGCTGAATTGTACGATGTTGGTCCCATTCAGCTGTACCCAGTTTTCTTAAAGGGGTCGCAATGTAGATGGACTTCTTCATATCTGTCGGAATCTCTCCTGTGTCAAAATATTGTTTATAGTTTTGTGACTGCCTTTAAATTCCCACTTCATCCAGGCTGTTATCAATTCAGATGGGATATCATCAGGTCCTGGCACCTTAAACCACTTTTCATCTTGCGAGTGCATGTCTCACTTCGTCTCCATGATAATGTGGCCATCTTCGTTGCTAAAAATGAGGAGGTGGACCTCTGTCAACGTGGAAAAACTCTTCGATGTATTCTGACCACCCTGTTAAGAATAAACTTCTTTTTCCATGATATATCTCCATCTCTCGACTTTATACAACCTGTTTTTGCAGATGATTTCTCCCTGTCACATCTTTTATTTTTTCATGCATAATTTGCTATCAAAATTTGCATTCATTTTAATTTCCTTGCACTGCATATTGATCCATTCTTCCCTTTGGGTTCATTACATTTTTTCTTAACCAGTTTGTCGAGTTCTTTATACTTCTTTCATCTACTTTTGCCTTTCTCCTGTTTTCCATTAGGTTTAAAATCTTGGGGCTCATCCACTTCTTATGTTCCTTCTATTTATGACTGGGATATATTTTTTTGCTGCCTCGCTGATGCTATCTTTCATCATCTGCCATTTTTCCTCTGTAGTGGTGAGTTGATCTAGGCCATCGAATTTGTTTCCAACTTTGATCTTGTATTTTTCTTTGATTTCTTCGTCAGTTTGTAGCATGTTCATTTGCAGTTTTGGTGTTCTTTTTGCTTTTGACAACTTGTTCAATTTTAGTCGC
>CM054161.1:31935624-31945624 GCA_028751875.1 Rapana venosa | reverse complement strand
AGAGAAAGGTGGTGGTGGGGTGGTGGTGGGTGGTGGGTGGGGTGGGGTAGGGGGTGGGGTGGGGTAGGAGAATAACCCCTGTGTTCTTCCCTGAGGGGTAAGGAACTAGGAGAGGGACTGGGACAGGGTGTGGTATGGTGTGGTGGTGTGGTAAGGTGTCCTTAAATGTATTTCTTGTCGCTAACTGGAACACTCGCTTTTTCCCCCCAAAGCTAAGATTAAGCAGCATGGAGCGTGGGTTACCAATTAGAGTTTGTGCGCGCCTTGGCTTCAGTAATACTAATAATGATAATAGTAATAATAATAATAATAATAAATGGAACGCTGTTGAGGCCCTATGCTCCGCTAGGAGCTATAAGGAATAAGAAGAAGAAGAAGAAGAAGAAGAATATAGCACTGTATCTTGCACAAACAAATCAAAGGGCTTGCACTCAACTCATTCTTACACAGTCATGCAACCAATAGCAAGTAATAGTTCTAACAAGTCCAAATGCACACACACACACACACACACACACAAACATGCAGACTACACACTTTGGCAGGGTGATGAGATTTTTGGCTGTTGAAAATCAGGGACAGCTATGAAATGCAACAGGAGAGGAAAATCTTAGGTTTGAAACAAATATGTCTTGAGGCCGGATTTAAAAGTGTCACAAGAAGGCATTTGGCGAAGAGAGATAGGGATGCCATTCCAGATCAATGGACAGTACAGTTTTGCTCAGTTCACCCAGCTGTAAATGGGTACCTGCCCTCTTTAGGGTCAGGGAAAGGTAAAACAGCGAGGGAGAGGAGATGGGCGCCGCCCTCAATATGCTGGCCCCTTGAGAAGCTGAGGTCTCTGACGCCTTGCTCCCCTACGACCACATAAGTTATGGGACACCTTTACCTTTAACTGGATAAAAAGTGTTCAACTACCACGAACCTGGTCCAAACAGTCACTGGAGATTTATTTTTCTTTTTAAAAACAAAAACTGGTTAGCACATGGTTTCAATATATCCTCCCGATGAGACTATAAACCGAGGCCCTGTGTGCCAACACACGCAGAAATTTTGCCCACACGTTAAATCCTGTTCCACTTTTCATAAGAGTAGGCCATTGTGTGCCAGTGGGAACAAATGACAGAATTTACAAAAACCGCATACACACGGGACTGGATGTAAAAATGCACATAAGTGCTTATTCCATTATCCTCGACATAAAAAAGTAAAATGAATGAATCTATCAATACACAAGAAAACTCGAATTAATAATAACAATATAAAAAGCTCAGTCAAGACTAAGACTGGAAAACTTAAAAAACGAAAACTTTCTGAACTTTCCTAGGAAGGGAAAACAATCTTGTTTGTTGTTTTTACACCCAAATTTGCACACTCACATTGTCATTATCTCTCTCTCTCTCTGTCTCTCTGTGTCTGTCTGTCTCTGTCCCTCTCTCTGTGTCTCTCCCTTCCTCCTCTCTCTCTCTCTTTCCCTTTGTCTCTCCCTTCCTCCCTCTCTCTCCTTTCTCTCTTTGTTTCTCCCTCTCTCTCTCTGTCTCTCCCTTCCTCCCCCCCCTCTCTCTCTCTTTGTCTCTACCTCTCTCTCTCTGTCTGTCTCTCCCTTCCTCTCTCTCTTTGTGTCTCTTTGTCTCTCCCTCTCTCTCTCTCTCTCCTCTCTCTCCCCTCTCTCTCTCTCTCTCTCTCTCCCTCTCCACCCCCTCCTCTCTCTCTCTCTCTCATCATTGTCTCTCTCATTATTAAGAACCCTCAGATTTAGAATGTGTTTGTCTTGCAATTTTATCTACAGTCTGTCCCATTTTTAGCAGCCAACCTGGTAAAGGAAAGGCTGTGAGAAGGTCAAGTTTCCACAACAAGAATTGTCAGACCCCAGGGGGGGCAGAAGGGAACATTTTCATTGCGTAAGCCTGTCCACTTTGGGACAATCACCTCTTAAGGACACAGCAGAGAAAAATGGGTGGGGGAGGGGGGAGGGGAGGAGAGGTGGGCAGAGGGGGGTAGGAGGGTGCCCATGGAGACTTTCATTCACACACCTTGACTGCTTGGAGGTTTTGGGTGTTCAGGGTTGTGTAGTGGAATAATTTGGAATTGTGTGACTTTTTTGGATGGGGGGTGGGGGGTAGGTGGGGGAAGGCTTCTGTCTGTTTGTTTGTTGGTTGGTCGGTTGGTTGATTTGTGAAAAAGAGAGAAAGAGAGAGAGGGGTGAGAAGAGACAGAGAGAGAGGGGGGATCAGAGAGAGAGAGATGGGGGGGGGGAGAGGGTGAAGAGAGAGACAGAGAGAATGAGAGAGAGACAGACAGACAGAGAGAGGGACACAGAGAGAGATGGGGGCAAGAGAGAGAGAGAGAGAGGAAGAGAGAGAGAGAGAGAGAGAGAGAGAGAGAGAGAGAGACAATGACAATGACAATGACAATGACAATATTTTATTGTAATAAGCTGTTAAAGCCCATTTACAAGGGGACAGTGGGAAGGGGACTGGGCACAAAACACGTATTTTCAGAAATACAGATGTATCATTTCTACAGCCCAAATGGTCGACATGGCATGGATTCCACGACATGGTGAAGTGTTTTACATTACGATTCAGATGAATTGGTGCCTAACACTTTCGCCCATTGCTAATGGGGAAAGGGAGGGGGAGGGTAACAACAACCACAAACATCATTTAAACACCGAGTCTGTGACAGGGCTTCCTGTCCCTACATTCCGTCTGATCCGGTAACTCATGCTCTTTCCAACACGTGAAAAACCTAACTCACAATATGCCTAACCTCCTGTTTTGCTCTCTCTCTCTCTCTCTCTCTCTCTCTCTCTCTCTCTCTCTCTCTCTCTCTCACACACATATGCACACACATATGCATGCACACACGCACACACACACGCACGAACACACACACGCACGAACACGCACACACGCACGCACAAACACACGCACGCACACACACACGCACGAACATACACAACACACACATACACACACGGCGCACGCACGCACAAGAGGGTGCGCATGCACACACACACACACACTCACACACGCACATATACAGGCAACCACAGTCACTTCTAACCCAGAAAAAATCTGATAGCATCCATCATAACATGTAAAACATCCAGTCCAGCACTAATTCTGTCTTTGATTCTGTCACGATCGGCAGGTGTCCACAGCTGCAGCTTGGAATAAATGTCTTTTTCCTCCTGAGTCAGTTGCCTGGTGTTCTTTTTTGCAAACCAAAAGTAATCAGCAGGGTTGTGAGTGTCATCTGTCCAGATAAACTGAAAAATCATATCTTCACTTTCACAAATGATAGTATCAGGTATTTCATCAGAGCTATACACATTAAGAAAGTCCTTGTTTCTAGAAACGTCCCTGAGATTTCTCTGCAGGATCTGTTTCTCAGCCCACCCACATAGTTCTTTATAGTATCTCCACTGTAGCCTGCATCCGAATCTGATCTAGATATTCGTCACAGTCCTCCCCCTCCATCATAATGTCAGGTACAGGCACCTCAACCAGGTCAATTCCACCTTGTTGTTCAGCGACTGTGTCAGCTTCCAACACTGTGACAGCACCTGACGCACCGCGATAATCATGTGTGGGAAGCAACGATTGCGAAGGCATGTGGTTTGGAGAGGCTGGGGTGTTGGTGTGTGAGACAGACTGGGTGATGGGGGGTGTTGGCATAAACAAACTTGGCGAAGTTTCGAATGGGAACAATGCACTTGCCTTGTCTTCTTGCCTTTCCTCTGTCTGTCTCCTCTCCTCTGCCCGCCTCCTCTCCTCTGCCCTGCCTGTCTCCTCTCCTCTGTCCTTCGTGGGTCCCTGTTGGTCTGACTGGGAGGCTTTCTGCGGAAGTACACAGGTGTTTGTTGACCCGCCATGTTCCCATCACTTGAGCCAGCCTTCAGTCGAAGCACAACAGTCGTTTGCTCGCCTTCTCCACAGACTTTCCATGAGGTGATGCAGTGTTGTTGCAGCAGGGCACCTAGCGTCACTTCCAGCGTTGTTGGTAACCCGACAACTGGCATGGTGCTGGTTTATTTGGCAATTTAAACACAAAATTTACACAGCAAAATTTCGCCCTGCCTATATCCAAGGGAGATCACCCCGAGCTCGAGAGAGAGAGAGAGAGAGAGAATGACGAGAGAGAGACAGACAGACAGATAGATAGACAGACAGAGACAGAGACACGCAGAGAGAGAGAGAGAGAGGCAGACAGACAGACAGAGACAGAGACACGCAGAGAGAGAGAGAGAGAGAGGCAGACAGACAGACAGAGACAGAGACACGCAAAAGAGAGGAGAGAGAGAGAGAGAGAGAGAGAGAGAGAAGAGAGAGAGAGAGAGAGAGAGAGAGAGAGAGAGAGAGAGAGAGAGAGAGAGGCAGTCAGACAGACAGAGAAAGACTTCAGACTTCAGACTTCAGATATTTATTCAGATAGGTCAAAGCCCCTTCTGAAGGGGTGAAAACATACAAAAGCGCTAGTATACAGCCATTTGCTGTCAAGTTATCGTTGAAAAAATAAAATCATTCAATGAACTTTTGTTAAAACTGAAAAATTTACATTTGGCTACTATCTCTTATTCTCTTCAAAGATTTATACAGAAATATTGCTAGATTTTTAACAGTTTGCTCATTTTCAGATGACATAAGTTGAGCTAACCTGACCAATGATGGGTAGTTCCAATAGGTTTGCAGAATCAATTCTTTTCTCAGATCTCCAAGAACTGGACATTCCAAAACAACATGAGTTTCATTTTGAGTTGCTAATTTACACAAATTACAAATCAAATTCTCATTTTCGTCTTTAGCATATCGTTTCAAATGTACAGCAATATCTGATACACCACATCTAAATTTTGACAATGCATGTTTAACATACTTGTTCATTTCTATCAACGTATACTGTTCAATACACAGTGACGTTTTAAATGTTCAGACAGAGAAAGAGACACGCAGAGAGAGAGGCAGACAGACAGACAGAGACAGAGATACGAAGAGAGAGAGAGAGAGCGGCAGACAGACAGATAGACAGAGACAGAGACTCGCAGAGAGAGAAAGAGCGAGAGGCAGACAGACAGACAGAGACAGAGACTCGCAGAGAGAGAGAGAGCGAGAGGCAGACAGACAGATAGACAGAGACAGAGACATGCAGAGAGCGAGAGGGAGAGAGAGGGGCAGACAGACAGAGACAGAGAGAGACAAACAGACACACAGACCGACAGACCGACAGACACACAGACAAGGGAAGGAGGGGGGGGGGGGGTGTTAGAAAGAATGAGAGGAGTAGGATGAGGGGAACAAAAACAACAGCAAAGAAGGAGCTTTCTGAAAAGACCTAAAAATATATTTTTTTTAAAGATAAGAAGGAGGAGACAGGAAGAAAAGGCATAAAGCAGAACCAAAGAGAGGGATAGAAAAGAGGGAATTCCTGGCACATAATTTTTCAGAAGGTGAGGGATGCTATATATTATACTCACAACCCCCCCCCCCCCCCCCAAGCATCAGAAAGTGGGAAAAAGAGTGTTAAAAAGAAAATGAAAAACCAGGTAAGTAAACAAAACAAAAACAGAAAACAAACAACAAAAAATAATAATAAATTCGTGAAAGGTTTTGAGATCATTATGTAAACAAAGCGTTTTTAAAAAAAAATCTTTTATATCGAGGATAATGGAATAAGCACTTATGATTTTTTTACATCCGGTCCCGGTGTGTATGCGGTTTTGTCAATTCTGTCATCTGTTCCCACAGGCGTTTCACTGACAGTGTGTTCTGCGCATGCGTGTGCAAGATTTGAATGCAAGGGCTTTGATGAGTGTGCTTTTACAAGATTCATCGCTATAAAAAAAAAAATCCATATACTATATTGTTCGAAATGTAGCATAAACCTTGAGATATCTAATCTGTAAAAGAAGTAAATAAAAGGTAGAAGGATGAACTGGAAACAGTTCGAACCCCGACCGTCAGACTGCAAGTTTAAACGCTCTAACTAACAAAGCAAAACAATAAATTAGAACAATCAAAATCAATCATTCTTTTTCCTCACCGAAGCTAATACAGCAACTATTACTGTCGTATATATATATATATATGTAAAGCACAAAAATTAATGCTACGTGCTGCCCCTAAGCGCCTGACAAGTCAGGCCTAGCACATCGACTTGGGCGTGGGAGAGAACTGCTACCTTTGTCTTTCTGGGGGAAAAAACTGGCAGGAGATTGGACCCTGAAGGCAAAAGCAAAAGGACAAGAAGGAGGTGACAGGAAGAAAAGGAAGGAACAAAGGTAGAAATAAAGAGAGGGATAGAAAAGAGGAAATTCCTGGCATAGAAAGTTGGGAATCTATTTGTTCTGACAGGCCCACGGCAACCCCACGGGGGAAAAATCAATCATTAAAGGCAAACAAACAAACAACATAACAGCAACACAACAGACCAATCAATAAGACAAAGGGATAAGCACTCAAAATAAACTAATAACAAAAGACATTAGAACGTGTATCTTTTACTACAAAATTGGTATACACATCTGTGTTGATTGATTGAATGATTGATTTTATTCTTTTATTTCGAGGATAATGGATTAAGCACTCATGTGCTTTTTTTCATCCAGTTCCCCGTGTGTATGCAGTTTTGTCAATTTTGTCATCCGTTCCCACCGGCACAAAATGGCCTACTCTTCCGAAAAGCGGAACAGGTTTTAACGTGTGCGCAAGATGTTCTGCGTGCGTTCGCACACGGGATCTCAGTTTATATAGTCTCATCCGAAGGACTTTTGGGGAGAGTGGAGTCGGCACTGATGTTAACTCCAGAGGAAAAATCCTCTTGAACGAGATTCGAACCCGGGTTAGCAGATCACGAATACATCACTCTAACCACCAGGCTATCCAAAGAGAGAGAGAGAGAGAGAGAGAGAGAGAGAGAGAGAGAGAGAGAGAGAGAGAGAGGAGAGGAGAGAGAGAGAGAGAGAAGAGAGAGAGAGAGAGAGAGAGAGAAGACAAAGACAAATTCTTTATTTCGAGGATGATGAATAAGCACTCGTGTGCTTTTTTATATCCAGTCCCCGCCCTTACGGATATATATATTCATATATATATATATATATGAAGAGAGAGAGAGAGAGAGAGAGAGAGAGAGAGAGAGAGAGAGAGAGAGGAGAGAGAGAGAGAGAGAGAGAGAGAGAGAGAGCACAACACAAAACACAACACAACACAACACAAAACACAACAACACAACACAACACAAGTGTCGGAAAATTTCACACACTTTCCCGACGATTAGTCCATCAATTCTTCTTCTTCTTATTATTATTAGTTTTATGAGTTTCGGGGTCTCCCCGCTAACTGTGATCGGATTTTCCCGATTAGTACACAGGGGCTAGCTAACTTTCTGGCTAGCAGTCTAGTCTAGTCTTTGCCTTCTGGGAGGGAGGGAGCGCTGGCGTTAGTCCCAGTGCTTCCAGCAAGGAGTTCCAGATGGCCCTCTGCTTTAGCTTCTGGCTAATCCCCGAAGATGGATCGCCTCTGTCTCTTTCTTTCAACCTCATCCATTGTGCTTCTCTCTCTGACTGTCTAGTCTGAGTGTGTGTGTGTGTGTGTGTGTGTGTCTGTGTCTGTGTCTTGTCTGTCTTTCTCTGTCTCTGTCTGTCTGTGTCTGTCTGTCTCTGTCTGTCTGTCTGTCTGTCTGTCTGTCTCTCTCTCTGTCTGTCTGTCTCTCTCTCTCTCCTCTCTCTCTCTCATCTCTCTCTCTCTCTCTCTCTCTCCTCTCTCTCTCTCTCTCTCTCTCTCTGTGATTGACTGTTGTGTGTGTGGTGTGTGTTGTGTGTGTGTGTGTGTGGTGTGTGTGTGTGTGTGTGTGTGTGTGTGTGTGTATGTGTGTGTAGTGTGTGTGTGTGTTGTGTGTGTGTGTGTGTGTGTGTATGTGTGTGTATGTGTGTGTAGTGTGTGTGTGTGTGTGTGAGTGTGTGTGTGCGTGTGCGAGCGTGTGTGTGTGTGCGTGTATGTGTGTGTGTGTGTGTGCGTGTGTGCTTGTGTGTGTGTGTGTGTGCGTGTGTGTCTGTGTGTGTGTCTGTGTGTGTGTCTGTGTGTCTGTGTGTGTGTTTATTTTTATTTTTTTTACTTTATTTTATCCTTTTATATCGAGGATAATGGAATAAGCACTTATGTGGTCTTTTTACATCCAGTCCCTGTGTATATGCGGTTTTGTAAATTTTGTCATCTGTTCCCACCGGCACACAATGGCCTACTCTTACGAAAAGCGGAACAGGATTTAACGTGTGCGCAAGATGTTCTGCGTGCGTTCATACACGGGGCCTCGGTTTATAGTCTCATCCGAAGGACTTTCGGGGAGAGTGGAGTCTGCACTGGTGTTAACTCCGGGGGAAAATATCCCCTTGAACGGGGATCGAGGCAATCTTATTCAATCCTTTTTTTTTTTTTATTGTCCTCGATTAAAGGAAAATTGTTTTGCAGCGATTGAAAAAACATATCTCAATAACAAATAAGATATAGACATATATAGATTTGAACGCACATAATAAAAGGTAACATTTGACATGATGGTTTGGGGTAAGAACCATTGGGCGTGTCAAGTGTTCAAAGTTGAGTCAGAACGTGGTTTTGGAATAGTGTGGATGTCTCAAGAAGTGGGTAGCAAGCATCGGTTTAGTTCTGAGTTTAAAGACAGACCCATTTGTTGATAATAATGAACAATACTGGCGCTCAGATATCGAAGGTAAAGATAAATACTACTAGTTGGGTTTTTTTCGTTTTAAATATACATTCAGGCTGAAAAAATATCTTCGAACAGTCACTGAAATATGGCATTTAATTTGTTTATATATATATTTATTTATTCTTTTATTTCGAGGATAATGGAAGGGTAAGAGTAGGCCATTGTTTGCCGGTCGGAACAGATGACAGAATTTACAAAACCGCATACACACGGGGACTGGATGTAACAAACACTTGGGTGCTTATTCCATCATCCTCGATGTAAAAGAATAAACTAAAACGAAAAAAACTAAACTCTCTACATGCCTCCCCTCTCTTTCTCTCTCACTCACCCTTTCTTTCCTTCTCTCCCCCTTTCTCTCCCCTCTCCCTCCCCCTCTCTCCCTTTCTCACTCTCTTTCTCTACCGCTCTCCCCCTCTCTACCTCCCTCCTCCCCCTCTCTCTCAATCATTTTGAAAGCAAGATAGATTACATGTAAACAATGAATCTGACATGGGTGAAACATGGCAGGTAAGGGATGACCCGCTGAATAATAATAATAATAATAATAATAATAATAATGATGATGATGATGACGATGACGATGACGATGAGATGATGATGATGATGATATAATAATAATAATAATAATAACAATATAATAATAATAATAATAAATGGAATTTATATAGCGCTATATCTTGTAAAAACAAATCAAAGCGCTTATGACATGCTTAATAAAATCATGGCATGTTTTGAAAAGATGGCAAAGGACACATGTCTTCTTTTTTTTTTAAATGGCATAGTAAATGTTGTCTTGAAAAAGATGGCAAAGTACATTTGTCTTGGAAAAAGGATGGCAAAGTACATTTATCTTTTTTTTTTTAAAGATGGCAAAGTCCATCTGTCTTGAAAAAGATGGCAAAGTACATTTGTTTTGAAAAAGATGGCAAAGCACGTTTATCTGGAAAAAATGGCAAAGTATATTTATCTGGAAAAATATGGCAAAGAATATTTATTTTGAAAAAGATGGCAAAGGACACATGTCTTGAAAAAAATGGCAAATGAGACTAGTCTTGAAAAAGATGCCAAAATACATTTGTCTTGAAAAGATGGCTAAAGACACTTAAAAATATGGCATAGACACTTGAAAAAATGGCAAATGACACTTGTATTGAAAAAGATGGCAAAGGATATTTGTCTTGAA
Organism: Rapana venosa; assembly: GCA_028751875.1. NCBI lineage: Eukaryota > Metazoa > Mollusca > Gastropoda > Neogastropoda > Muricidae > Rapana > Rapana venosa. The sequence goes on along the minus strand of CM054161.1, from coordinate 31,935,708 downwards.
AAAGATGGTAAATTAAACTTGTCTTGCAACAGATGACAAAAGACACATGTCTTGAAACAGATGGCAAAAGACACATGTCTTGAA
>CM054161.1:31915624-31923124 GCA_028751875.1 Rapana venosa | reverse complement strand
TGATGGTGATCGTGTACTGTTTTCAGAATTATATATTTGATATTATCTTTGAAACACACACTCTCTCTCTCTCTCTCTCTCTCTCTGTCTCTCTCTCTCTCTCTCTCTCTCTCTCTCTCTCTCTCTCTCTCTCTCTCTCTCTCTCTCTCTCACGCTCTCTCTCTCTCTGTCTGTCTCTCTGTCTCTGTCTCTGTCTCTTCTTTTCCACGCCTTTTATCGTTTTGCTTATAGTTATAGTGTATCCTGATGTGTACCATTTGACAATGTGTAGATGTTTATTTTTATGACATTAAGTTTGGTTGTTATTTTTCTTGGTTTTGTTGTTATTCTTGTTGTTGTTTGTTTTTTTTCTTTTTTTTTCTTTTTTTTTTGTTGGTTTGCATTTTTCTTTCTTTTGCTTGTTTCTTTATTTTGGTTGGGGGATTTTCGGGGTGGGGGTGGAGGGGGGTGTTTTTAGGGTTTTCTTTTAGTTGTTTGTTTGTTGTTGTTGGTTTTGTTGTTGTTGCTGTTGTTTTGGGGTTGTTGTTTTGTTTTGAAAAAGATTATTTCCCTTTGTTTCTACTGTGTGAGAGTATAAGTATTGGAATATTATTAAGATGTATCCCTACGGGCGGGGACTGGATGTAAAAAAGCACACGAGTGCTTATTCATTATCCTCGAAATAAAAGAATTTGTCATTGTCAGTCATTGTCATTGTCATTGTCTTGCTCTCTCTCTCTCTCTCTCTCTCTCTCTCTCTCTCTCTCTCTCTCTCTCTCTCTCTCTCTCTCTGTCTCTCTCTCTCTGCGGACGCGCGCGGCGCGCGCGCGTGTGTGTGTGTGTATGTGTGTGTGTGGTGGTGCGTGCGTGCGTGCGTGCGTGCGTGCGTGCGTGTGTTTATTTTAATTTTTATTATATTTTATTCTTTTATATCGAGGATAGTGGAATAAGCACTTATGTGCTTTTTTTTTTACATCCAATCCCCGTGTGTATGCAGTTTTGTAAATTCTGTCATCTGTTCCCACCGGCACACAGTGGCCTACGCTTACGAATAGAGGAACAGGATTTAACGTGTGCGCAAGATGTTCTGCGTGCGTTGGCACACGGGACCTCGGTTTATAGTCTCATCCGAAGAACTTTGACATTGTGTGTGCGTGCGTGCGTGCGTGTGTGTGTGTGTTCTTTTTCTTCTTCTTAGTTTCCTTGTTTCTAAGTTTATATCTCAATAATATATATATATATATATATATATATTTATTCTCCCCCCTCCCCCTCCCTTTTTCTTTCTTTTCTTCAAGCCCTCTGCGCAGGAACTCCGACAGACGCCGAGTCTGAGATGCCGCAAAGCGTCACGGAAGGTGACGTCATCAATGAGATATTACGTCATCGCGGTGACGTCAAACACGGCTTACCGAAGCTGGACTCGCCATTGACGGTCTCTTTGACTTTATACGTGAACACAGTTGCTGAAGCAGTAAGTTCAGCTGTTAAAAACACGCTTCGTTTGAGCCCGAAACCTTTCCCACCCTATTCCTAAGACCACGACTGCTGCCTATCTGGGTGCTAGTCTTTCGGACGAGACGATAAACCCGAGGATCCCGTGTGGTTAACACATAATTTTTTAGCGCGCGTGAAAGAACCCTCGGCAACATGAGAGTTAGGTTTCCCTGTTAAAATTCTGTAGAGAAGTCCGCTGTGATTGGGAAACAAATACAGTTGGAGATAGGAAAAGAAGAAAAAAATTAAAATGGGTGGCGTTGTTTTTGTGGCGATGCGCTCTCCCCGGGGAGAGCAGCCCGAATTTCATGTAGTGAAATCTGCTGCGACTTAGAGTGGTATACAATACAATACTCTTTTTCATTTTATTTTAAACAATATCTTTGATTTATGGTTGATGTTTTGTTTAGTTTTTTTTGGTTTGTTTTTGTTTTTGTTGGGGTTTTTTTAAAAAATGTCCATTGAGTACTTGGTGATACAGACCAGTCACACTAAAATACCTATAGACACACCATCTGTCTGTCTGTCTGTCTGTCTGTCTGTCTTGGGAATAAAGATTATCAATCAATCAATCAATTAATCAATCAATCTCTCTCTCTCTCTCTCTTCTCTCTCTCTCTCTCTCTCTCTCTCTCTCTCTCTCCTCTCTCTCTCTCTCTCTCTCTCTCTCTGAGTGCACTGCACTTCACTGTAATGCACCACACTTCACTTCACTGTATTATACTACAATGCACTGCACTTTGTTGCACTTCACTTCATTGCACTGCACTGTACTGCACTCTGCTACACTGCACTGCACTCTGCTACACTGCACTGCACTGTACTGCACTCTGCTACACTGCACTGCACTGTACTGCACTCTGCTACACTGCACTGTACTACATTGCACCAGACTGTACTGCACTGCACTGCACTCCCCTACACTGCACCAGACTGTACTGCACTGCATTGCATTGCACAGCACTGCACTACACTACATTACATACGATACGAAGCGATACACCACACCAACACTACACATTGGGGTTTTTTTAAAAAACCCCTTTAAGGGGAAACCAAAATACCACTAAATTTTCCTAAAAACCCCACCAAATTTCCCCCCCCCCATGCCAAACGTCATCGAATACAATCCCTATCAAACCAATCCACCCATCAAACAAAACCAACTCTCCATATCTTTCTTACACCAAACCTAACTCATTTTCCCTTTAACAACCCACGCCTTTCCCCAAACCTTTCCTACCAAACACATAAACCACATTCCCAAATTTGGGGTTGTTTTTTACGATCGACTTTGGGAAAATTTTCATATTATTGCCCTTTAGATGGTAAAATACATTACCTTCATTTATTTAAACCACTTATAAACCTAAAATACGAAATGACCACTTAAATCTTCTTGTTGGCACCCTACACGACAGACCCGATCTGATGAAATCATTGATCACAGCAACTTACTCACACTAATACATACAACATCATGACCTTACACTGACATTCTGACTGCCTGCAAACGCTTCGATAACACCTTATCAACACAACAAAATCCATCTTCATCCACAACCATCACCACCCAATCTATCAACCCACACACCTATCTCTACCCTACATCTCAATACTACTCCCTTATTCCAACCACACATAACATCATCAGCACACAACTACAAACTCACTTTCAACCATCACTACACTTCACTCTCCTCAACACCACATTAATCTCCTTACTACACATACACTCATTTACAAACCCCACAACTCACAAAATACATGCAGTTTTACTGACTCAGCTATCACTCATTACTACATTGCACTTAGACTGTTAACATCACTCACATCACCACAATACACCACACTTAACGACTGCTACTTTCACAGCATGACTCAACTTACACCACATACAACATCACATACACAAACACATCACACTGCCCCATCCCAACATCACATCTCCCACACTACAATCACATAACCATACTCCCCTCACATCACACCCATCACTACTACATCACACCACACACCCACCACAACATCACTCCACCAATACACACCACACCACACCACACAACTCACATCACACCACACCACCACATACATCAACTCACACCACCCACATCACTTCACACCACCACCTCACTACACTACTTCACTCCACACCACACTACATCACAACACCACGCCCACATCACACACCAACAACATACTCACATCACACTACACACACACACACCACACCACATACACCACACCACACCCAACACAACCACACCACCACCCAACACATAACACACCACACCTACAATACACTACACCACACACACTCAACAACATCACACCCACACCAAACACCACACCCACCACCCAACATCACATCACACCACACAAACCACACACACCACCCAACACACAATCACACCACACACACCACACCACACACCAACATCACATCACACCACCACTCATACACCACACCCAAACCACACACCCACCACACTACAACACACACCAACCACCAACACCACATCCCACCCACCACACTAACCACCACATCCACCAACACCACATAAAACACCCCCCACACACCACACCACACTCCCAACATCACATCACACACAACCAACACCACACTACACCAAAACACTCACACACACCACACACCCACAACCAACTACACCACACACATCACACACACACACCACACCACACCACCCAACACACCAACATCACACACACCACACTACACACATCACACACAACACACACACAACAACCACCCAACACCACATCACACCACACCACACTACACTACCACACCAAAACCACCCACCCCATCACATCACCTACACCACCAACTCAACAACCCACTACCACCCCACACACCCACACCACACACACACTACACCACACCACCACACCACCACACACAAACCCACAACCACCACACACACACACCACACACCACACTACACCCAACACACCACCAACACACCAAACCCACACCACCCCACCCCACACACACCACACAACACCACACAACACCACACCCACACCAAACACACCACCCACATCCACACCAACCACACTACACCACATCACACACACAACAACCACACACACCACACACACACCACCCAAACTTCACATCACACCAACTCAACCAAAAACACTTACACCACCACCAACTCCCCAACACTACACCACCACACACCCAACATCACATCACAAACCACACTACACCCACCACACCACCCAAACCAACACAAAACCACACCACACCACACACACACCAAAATCACACAACCACACCACCCAAATCACATCACACCACCCCAACACCACACCACATACACACACCACACACCACACACACCACACACACCAACACACACAAACACCCACACACATCACACCATCACCACACACACCACACCACTAACACACACCACACACAACCACACCAACACACCACACAACACCAACACATCAACACCACCACCCAACATCACCCCCACACCACACCCACATCACATCACACAACACACACTACACCCACCACATCCACAACACACAACCACACCACACCACCACAACACACCACACCACACACACCACACCACACAACACCACCCAACATCACATCATACCACAACCACACTTCACACATCCACACATCTACCCAACTCACACCACACCACCACCACCCACCACATCACCACCACCACACCACACCACACCCACTACCCACAACCCCACCCATCACACACCACCACACCACCCACCACACCCACACACCATCACCCCACCCACTCACCACACCACCACATCCCACACCACCACACCACACCACCACACACCACACACAACACCACAACCCCAGACCCACACCACACTCCACACCACCAACACCACTCACCATCACACCAAAACCCACACACCACACACCACACACCACCACACCACACAAACCACCCACTACACCACACACACCACACCCATCACCACCAACACCACACACACACCACACCACCAACCACCACCAGCCACCACCTACCCACACCACCCACCAAACCACACCACCACCACCAACCCACACCCACCACCACCACACCACACACACCCCACCCACACACACACCACACACCACAACACAACCCCACCCACCACACCACACCCCAACCACCACCACACCAACACAACAACCCCCACCACACCCCACCCCCACCACCACACCACAAAACCACCACACCACACCCCACTCACCACACCACACACACACACCACCCAACACCCACCACACCAACCCCACACCACCACCCAACACACCACCCACCAACACCACTGCACCACACCACCACACCAACACACAACCACACCACCCCACCACCACAACCACCACCACCAACCAAACACACACCCACCACACACCACCCACCACCACCACACCACCCACCACCCACCCACCACCACCCACCCCACACCACACCACAACCACCACACCACCACACCACCACCACCACACCACACCACCACCAAAACTCACCACCACCACACACCTCACCACAACACCACACACCACCACCACTTCCACCACCCACCCCCACACCTCACACACCACCACACACCACACCACCAACACACCAACACACCACCACCAACCACCACCATCCACCACCACCACCCACCACAACACCACCACCACATCCACCAACACACCACCAACACCACAACACCACCACCCACACACACCACCACCAACCCACCACCACCACCACCAACACCCCAAAACCACACCACACACTCCCCCACCACACCCCACAACCTCACCACACCCACACAACCCCCCAGCACCACTCACCCACCAACACCACCACACCACACCAACCCACCAACCCACACCACCCACACCAAAACACCCACCCACACACAACCACACCCCCCAACACCCACACCCAACACCACCCCCACCACACCCACCAAACCCACACCACCAACACAACACACCACCACACACACAAAACACACCACCACCCACCCCCCAACCACAAACACCAACACCAACCCACCCCAACCCACACCCACCCACCCACACCACACCACCCACCAAACCACCCACCACCCACCCACACAACACACACCACATACAACCACCACACACACACCCAACACACCCCCCCCCCCACACCACAACACCACACCACACCCCACACACCCACCCAACCCACAACACCACACCAACCACACACCACCACTCACCACACTAACACCACCACCCATCCAACAACACCACCAAACCACCTCCACCACCACCCAACCACCACCACCACCACCACCACCAACACCACCACACACCCCAACACCACCAACCCATCACCCACACAACACACCCCCACACACAACCACACCACCCCCCACACACAACCACCACAACCCACCCACCACACCACCCACCCCACCACCACCACCCACCACACCCCACACCACCACACACCCCACCCCACCAACCCACCACACACACTACAACACCACCACACACACAACCCCCACCACCAACACCCCCACCACCACCAACACACCACCACCACAACCACCCCCCCACCCCACACACACCACACCAACACCACACCCCACCCCATCACCACCACCTCACAACCACCACCACACCAACCAACACCACCACCACCCACCCACCACCACACCACCAACACCACACCCCCACACAACCACCACACACACAACCACACACCCCCACTACCACACCACCACCACACCACCCAACAACACCCCACCACAACCACCAAAATACCCCCAAACCACCACACCCCCACACACCTACAACCCCACCCCACCACCCACACACCACCACCACCACCCCACAACACCACCAACACCACACCACCAACCACCACCACCACACCACCACCACACCCCCACCACCACACACACCACCCCACACACCCACACCACACCACACCACACCAACACCACCAACACCACCACACCCCCAAACCACAACCCACCACCACCTAA
>CM054161.1:31900624-31910624 GCA_028751875.1 Rapana venosa | reverse complement strand
GTTGTGTTGAGATTGCCTTCAGCTGTGACAAACTCTTAACACAACAGTCTGCACTCTCCTTTGTTAAAGGAGGTAAAAAAATCCTCTGAAGTCGGAGTATGGCTGCCTATAGGGCGAGGTACTTCACAACAGTTGTACACGCAAACTTCTCATCCAGTGTGTGAAATTTCAATCTCAACAGTGATTCCCAGGTGGGATGATGAGTAAGTCAGAGGGCACATTCTGGGTGACCCCCTCTCAGAGTGTTAAGCTGGGGAACACACAACAACAACAACAACAACAATACAATGCGATACAAAAAGAACAGCCATGCCACTCTGCACGATACGACACGACACACGACATGACACCACACCACAACGCAACACAACACAAGTGTATCATGCCGTGTCATGCTGTGTGCTATATAGCTATCATCATTTATAGGAAATCCACTCGTTCGTAACCTTGGCAGGGCCCCACCAGGAGTAAAACTGCTGAGCCTTACTGACCAGGTCACGGTGACCTACAATGGCACGGTTCGTTACTACCCCTTCGTGGCCATGCCCGCCTTCTGTGACGTCATTCGAGACAAGACCAATGACAGTGCTTCATTTTCCTGTCAGCTCAAGTGGGTATCCTTTAAAAATTGTTGTGTCATTTGTTTTGCCCTTCGTGGGATATTTAAAGAAAGTGTTTGAAGAAGAAGAAGAAGAAGAAGAATACAATAATAACAATAATAATAATAACAATAATAATAATAAGTGGAATTTATAAAGCGCTATATCTTGCAAAAAACAAATCAAAGCGCTTTCATTCATCCTACTCATAAACACATGCAGCCAGTTACAATTAATAGGTTTAAAAAAAAAAACAAATTCAAATGTCTACATACACTCTCGCACGCACGCACGCACGCACATACACGCACACTCACACACACATAAAGGTTGTACACTCTGGCATAGTGATGGGGTTTGGGGCAGGTGGGGGCAGGGACAAAAATGAAATGGAACAAGAGGGGACAATCTTAGCTTTGAAATAAATGTCTTGAGGCCGGATTTAAAAGTGTCATAAGAAGGCTTGTTTTGACTTGAGTAATGCAGAGCCCACCTTATAACATTTCTTTCTTTCTTTTTCTTTGGGTAGTATAATTGATGGTATTTTTTATTTTCATTTTGGGGCAGATCTCACTGAGTATAATTTATGTCTTTTGTGGTGAATTGTGACACCCTTACCTTCCCCTCAACACACACACACACACACACACACAACACACACACACTTAATGCTTGTCCTCGTTGTTATATTTTGTGCATTTTAGTTGGAACCCTGCCTGTTAAATCATCGCTGCATGCTTTCTCGGCCATCTTGATCGATAACGCGCGCGCGTGTGTGTGTGTGCTCTAAACAAATCATTTCTGCTATTCTAAAATATGGTGACAGTCGTTTATTCCTATAAAATACTTTCTTTTGTTGTTGTTGTTGTAAAGTTTCACAGCCCACCATTTTTAATACTGTTGTGAAATATCTAGGCCGTCCACGACACCACACCCTCTTCAAAAGCCTCAACTTCTTTTCCTCAGATTATCAATGTCATTGCAGTTACACTAGAATTCTATGACACTTTTAACCGACCACTGTAGCCCTGTGGTTAAAGACCGTTCGACTCCAGTCCCTAGGGTCTGTCCTAGAAGCCGTGGGTTCGAATCTTGGCAGCCCCGTCTGGTGAATTAAGGGTGGGAACTTTTTATGTTCTCCCAGGTTCTTCCAGTGCCTTCATTCCTCTCGTCTATATATACATGCAGATGATCAAAAATGGACGTTAAAGATCCGGTCAATCATGCCATTATTCGGAAACACAACATACCCAGCATGCATTCTGTACCCCAAAAAATGAGCTGCTCTGAAGTTGGAATGTGTCGGCTGGCCACTACGCATCTTTCTTAATAATAATAATAATGATGATACTACTACTACTACTACTACTACTACTACTACTACTACTACTACTAATATATGGAATTTATATAGCGCTGAATCTTGTAAAATCAGACAAATCGAAGCGCTTGCACTCAAATCATTTACACGCATGCAACTCTCCTTAAATGTAATGAACAACATATTTCAAATCCATGCGCGCGCGGCGCACACACACACACACACACACACACACACACACACACACACACACAAACTCGCGAACACACTTAGGAGGTGAAGGATGCTGTTGAAAATTAGGGACAGATATGAGGGGAAAGTCTCAGGTAGAAAATAAGTGTGTTTTGAGGCTGGATTTGAAGGTATTAAATGAAGGCTTTTGGCGAAGTGAAAGAGGGAGGTCATTCCAGGTGGATGGACCAGAAACAGAGAAAGAGCGACGGCCAACAGTGGTTTGTTTGAATCTGGGTGTTCCAAAGCACAAAGTATCTGCGGCTGAACGAAGGGAACGGGATGGAGTATACATCAAACGCTCATACAGCAACTATTGTTGTCTGTCATATGAGCGAAAATGCGTTGTTCTGCCGTTAAGCACCTGACAAGTCAGGCCCAGCACATCCAACTTCAAGGCTGGAGAGAATTGTTATATTTCAAGTCTTTCTGAAAAAAAAGGCAGAAGAATGAACCAAGAAGGCAGAAAACAGACAAACAAGGAGGAGGTGACTGGAAGAAAAGGAAAGAAGGCAGAAACGTAGAGAGGGATCGAAAAGAGGGAATTCATGGCACAGAATTTCCAGAAGGTGGGGGATGCTATTTATACTGAGACATCCACAGGAGGGTATGAAACTTTGCTTCTGCTATAATTTATAAAGGCTATAATTCTTATTGGGGGGTTGGGGGGGGACCAGATAGTTCAGTAGTCGAGCACTGGCTTTCCCCCAGCCAAGTTAAGCAACATCCAGCGTGGTTGCCAGTTGGATGGATGACCATTTGCACACCTTGGCTTCAATACAGTTCCCCAGTTCACCCGGCTGTAAATGGGTACCTGCCCTCTTTAGGGTCAGGGAAGGAAGATAAAGCAGCGAGGGAGAGAGAGGAGATGGGCGCGGAACTCAATACTTGACCCCTTGAGAAGTGGAGTTCTCTGATGCCTCGCTCCCCTACGACCTTATAGGTTATGGGACACCTTTACCTTTATCTTTTTTTTTAATGCTGGTTTTAGAAACTCCTCAGAAATGTCTGTCTCTTCCACAGAATCGGGTCATGGAGCTACGACATAGTCTACATGGATGTGGATCACCAGCATGACTTTGACCTTTTGTTGACCTATCGACCTAAAGGTCAGTGGGTCGTGACCTCTATCGAGGGCAAGAGGAACGAGGTCACCATGGCTGCCCTGAAGAAGACCTACGCCGATGTCACCTTCTCTCTCACGATTGAAGCAGGGGAGAAGTAGTGATGATGAGAGTGAGGGAGTGGACAGAACAAGACAAGACAAAACAAAACAAAAAGGGATTCAAATGTGCTGAGTGTATTTTTAATTTTTTTTAATTTTATTTTATTCTTTTATATGGAAGATAATGGAATATGCACTTATGTGCTTTTTTTACATCCAGTCCCCGTGTGTATGCAGTTTTGTAAATTCTTTCATCTGTTCCCACCGGCACACAATGGCCTACTCTTACGAAAAGCGGAACAGGATTTAACGTGTGCGCAAGATGTTCTGCGTTCGTTCGCACACGGGGTCTCGGTTTATAGTCTCATCCGAAGGACTGTTGGGGAGAGTGGAGTCTGTACTGATGTTAACTCCAGGGGAAAATATCCCCCTTGAACGGGAATTGAACCCGGGTCGTCAGATTGCAAGCCAATGTTCTGACCACTAGGCTATCCCGTCCCCCCTGTGTGTGTGTGTTTGTGAACTAGGGATATCCACCTAGAATGGAAGCCTTTGCAAATTTTAGACTGTGGAGACAAATTGTGGTGGTGGGGTGGGGGTGGGGGGTGGGGTGCATATATGATGCAGAATCCTAACTTATGTTGTCTAAGTATTATTTTGGTGTTAGAAACTATATAATATTAATCTGCTTTATATGTGGATGAGGGTTATCTATACATCTCACTGAGGAGTTAAAAAGTAAGCTTGTTTATAGAGGTATAATTCATATATCATAATTTGTATACCAGAAAGCTCTTGCTGTTGATCGGGAATGTTTCATGGAGCTTGAAAAACGGAAGTGCTATATATATATATATATATATATATGTATTCTATTTATACTATTATCATTATCACCGCCATCAATAGTATCACCACCACCATCACAACCACCACCACCACCACCACCACCACCATCATCATCATCATCATTCTATCATTACTATCATTATTATTATTATTATTATTATTATTATATCATCGTCATCATCATCACTATTATTATTTTTATCATCATCATCATCATCATCATCATCATCATTATTATTATTATTATTATTATTATTATTATTATTATTATTATACTTGCGTTACGTAGAAACTAACGTTAATCAATCATCTTCATAATTGTACATGCATGATGACAATCATCCTACTATAGGGCTGGCTCCTCTCCACGAAATCAGTCACTTCCAAGTATAAGTGATTTCACTTCGCTGACCATACGCAAAAATACGAATGTAAACTCAACTGTAGGATAGTAGTGTAACTTAGTGTGAGATCAAACAACATCAAACAAATAAACAAAATAATGTAAAACAAAGAAAATCTGTATTGTTCAGTGTTTGTTATAAAGTAATTATTTAAGACAACTTTTGGTAACACAGCTTACCATTGGTAGTACTGCACACAGGGTAATTGTAGATGAATTATTCGATAGACGTAATGAGCCATAATGTAAATGTACACAGTGATAATCATGTTTCGTGTATATATCATTTAGGGTGCTGCACTTTTTTTTCTTTATTGTTTCAGTTTTGTTTCTGTAGACCTTTCACACATTGTTTTATGGTACACTTTTCATGCTAATAGTTTTGAAAATTTTTTCTAGTATTCTATTGCTTGTTTGTTTGTTTGCTGTTTTCTTTCTTAGCTTTTTTTGAAAAGTTTTAATATTTCGTTAGTCTGTTTTATTGCTTTTGTGTATGATTCATATTGATTAGGCTTCTTCCTGTATTGATATAAGAGAATGTTGTGTTGTTGTGGTGGGGGTGGTTGTTGAGCGTTCCCCAGCTTAACATTCTGGGGTGGGGGTCACCCAGAATAGACACTCTTGACTCACCCATCCCACCTGGAAATCACTGTGAGATTAAAGGTACACACTGGATGAGAAGTTTGTGCGTGCGTGATTCTTTTCAAGTACCTCGCCATTACAGGCAGCCATACTCCAACTTCAGAGGATTTTTTTTTCTCTCCTTTAAATGATAATCCTGTTTGTTATGCTGAGACCTTATCATGGCTGAAGACAATCTCAACAAACCATTTTAAAGCATAACAACATTGTAATGTAGGCCTTGGTACTTAGCTTACATCAATAAGCTGACAGAGCCTTTAGTGTGAGCCATAGAATGATGGAATAGATTTCAACACATTTTTACCCTGAAATCACCTTTGGTAATGCTGATTTTTTCTGTTTGTTTTTTTTAGCCAATGAGAAGAAGGGTTTTGTTGTTGTTGTTTTTTAGCTAATTTAGTGATTACAATCAACTGACACATAATCACTTCTGGCACAGAATTGTTTGCTTGTTTGCTTAATTGTTTTCTTCTTTCTTTCTCTCTCTGTTTGCTTGTTTTAATTCCATTACATCAGAAACAACGACTAGGGGTTCTATAACCTCCGGCATTGGGATTTTTGTTGTATGTGCTTGCTTGCGTGCGTGTGTGTGTGCGTGTGTGTGCGTGTGTACGCGCGGCCGCGCGTCTGTGTGTATATGTGTGTGTGTGTGTGTGTGTGTGTGTTGTTGTGTGTGTGTGTGTGTGTGTGTGTGTGTGTGTTGTGTGTGTGTGTGTGTGTGTGTGTTAAGATTTTTGCTTGTTTGTTTATTTTGGATCTTTTCGTGCGTGCGTGCGTGTTTGTTCTCGCGCCGTTTGCCTGTTTGTGTTCCTGTTTGTTTGTTTGTTCGTTTGTTTGTTTGTTTGTTTGCTTTAGAGTTGTTAAAGAGTGCGGTATGGAAAACATACTGAAAGTGAACTGGGTTTGTCGTGTTGACTGACCAATCTCATCTTGAAGAGTACTGCACTGAAGTTTGTTTTTCCCCCTTTCTTTTCTTTTTCTTTCATTTCAAGAATAGCGGAATAACCACTCATGTGCTTTTCTTTCACACCCAGTCCCCGTATGTTTGCAGTTTTGTTAATTTTTTTCATTCGTTCCCGCCGGCACACAATGGCATACTCTTCCGAAAAGCCGAACAGGTTTTAACGTGTGCGCAAGATGTTCCGCGAGCGTTCGCACACGGGACCTCGGTTTATTAGCCTAGTCTAATCGGAAGAACTTTTAGGGGAGTGGGTGGAGTCGGAACTGATGTTAACTCCAGGAGAAAAAATATCCCCATGAATGGGATTCGAACTCCGTTTAGCAGATCACGAGCGCAATGCGCAAAGCTCCAACCACCAGGCTGTCCGGTCTCCCCGTTTTCAGGCAGTGTGTGTCCTAGGCAAGTAGTACCTGACGTATCATCCATACCACCAGCCATAGGTGGCCTGTACTAATCTTCTGTAAAAGTTGGGTGTTTTGGGTGTTGTTGTTGTTTTTGTTTGTTTGTTTTTTGTTGTTTTTTTGTTGTTTTTGTGTTTTGTTTGTTGTTGGGTTTTTGTGGTGTTTTTTTTTGGCTTTTTTTTTGGGGGGGGTTAAAGTGGGGGCTACTGCATTGTATTGTATTGTATTGTATTGTATTGTATTGTATTGTATACCACTTTAAGTCACAGCATATTTCTCTGCGTGAAATGAGGGCTGGTCTCTCCTAAGGGAGAATGCATGGCTACAAAAGCAAGAGCAAGAGGCTGTGCCAGCGTTCCCACATGGATCACAGTCATGAAGTTTCATAGGAAAGACTTGTAGCGGCATGGGATGGAATTGGAAACATTGTCAGCTACGGGTGAAATATCTCTCCAAACGAACTCCTTAACGAAGACTCAAACCCGGGCCCTCAGTTATCGTCAGATCAGGAGTTCTACGCTCTAGCCACTAGGCCTGTCTACTTCAGTGGCATTTCACAGAACAGGGAATTATTTGGAGAGTGTTTTGGGTTGTTCTGCTTTAGCCAATACAGTCATTAGACATTTCTGCTTCTTTGGAGAGCCCACTCCCCCCCCCCCCCCCCCCCCCCCCCCCCCCCCCCCCCTTCTTTTTTCTTTCCTTTTTGTTTTTTCTGTCTAAAAAATTCAAATTCAAATTCAAATTCAAAAGCTTTATTATCTCAAAGACAGAGAAATTCCGGCGGGTTACTCGCCATACATAAAAACAATAAACATTTAAACATAATATTTAAAACACACACACACTGTCCAACATCAGCACGCACCCATCATGAGATAAAATGCATCCACAAATCAGCAATATCTCAGCCAGCCACAAACTCACCCCAACAAAATCACTTTACTCATGTGCGCACAAGTAAACCCGTACGTCCGCACATTCACAGTCACTCGCGCACGCGCACGCACGCACATTGTAAACATTCGTACCCATGCTCACGCATTTTAATAATATAAGTCAAATTGTTATAACATGTTGTATAAGACAAATATTAATTAAATTAATACTATGTTCTTTTAAGATATTGAACAGTCTAAAATAATAACACGCGCACATATTTAAAGAAAAAAAATCGTTTGTATAACATGTATGATAAGACAATTATCAGTGAAGTTAATACTCTAGTCTCATCTTCTGCAGGATAGCTCAGTGGTCAGAGCACTCGCTTTTCCCCAAGCTAAGGTTAAGCAGCGTCGAGCGTGGTTACCACTTGAATGGGTGACCGTTTGCGCGCCTTGGCTTCAAGTACAGTCCCCCTAGATCACCCAGCTGTAAATGGGTACCTGCCCTCTTTTGGGTCAGAGAAGGTAAAGCAGCGGGGGAGAGGAGATGGGCGCCGCCCTCAATATGCTGGCCCCAAGAGAAGTTGAGGTCTCTGATGCCTTACTCCCCTACGACCTTATAGGTTAAGGGACACCTTTACCCTTCTACATCTTCTGTGACGTTCCTGTCCTGCTGCCCTCACAATTCTCATACCACTCTTTCCACCCCCTGTCATACCTGGGCTTGTTATGTACATATCCACGGCGCATTTTCGCTCATATGACAGACAATAATACTTACTGTCTGAGCGTTCGACGACGAAGAAGACGATAAATATCCTCAGGGAGCTCATCAATGTTAGGCTACCGCGAGGCCACCGCCCAGAATGGCCCTGCAGGGTCTCTTCAGTGGTGTGTGCTGTTCTGAGCCAGCATATTCAGGACCACCACCTACCTCCTCATCCCACTACTGACTGACAGTAATGACTTTAGTCACGTAGCTAGACTGGACGAAATACCCCGGTCTGGGATGGCGACCACCGTAATGACCCTCTAACGACCTTCCCCCCGTGACCCCCTCTGTCCCCTAAGGCTTTGACACTAACTCATCACGGGGCGTAATATTGGGGAACCATGAGACGGGAACAACAGGGGGCCACCAATCACAGACGAGTTTCTGATAGGACTGCATGCATGCATGAGGATCAATGCGTGATGAGGATGGTGTAACTAACTAACGATGATTGTGCCGGTATGGACGTGCATCAACTCTAGTGAACAGGGGTTGGCTGTACCTTGTACTTTCTATTATTCCAGCGTCAACCTGGTTCCCCCCCCCCCCCCCCCCCCCCCCCCCCCCCCCCCCCCCCCCCCCCCCCCCCCCCCCCCCCGAGAGATACAGACACCTGCAGTATTGGTCAAGCCATCGGAGCATCCTTTTTTTTCAAATCGCATCTATGAAGCTGATGAGGATTGACTACATAATTAGTCTGGGCGCTAGTCTTTCGGATGAGACAATAAACCGAGGTCCCGTGTGTCACACAACATTTTCAGCGCACGTAAAAGAACCCACGGCAACAAGAGAGTTGTCCCTGGCAAAATTCTTAGAAAAAAAGTCACTCTGATGGGGAAACATTTACAGTTGCAGACCAAAAAAAAAAGAAAGAAAAGGGTGGCGCTGCTCTTGTGGCGACGCGCTCTCCCGCGGGGAGAGCAGCCCGAATTTCACGCAGAGAAATCTCGTGACTTAAAGTGTTATAAAATAAAAAATGAAAAAAAATTAAATAAAATAATGTGGTCCTAGGTGAATCGGTGGTTTAGAGGTAATGCACCTGCCTCGAGAGCGAAAAGTCCCGGTCGGAAGTGTGCGGTGGTTTGATCTCCGTTTAGACCAGAAACTTTCCCACCATCCATTAGACCATGAGTGGTGGTCCGGGTGCTAGTCTTTCGGATGAGACGATAAAAACCGAGGTCCCGTGTGTTACACATAATTAGAACCCACGCCAACCAAGAGAGTTGTCCCTGGCAAAATTGTATAGAAAAAAGTCACCCTGATAGGGATTTCAATACGGTTGCAGATAGGAAAAGGAAAAGAATGGGTGGCGCTGCTCTTGTGGCGACGCGCCGCGCTCTCCCCAGGAAGAGCAACCCGAAATTTACATAGAGAAATCTGCCGTGACCTAAAGTGGTATAAAATTATAATAATAATAATAAATAAAAATATATAAACAATATAAAAAAAGACCTTGTAGCAAACTGAAAATTTACAAAACTGCATACACACGGGGACTGGATGAAAAACAAAGCACATGAGTACTTATTCCATTATCCTCGAAATAAAAGAATGATAATAATAATAATAACAATAATAGTGGGTAGGAGCCGGCCAAGGTCCGAATAATAATAATAATAATAATAATAATAATAATAATAAACAGTCTATGATTCTCTTACGAGATTCGAACTTGCAACTTCCCAGCCAGGAATATCACTGACCACTGTGCTACAGTAGATGGTGACCCTAATTTTTCTCTTTTTTTCTTTTCTTTCTTTTTGGTATGAAAACTG
>CM054161.1:31880624-31895624 GCA_028751875.1 Rapana venosa | reverse complement strand
CATCATTTACCATTAAATTAAACCAGTAAAAAAAAAGGAAAATCGATAAGGAAATACATTGAAAATACAAATTACCACATACACATATACACGCACACACATACTTATACACACCTGCGCGCGTGCGCGCTCACGTCCACACACACATTTAAATAAAAAATGTTTTAAGAATTAAAAAAAGAAAATCATAAAACGTCAGGACAAATAAATTACTTCACCTACTGTTTCATCCATTCTTACACGTTTATACTTTAGATAATAAAAAGGTACAGGAATAAAACGTTAGAAAATACTAGGCATTCGTCATTACTAACAATATTGCCTTCAATGACCTCCCTCCTCTCCTCCTCCACCCAGCAAACGTGTGCTTTTTATGCGCTCATACTCTTCAAATAGCGCTTTTTAAAAATAATATATTCACACAATAACTATCAAACAAGCAAGATAAGTCAAATAAGATTATAATAATGATTATTATAATAGAGATACAATAATAACAACAATCACCCATCACCATGAGACAACAATATAACAAATGATCCCCATCACCATGAGACAACAGCATAACGATGATAACAGAAAAGCATTGGAAAGGATGGGGGTGGGGGAGGAGTATCAAGGGGGAAGTGTGTGTGTGTGTGTGTGTGTATTGAACTCTGACTCCTTCATCCTGATTTGTGTCGAGATATTTCTGTCTTATTTCTTCAATGTATACAACTTTTAACATAGCCTGTTATACTCAAATATTTTCTTATGTGTATTACTCATGGCACATGGTCTTTGGTGTGTGTGTGGTGTGTGTGTGTGTGTGTGTGTGTGTGTGTGTGTGTGTGTGTGTGTGTGTGTGTGTGTGTGTGTGTGTGTGTGTAACAACAATAACAATAACAACAATAACAATAATTTTAATTCAGTTTTTGCAGGCCATATGGCCCATAGGAACAACAGTTAATCATATACTTTCATGTAAGGTGAACATCCTTGCTTCTGATATCTAAACATTTAGTAAGAAAGTGAAGAGATCGCAGAAGAGGAGTGATGTGTTCGGATTTTTTCTTTCTTAGGACCAGTCGAGCTGCAGAGTTTTGTATGCGTTGAAGAGAGTGGATGGATGATGCTGGTAGGCCAGCCAAAAGAGAATTACAGTAGTCTAAACGTGAAAGAATGAGAGATGTGACGAGCTTGGAAGTTGCATCAGTGGACAGATACTTGCGAATCGCGCTTATGCGCCGTAGTTGATAGTAGCAAGACTGGCAGGTCTGGGTGATGAATTTTTTGATAGAGAGTGTGTTGTCAAGAACTACACCTAGATACTTCACAGAGTTGGACAAAGGAACTGACGCACTGCCGAATTCTATTGATGTTGTTGTGATGGAGGAAAGTTTATGTTGGGTCCCTATGAGCATGGCTTCGGTTTTATCGGCATTAAGTTGTAACTTGTTCTGAGTCATCCAGTTTTGAATGTCTTGAAGGCAGTAGGACATATTTGTCAGGAGGGAAGGCAAGTTTTCAACAGTATCACTGCATTGAAGCTGAGTGTCATCGGCATAGAAATGATGATCAATATGGTGGTTGTTTATTATATGTGAGAGGGGAGCAGTGTAGAGAGTAAAGAGAACGGGGCCCAGGACTGATCCCTGTGGGACTCCACATTCCATTTTGACAGATTTTGATTGAATTTTGTTTACAATAACTTTCTGGAATCTGTCTGTGAGGTATGAAGTAAACCAGGTGAGGGCTGTGCCATTAATACCAAACGTATATTGGAGGCGAGAAAGAAGAATTGAGTGATCTATAGTGTCGAAGGCTGCAGATAAATCAAGAAGAGTGAGGAGGGAGATTTTTCCTGCATCAGAAGCAAGTAGAAGTGTATCTAAAGTATGGACTAGGGTGGCTTCGGTGCTGTGGTTGGGGCGATAGGCAGATTGAAAAGGGGGAAGGAGATCATTGGAATGAAGGTGACTGTTGAGCTGTTTGAGAACAACTTTTTCTAGTACTTTAGAGACAAAGGGTAAGTTTGAGACAGGTCTGTAATTCTTCAGAATGTTGGGATCGAGGTCGTGCTTTTTCAGTAGAGGTGTGACTATTGCGGTTTTAAGAGCTTGTGGAAAATGTCCTGACAGAAGAGATGAGTTTACTATTTTAGTGATAATAGGTACAAGTTGTGGAAGGCATTGTGAGAAAACAGGAGCAGGTATGGGATCGAGGTCGCATGATTTTATAGTCATTTCCTTCAGAATGTCATGATTTCTTTTTCACTTGTGGAACAGAAGGAAAAGAGAGGAGTGCCAGTGAACTGGGGATCAGGAGGTGCAGGCTGGAAATGAGTCTGATCCAGTCTGGAGCGTATGTTGTGGACTTTGTCTGAAAAGAAGGCAGAAAAGATAGATGGAAGTTCAGACAGGCTGTGGGTGTTAGGCAGAGGAGTTGTTTTTGCAGACCCAAGGAGATTTGAGGTGAGGAAAAAAAGAGATTTTATGGATGTAGCGCAGAGAATTTGAGAAGAGTAGTATTCTGTCTTTGCTGAATGGATTAAGAGTTTGACTTTGTTTATTTGTTTTCGGAAAAGCTGTTGTTGATTTCGGTTTTTGATTTCCGCCACTGCCGCTCTAGTTGCCGGCGTTTGCGCTTCGCTATCAGGATGTCTTGGGTATACCATGGCGCACAGGGTCTGTCAGGTAGGAGATGGTCAGTAGGAGGTGCATGCTCATCAAGCAATTGGCGGAGAACAGTGTTATAGTATTCAGAGAGGTCAGTGTGGTCAGAGGTTTGTGAAAAACGTTCGGAAGCTTGTGAAGAGAAAGTATGAATGTCTAAGGCCTTAAGATTGCGACGAGTAACATATTTCTTCTTTCTGACAGGTTTTGTGATGTTGAGGTGGAAAAGAATGGCGGAATGATCAGAATGCAGTTCGTCAGTGACAGAAACAGATGTAACAAGATTAAATGAAGCATTAGTAATCAGCCAGTCTAAAATATGGCCAGATCTGTGCGTTGCTTCGTTTATCAGTTGGGAGAGAGAATGGTTGGACAGAGATAGAGAAAGACGTTTGACATCTGGAGAAGACGGGTTGTCGAAATGGAAATTAAAGTCACCGAGAATTATAAGTTTAGTAGGAGAGAGGCTGTAGTGGTCGAGGAGTGACTGGAATTCTTGATGAAAAACAGAATCCGTGGGTGCATAAAATCTTTCTAACATGTGTTACCCAATTTATTCTCCCTGCTTCATCCTGTCTACACAACATATTGTAGCATTGTCTGGGATATCTATGATCAGGCATATCCAAAATTTTTAGCCAATATTTGATTACTCTGGTAACAGTGTCAACAAAAATGGGATATCTACCACAATCGCCAAGGCAAATATTATTTTTAACATCTCTGCCAACCCCCAGGACCATTTTGCAAATTTTTACCTGTATTTTTTTAATATCATTATACTGCTGAAAACCCCAAATTTCAGAACCATAGAGGAGGATTGGTTTCACTTTCGTATCAAAAATACTAAAAACTGTAGATGCTGGAAGATTCTTTAACCTGAAGTACAATCTTTTGATACCAGCAACAGCCTTCAATGCTTTTCCAGAGAGATTTTCGATATATTTTGACCAGTTCAATGTTGAGCCAAAAACCACACCCAGATAAGTATAACTACATTCTACTTGTATCTGCTTTTCTAAATAGCACCATTTTTCAGACTTCTTAATAAATCCACCATTTTTAAAAACGACTACTTTAGTTTTGTCCATATTTACAGAAAGTCCCCATTTCTTACAATAATTTTCCAAACAATTGATCTTTTTCTGCAAGTCTACAACTGAATCTGAAACCAAAGCAATATCATCTGCATACATAAGTAAGAGTATGCCGAGTGGCTCAGAAAATACATCTATGTCTTGAGTATCTGATCCAGTGAGATATGATTCTAGTTCAGAAATAAAAATTGAAAATAATAGGGGACTCAACATACAACCTTGTCTGACACCAGAAATACAACAAAATATTCAGTAATGTGAGCCCCCACTCTCACAGCTGCCTTCACACTTTTGTACATGCTTTGCAGCGTCATGAACATTTTATCATGGATTCCTTTTTGCAGCAGCAGAAATAAAAGTTTTTTTCTGTCAAACTTTTCAAATGTTTTGGGAAAAAAATCTACAAAAAAGAGTAAAAACCCTCCCCTTTTCTTTGTTGGGATACTTTTGGGGTTGAACTAAAAGTGAAAAAATGTACCCAAGGGCTGTAACCTTTGCGAAACCCACCTGTCCCCTCAGGAAATAAGTGTGCACTTTCAAAAGAACTTTGCCCAGTTTTTCATTCAAAATTTGGGTATATACAGTTTCCCAAATTATTTTTAAAACCAAAAATAATTTTAAATTATCACCGGAAGTGCTCCCTTTTTTTGCAAGGAAAAATCACAGTTGCCCAAACTTTCGGGTATGTTCCGATGAAAAACTGTGTTGAAAAAGGGGCAGTAAAAATTCGACATAATGTAATTTGGCATGCTGGAAAAAATTGACAAAAACCCCACCCAGGACCAAAAAGCCTTACCACTCTTTAGTTTTTTTAAAGGCTTTTATAAATTTACCCCAGTGTTTATATCCC
The DNA here is from genome assembly GCA_028751875.1 of Rapana venosa. Classification (NCBI taxonomy): domain Eukaryota; kingdom Metazoa; phylum Mollusca; class Gastropoda; order Neogastropoda; family Muricidae; genus Rapana; species Rapana venosa. The sequence goes on along the minus strand of CM054161.1, from coordinate 31,891,023 downwards.
CAAAGTTTGGAATCAACCAAAATTTTTCAAATTATGGGGTCGCATATTCAGATATTTCTTTTTTAGAAAAATTCTGTATATTGATGTGATTTAAGGAAACAGTCCCTTAAAATAATCCCCCAGGTGGTGGTGAATTTCTTTTGATCTGTTTGGGTTTTTTAAAAGTGTCATTGCTTTAAATTTTTCTTCCCAAAAGGTTTTTGGATTTCTTACTCACCCATAATCATTCAGACCCTTTAAAAAATTGGTTTTTTGTTTGTTCAAACTTGTTTTCTTTACAAAAAATTTGAAATTTTCTTTTGATTAAAATATCTAAATCCCCCGGAGTTTGTTCAAAAAATTTTAGAAAGGTCATATTAACTTTTTTACTTTTTTTTCCAATCATTACCCCACCTTGGTGGCGGGTAAAGTGACTTTAAAGTTTTTTTTTCTGCCGGAATTTCTTTGTTTTGCAGCACTCTGAAAAAAAGAGTTTATAACTTCGCATGTTTCATAATATTTTACAGAGAGCGCAGTAAAATTTTTCAAACACAATTGTAAAAATTTGTCAAGGAGATTACTTTGAAATAAACCGGCACTGTCATCTTTCCACACGTATTTTGATATTTCCTCTAATTCTATGTCTTCCTCACATGTTTCTTCATAAGACTCTATGAAAAAAGAAATGACAATTGGAAAATGATCTGATTCACATCTACTTGCAACAAACATGTCAGTCAAACAAGGAAAATGAACAAATGAAATAGTCAACAATACTCTTGCCACTGTTAGCAATGCAGGTTATTTCCCCTTCTTTATCACCCTGTGATCTGCCATTGACAATAACTAAGTCAAATTCCTTACACAATTCCAACAACTTTTTACCAAAATTATTTACACTTCCATCTTTTGATTTACGGCTAACCTGTGTGTGTGTGTGTGTGTGTGTGTGTGTGTGTGTGTGTGTGTGTGTGTGTGTGTGTTGTGTGTGTGTGTGTGTTGTGTGTGTGTGTGTGTGTGTGTGTGTGTGTGTGTGTTGTGTGTGTGGTGTGTTGTGTGTGTGTGTTAGCTTGTGATATTCTGTGTGGGTTGTTGTTGTCGTCGTTGTTGTTCTTAAAAGAATATCTTTCTTCAGATTGGGTTAACATCTGAGCCAATACTCAAAATATCTAGTAATAGCTGTAAACTATAATTAGAGCAGGAAAATGACTAGTTTAAATATCTAGTAATAGCTATAATGTATATAGTAGAAAAAATGACTTAGTTCAAATATATAGTAACAGCTGTAATCTGTATTGCAGGGTGGGATGGGGTGGGGGAATGACCTAGGTCAAATAATATCTAGTAATAGCTGTAATCTATATATCAGAAAATGACCTACTTCAAATATCTAGTAATAGCTGTAATCCATATAGCAGGGAAAATGACCTAGTTTTGAATATCTAGTAATAGCTGTAATCTATGGGTTAGTTCATCATATACACCATGAATGGCTGTTTTTGTGTGTGTTTGTCTCTTTTGTTTGTTGTTTTGTTGGTGTGGGGTTGTTGTTTGTTTTTTTTGTTTTTTTTGTTTTTTTTTTTGTTCTGTTTTTTTTTGGGGGGGGGGTTGTTTGGGTTGGGTGTTGGTTTTTTTTGGGGGGTTGGGGTTGGGGGGAGAATCATAGTACAGGAATATTTTGCATGCATAAAGATGCACTTTTGTTCACTTGACGAAAACTTTATATCCCTACACCTCAGCGGCATACAGAACCAACCGGATAACTTGAGTGTCCCCCCAAAAAAATGTTGAAGAAAATGTCAGAAGAATCACTCCCAGTTTTTTTTTCTTGAAGTACACATGATAACATTCACACTTTTTTCTTTTTACCCTTCAGTTTTCCTTCTTCCACAGCAGGTAGGAAGCTATTTCTTGCAGAGAAAGCAGAGCCCGAGTATTTATGAATTCACAACTTCTAATGGGCTTTCATTCCAACAACAACAACAAACCTCCACTTTTCTCTGGCACCAAAAAAAGCCACTTAAAGTTGTTGGTTTTAAAAATTAAAAGTATTTGCCTATGTTGGGAAAGAAAGAGAGAGAGACAGAGACAGAGAGACAGAGAGACTGAGTCTCAGAGAGAGAGAGCTCTAGTCAGACAGTCAGACAGACATATAGAGACAGAAACAGACAGACAGACAGAGGGAGAGAGAGAGACAGACACAGACAGAATGGACTTTTTTAATGGACTGAAAGAGAAAGACAGACAGAGACACAGAGAGAGGGACATAAACAGACAGAGACAGACAAACAGACAGGTAGACAAACAGATGGACAGAAACAGATTGACAAGAAAAGACAGGCAGACAGGAAGACAGAAGACACGCAGAGACACACGAGAGAAAGAGAGAGAGAGAGAGAGAGAGAGAGAGAGACAGAGACAGAGACAGACAGACAGACAGACAAACAGACAGACAGAAAGACACACACACACACCACACACACAGAAAGAAAAGAAAAAGAGACAGACAGAGAGAGGAGGGAACCCTATTGCAGAAAAGCAGCAATCCTTTCACCCTAATTAAACACGTCAGGGCAACTCTCGAAGCAGCGGCAGCACCCTTTTCCAAGAGCCATAGTCCAGCGCCACTCAAGACCCACTCACGCAATCGGGACCTGTAGCTCACTGCTGGAAGCCGCCATGAGCCCTCATCAAAGCGCCCTCCAGCGGCTAAGGGCCATCACTTTGTCGGCCGCCAGAGAGAAGTGGATAGGCTCCCCTGATTTTCCCTGCCGACGACTACAGGCGAGAGGCCACGCAATCTGTGGAGAAGGGGTGAGAGGGGTGGGTGGGGTCATAATATAATGATGATGATAATGATTAAATATGAACAAGGCAATCACAGGGTGAAGCATGTCCGGGGGCCACTATGATAATTAGTGGCTTTTGTTGATGTCAACTCTGTGGCTGCAGGACTCTGTGTGTGTGTGTGTGTGTGTGTGTTCATTTTTCTTTGTTGCTATTTTGTTCCCCCTTCCAGTTTACCTGTTGTTTACTGTGCAAATTGGGATAAGGGGGCTGCTTTATTTATTTTGGTTTGAGCAAACATATGCTATTGCAAATATATAATTATATGAAACACAAAAACTGGTCAATTCAGACTAAAAAAAATAAATCTGCAGAGATTGTATTGCAATATTCTGGTTCATTACTGATCAACTAATTGTCCGCATGCATTCACCTCTCTCTCTAAATGGATTATGTAGATTTTGACAAAGCCTTTGAGGCGTGGGCAGACGTTTCATTTGGGAGATTATGCCAACACTATTGTTTCCCTGTAGACTTCACATTCGTAAAAAATAAAAATAAAAAGTTCCAACAGTGTTTCTTTCTGTTATGTTGTCCATGATGGGAAGCTGCCTGGATATTTCTGAACTACAAATGGAGTGAGACAAGGGGGTCCACTGCCACCCTTTCTTTTCTTTTTTCCCCCTGGGAATAGATATTGGGTCATCTGTAACATCACTAGATTAAGAAGGGACACCAAGGGGATATGTAATGGAAAATTGAAATAACTTAACTCTACATTTTGATCTCGACTTACTTCACTGTTGCAAACAAAATATATGACGCAGCAACGTGAACTTAATGCTAACAACAACAACAACAATAATAATAATAATAATAATAATAATGTGATGAATATGATGAATATGATGATGATGATGATGATGATGATGATGATGACGGCGACAACAACAACAATACTACTACTACTACTACTACTACTACGTACTACTACTACGACTACTACTACTACTACTACTAATAATAATAATAATCATAATCATAATCATAATAATAATAACAACAACAACACCAACAACGATAATAGTATATGGAATTTATATAGCGCTGAATCTTGTAAAAACTAAACAAATCGAAGTTTGTCGATCACTATGTCGCTATCACTGGGCACAAACAGTTCGTTTGCCATGTCACGACTGTCACCTTCCCCTTCCACTTGTTTCTGTCCATGTCTCACTGCTCTCAGAGCTAGAGGGTCACTACTTCGTTGGCTGGCTTTTGGGGGGGGGGGGGGGGGGGGGGTCCTTCTTTTCATTTTTCATTTCATTTCATTTAATTCTTTTATATCGAGGATAATGGAATAAACACCTATGTGCTTTTTTACATCCAGTCCCCGTGTGTATGCGGTTTCGTAAATCTTGTCATCCGTTCCCACCGGTACACAATGGCCTACTCTTACGAAAAGCGGAACAGGATTTAACGTGTGCGCAAGATGTTCTGCTGCGTGCGTTCGCACACGGGAGCCTCGGTTTATAGTCTCATCCGAAGGACTTTTGGGGAGAGTAGCGTCTGCACTGATGTTAACTCCAGGGGGAAAATATCCCTTTAAACAGGAATCGAACCCCGGGTCATCAGATTGCGAGCGCAATGGTCTAACCACTAGGCTATCGCGTCTTCCCCCTGCATCTACTCTCTGCATGAGAGAGTGGACTGGCCGCCTTGAGTGGAACGATTTGCTACGGAAAGAGGACCGCAGGGAGTGGAGGAAGCTGGTTGTAAAATCTTCAGGACTGTGGGGTAAGAGAGGGTGAAGTGTGCATCATTCAAAACCTATCCCTCCATACGTGACTGACTTTTGCTTTGTCGGCTCATAAAAAGAATTTTTAAAAAACCTGTTTTTTGATCTTCAGGGCCCTTATCCCTCCCAACCCCCAACACACCCGTGTTTTCTCTCTGCATTGCTGAAGAAGACTGTAACTACTTTTTTGAAGAAGTAACCAAAATCTTTTTTTTCATTCACAACAGAAGGAAAAGGTGGTTCCAAATTTGGTCCCAACTTACTGACCAGAGAGAGAGAGAGAAGAAGAAAAGAGAGAGAGAGAGAAGAGGGGAGAGAGAGAAGAAAAGAGAGAGGGAGAGGGGAAGAAGAGAGAGAGAAAAAGGACGAGCCCAGACAAAAACAGCAGACAAGAGAGAGAGAAGACAGAGACAGAGAAGAGACTGACAGAGAACAGACAGAAAAAAAAAGGAAAAAGAACAAATACAAAGAGTGATTGACAGAATGACCAGACCATGAAGAAACTGTTTCTAATATTTCCCGGGGGCTTTAAAAAACTCGAAAAAGGTTCTTAGAGCTTTTCATGGCTGTTATGAATTATCATGATTACATTTTTTTATTCAATTTTAATTAACGTTCCTCTTTGCCGATCATACAAAGACGTTTTAGGTTCCAACTAACTACTTATTATACAGAGAGAAAAGAAGAGAGAGAGAAAAGAGAGAGAGAGAGAGAGAGGGGAAGAGAGAGAAGAGAGAAAAGAGAAAGAGAGGGGGGGGGGGGGGGGAAAAATAGAGAAGAGGGAAGAGAGAGAGGGGGGACGAGAGGAACATTAAAAAAGGGGAAAGAGAGCCCCAGAACAGGAATTAATATTAATTATAAAAATATATATATATAAAAATATATTTTAAAAAATAAATATTAATAATAATATTTTAAAAATAATTATATCCACCCAAAAAATCTTCGCAAAAATTTCCCTTGAAAACAGATAAAATCCCCCCCCACCCCCAACCACCCCCCCCACAACCAAACATACACCCCCCCATCCGTCACCACCACGCCCCACCCCACAACCTCGAACCCCCCCAAAACCCTCCCCCCCCCCCTCCCCCCAACCCCCACCCCCCCCCCCCCCCCCCCCCCCCCCCCCCCCTTTTCTCCATCTTCATAATTAAAAAAAACGCATTGATCCTTAGATGACTTTTTTTTTTTAATTTAGAGGAAAAGCAGCGAGATAAGAGAAAGAGCAAAATAAGGCCCCCCCCCCCCCCCCCCCCCACTTTCTACTTCACAGATATCAGAAACTCATTTTTTCTCTCAACCCCAGCCCCCCGCATCGCATCCAGACCCAAGCATCAAGCACGTATGTTCTATATACATGTATTCACGCATGCAATGCCTGCTGCTTCTGCCTGCCTGCATGCATGCATGCGTGCATGCGAGTTTGGGCTGGAACTGGTTGCGTGCATGTTAGCGTGCGCGTACCCGCAGCGCTTCGCGCACACACAGGTAGGGAGGGGGAGGGAGGGGAGGGGGGCGGGGACAGCGCCTGTATGTGAAGTTTTACTTTTGTGTGTGTGTGGGGGGGGAGGGGTCTTTCTATTGTCTTCTAACTAACAGAAGCTTCTCGGTCTCTGTCTGTCTCTCTGTCTGTCTGTCTCTCTGTCTGTCTGTCTCTCTGTCTGTCTGTCTCTCTGTCTCTGTCTCTGACTCGCTCGCTCTCTGTCTCTCTCTCTGTCTCTCTCTGTCTCTCGCTCTGTCTCTCTGTCTCTCTGTCTCTCTCTCTGTCTCTCTCTCTGTCTCTCTGTCTCTCTCTCTGTCTCTCTCTCTGTCTCTCTCTCTGGCTCGCTCGCTCGCTCTCTGTCTCTCTCTCTGTCTCTCTATCTCTCTGTCACGCTCTCTGTCTCTCTCTCTGTGTCTCTCTCTCTGTCTCTCTCTCTCTGTCTCCTATCTCTCTCTCTGTCTCTCTCTCTCTGTCTCTCTGTCTCTCCTCTCTGTCTCTCTCTCTGGCTCGCTCGCTCGCTCTCTTGTGCACCCAGGTACTCCAGGGCCTCTATGTAAGTTTTTGGAGTCTTTCTGTTGTCTCCTAATAGAAACCTCACACACACACACACATGTTTTGCATATATATATATATATATATTTTTTTATTTTTTTTTTTTCCCTCTCTTTTTTTCTTTAGATAGATGGCTTGATAAAAAATTTAAAAAGCAATACACTGCTTATTCAATGTACCATCTGAAAATAAAAGTTTGACTTTGACTTTGACTTTGAGAGGTAATCCAGGCCTGTATGTCATCGCGCCCCCCCCCCCCCCCCCCCCCCCGCACCCCCCACCCTCCCGTCTTTTTGTTGTCTCACAACAGACCCCCCCCTCCCCCCCCTCCCCCCCCCCTCCCCCCCTCCCCCCCCCCCCCCCCCCCCGTCTCTCTCTCTCTCTCTGTCTCTCTCTCCCCCCTCCCTCTCTCTCTGTCTCTGTCTCTAGTTTATTTTGTTTTGTTTTGTTTAGGGGGGGGGGGGGGGAGGGTTGTTTTTGTTTTGATATAATTTCCTAATCAGGGCAAGGGCTGGATGAAAACAAGAATGTAAATGCTTATCTTATCTGTAACCCTTGAAAAATAAAGATTATTCATTCATTCATTCTCTCTCTCTCTCTCTTCTCCGCCCCCCCCCCCCCCCTCTCTCTCTCTCTCTCTCTCTCTCCTCTCTCCTCTTCCCCTCTTTTTCCCTCCCTCCATCTCCCTCTCTTTCTCTCTCTCTTCCCCCCTCTCTCTCCCTCCCTCCATCTCTCTCCCTTTCTCTCTCTCTCTCTCCCCTCCCTCTCCTCTCCTCCTCCCTCTCCCCCCTCCCTCTCCCCTCCCCTCTCTCTCTCCCTTCCCTTCCCCCTCTCCTCCCTGTCCCCCCCCTCTGCCTCTCTTCCCTCCCCCTCTCCCTCTCTCCCTTACTCCCTCCATCCCCCACTCTCCCTCTCTCTCACTCCCCCTCTCCTTCCCCTCTCCCCCCCCCCCTCTCTCTCCTCTCTCTCTCTCCCTCTCTCCACACACACTCACACTCTTCTGGCCCTATCATCTCAAGCCACACACCAGTAGTGGCAGCAGTTGCTGCTAGCAAGAATTACCGTAACCGCAAATGGAACGCGCATACAAGAAGCGAACACGCTCACTCAAATCACTCGCCTCTTGGCTTGCAAACGCGTTGATTAATTATGCAAATGACCCCTCCACTCGTTTCTTTTTTTTTTTTCTCCACCCTCCCACCCCCACCCCCACCTTCTCAACAACTGCGCGCGCGCCCGCTGACTTTTTTGTCACGAGACGCCAGGGGAGATCACTGCATGCAAGTCTGTCGGGACGCTGCACACTGTGATTGTAAAACAATTGGAGTGCCGTCCCCTGCTGCATCTGAAAGAATGTGTTAGTGTGATTACCTTGTTTCCCTCCCAATAGGGAGGGCGAGGAGGAGGAGAAGGGGCCCGAGTTAGAGAGAGCTTGCAATTGTCCAAATTAGGCTCTTCTCTCTTTTTCACTCCCAACCATCCCCCCATTCCACTTCCTCTCCCTCTGTCTTTCTCCCTCTCTCTCATTCATCTCTTTTTTTCCCCACACCTACTTCTCTATCCTAGCCCCCATTTTCCCCACCTCCCCTTCTCTTCCTCTCCCCCTCCCCCCTCCCCCTCTCTCTCTCTCTTCCCCTCTCTCTCTCTGTCTCTTTTTCCCCAGCACCTAACACCTCTATCCCACCCCCCACCTCCAACCCTTCTCTTCTCTCTCTCTCCCCCCTCTCTCTCTCTCCTCTCTCCCTCTCCCTCTCCCTCCCTCTCCCTTTGTCTCTTTTTCCTCAGCACCTAAACACCTCTATTCCCCAAACCCCACCTCCACCCTTCTCTTTCTTTTTCTCCCCTCTCTTCTCTCTCTCTCTTTTCCACTCTCTCTCTTCTCTCTTCTATCTCTCTCTCTTCTCTGTCTTCTCCCTCTACTCTGGCTCTTTTCCCAGCACTAACACTCTATCCTAACCCCACCTCCCACCTTCTTTTCCCCCTCTCTCCCTTCCTCTCTCCCCCCACTCTCTCTTCTCTTGCTCTCTCTTCTCCCCCCAACCCCGTCCCCCTCCCCCTCTGGCTTCCTCTCTCTCCTCCCCCCCCTTCTCTCTCTCTCTCTTTCTCTCTTTTCCCCAGCACCTAAAAACCTCTATCCAACCCCACCTCCCCCTTCTCTGTCTCTCTCTCCCTCTCCCCCCTCTTCTCTCTTCTCTCCCTTCCTCTCTCTCTCTCTTTTTCCCCAGCAAATAACAAAAAATTATTTCCCCCCCACTCCACCCCTTCTTTCTCTCTCTCTCTCTCTCTCTCTCTATCTCTCTCCTCTTCTCCCCTCCTCATTCTCTCTTCCCTCTCTCTCTTTCTCTCTTTCCCCTCTCTCTCCTCTCCCTCCCTCTCTCTCTCTTTTCCCACATTAATGCCTTATCCCCCCACTAACCTTCCCCTTCTCTCTCTCTTTCCTTTATTTTTCCTTTTTTTTTTTCTTTTTTTTCTTCTTTCCCTTCTTCCTTTTTCCCCCTAAACTTTCCTTCTCTCTCTCTCTCTTTCTCTCCCCTCCCCTCTCTCCCTCTTTTTTCCCTCTTTCTCTCTCTCTCTCTCTTTCCTCCCCTTTCCTCCTCTCTCCCCTCCCCTTCTCTTTCTTTCCCCCTTCTCTTCCCACTCACTCCCCCCTTCTTTTCCTTCATTTTTTGTTTTCCTTCTTTTTTTTTTTTTTTTTTTTTTCTTTTCCCCGGGGAAAACCCTTCTATCCCCCCAAAACCCCATCTTTCCTCTCTCTCTCTCTCTCTCCATCTCTCCTCTCTCTCTCTCTCTTCTCCTCTTCTCTCTCCTCTCTCTTTCCTCTTTTCCCCCTTCTCTCTCCCCCCCCTCCCCCCTCTCTTTTCTCCTCTTTCTCTCTCTCTCTCCCCCCTCTCTCCTCTCTTTCTTTCCCCTCCCTACTTCTCTTCCCCCCCCCCTCCCCCCTCTTCTCTCTCTTTCTCTTTCCCGCCCTCATCTCTTCCCTCCACCTCCCCTTTTCTCTCTCTCTCTCCTCTCTCTCCTCCCCCTCTCTTCTCCCTCTTCCCCCTCTCTCAACTCTCTTCCCCCACAAACCTTTTTAGCGGAAATTTTCTTCTCTTCCTTTCATTCCCTTTTCAAAATTTTTCTCCTTTCTCTCTCTCCTCTCCCAAATTCTTCTTCCTCCTCTTCCCCCTCTTTCACACTTAAAAAATTTTTTTAAACCCCAAACGTCTTCCTGACTTCCGGGTTCACTATCTTAATCTCCTTATTCTTTCTCACGCTTTAATTCTCTTTTTCCTTTCCCCTTTTTTTTTTCTCTCTTTTTCCTCTCTCTCCCTCCCTCTCTCTTCTCTTTCTCTCTTTCCCCACACCTCTTCTTCCCCACCCCCCTCCCCCTTCTCTTCTCTCACTTCTCTCTTCCCCTCTCTCTCCTCTTCTCATTCTCCTCCTCGTCTCTTTTCTTCTCTTCTCTCCTCTCTCTCTCTCTCTCTCTCTCTCTCTCTCTCTCTCTTTGTATGTGGATGCATAATTATCTGCAACACTTGAAAAATAAAGATCGTTCCTTCTTTCTCTCTTGTTAAAACTCTATGTCTCTGTCTCTGTCTCTGTTTCTCTCTGTTGCTAGAGCTCTGTCAGTCTCTAGCTCTCTAGCTCTGCCTGTCTGTTTGTCTGTATGTGTGTGTGTCTGTCTCTCTCTCTCTCTCTCTCTCTCTCTCTCTCTCTCTCTCCCCTCTCTCTCTCTCTCCTCTCTCTCTCTCTCTCTCTCCTCTCCTCTCTCTTCTCTCTCCTCTCTCTCCTCTCTCCTCTGCAATGGCCTATAT
>CM054161.1:31858124-31875624 GCA_028751875.1 Rapana venosa | reverse complement strand
CAGCGCAACGCATTTTTTTTTGCTCATATGACAGACAACAATAGTTGGCTGTTTTCAAGTACCTTGCCATATAGGCAGCCATTCTCTGAATTCAGAGGATCTTTGCTGCTTTTTAAATGGAGCATTCTCTCTAATGTTGCGTTTTACTTTTCTTTTCTTTTTTGCGAATGATTGTTCACTCATTTTTAAAACATTTTTTGACAAGTAGTTTTACTTTTTTTAAAAAAAAGATTGTTCCCTGATCTTTAAACATTTTAGATACCCCCCTGAAAGATATTAAAAAAATAATAATAATGGGGTTTGTCAAACAAACAGACTATTCTTGTAACAGATATTTTACAAAAGGTTACAGTCTTTCTCATATATAATTATATATATATATATATATATATATATATATATATATATATTATATATATATATATATATATGTGTGTGTTGTGTGTGTGTGTGTGTGTGTGTTGTGTGTGGTGTAATTATATATATATATATATAGAGAGAGAGAGAGAGAGAGAGAGAGAGAGAGAGAGAGAGAGAGAGGGAGAGAGAGATGGATAGATAGATGGATGGATAGATAAATAGATAGATAGACAGACAGACAGATAGACAGACAGATAGATAGATAGATAGATACATACATACATACATACATACATACATACATACATACATACATACATACATACATACATACATACATACATACATACATACATACATACGTAGATATCTTCTTCGCGAAGAATAATGATCTCAGTAATAATGCTAACCCCCCCCCCTCCACCCCCCTCTCACCCACCCCCCACCCCCCTACCCTCTGCTTCTCCAGTTTACCCTTCCTCAACCTTTTCCATAATACATTTCTACACCCCCTCCCCCACCCCCCACCCCCACCCCCCACCCCCACATCTCCCTCTCCTCTACCCTTCCCCACCCCCCTCCCTAAACATACCTCTCTCTCCTCCACAACCACCCTCTTCCCCAGGAACCTACGTTATTACAGAGCGTGTGAAATCATTCAGTGCCCTAGCAAGCAGGCAGCCAATCCAATAACAGCTCCTCTCTGTCTCTCTCCCCCTCTCTCTCTCTCTCTCTCTGTCTCTCTCTATCTCCACCTCTTCCGGGATGTCTTCCCATGGGCCCTTGCGCGCTCACGTGACCGGCGGGCGCGTGCAGACTGTGCCACGTGATTTGGTCTGAGGGCGTTGTCAGGGGGTGTCACTGACACGCAAACTTGTCATCAATGATTTTTTTTTTTTATCTCCCTTGTATTTTTGTCCAATTTTTGTGGTGTTTTTTTTTTAGAAGTGTTTGTGTTTTGTTTTAGGTTGGGTGGGTTTTTTGTCTTTGCTGTTTCTGTCTTTTGGTTTTGTGTTTTGTTTTGTTTGTTTGGTTGGTTTTTTTTTAGTGTAAAGGGATGGAAGTAATTTTGAAGGTAGGGGGTGGTTTGGGCTGGTTTTTCTTTTCCTTTTGTGTGTGTGTGTGTGTGTGCGTGTGATGGAGAGAGAGAGAGAGAGAGAGAGAGAGAGAGAGAGAAAGAGATAGGTACCCGATGTAAGCATTTTGCACTGCATTCTACTCCATGCGATGCAATACAATGCAATGTGGAGTAATGCAATGCAGTGTAATGTAATGCAATATAATGCAATGTAATGCAGAGGAATGTATATGTAATGCATATAATTATTGCAGTGTAATGCAAATGCAATACAATGTAATGCAGTGCCATGCAATGTCATGCAGTGTCATGTAGTGTCAATCGGTAGGTAAAGGTAAAGGAGTCCCATAACCTATAGTATAAGGTCGTAGGGGAGCGAGGCGTCAGAGACCTCACTTCTCTAGGGCCAGCATATTGAGGGCGGCGCCCATCTCCTCTCCCTCGCTGCTTTACCTTCCCTGACCCTAAAGAGGGCAGGTACCCATTTACAGCTGGGGGAACTGGGGGAACTGTACTGAAGCCAAGGTGCGCAAACGGTCACCCATCCAACTGGTAACCACGCTCGACGCTGCTTTACTTGACTGGGGGAAAGCGAGTGCTCCGACCACTGAGCTATCCCGTCCCCTAAATTGGTGTCATGCAATATAATGCAAGGCAATACAATGTAATGTCGCGCAATGCTGTGCAGAATTATGCAATGCAATGCAGTGCCATGGGATATCATGCAGTGTAATGCAATGTCATGCACTGAAACGCAATGTCATGCAATGCAATAGAATGTAATGTAGTATCCTGCAATGCAATTCAATGCAGTGTCATGGAATATCATGCAGTGTCATGCAATGTGATGCAATGCAATACAATGTCATGCAAATCAATACAATTAACGCAATGTGATGCAGTGTCATTCATGAGATACCCTGCAGTGTCATGCAATGCAATGCAAACGACACTACAATACAGTAGCGGAACCTACGACGACAGGATGTTCAAAAGTTGATTATAACTGACCGATTGACTGATAAACTACACGCCTGCTTGCCTGACTGATAAATCAAATGATCGATTGATCAATGTATCAAACAAGATTCGGGGAGTCAGGAGTTCTTTCTCCTTTTTTTCTTTTTTCTTTTTTTTTTTTTTTTTTTTTGGGGGGGGGGGGAGGGGGCTTAGATGGGATGGTTCCTCGGCTTTTCCTCACAGGTTTACCAATGGCAAGATTTTGCGTATGCGACCCGTTTTTGTTTTTTCTCTCTCTCTTTTTTACCCATCATGAAGGTAGCCGCATTCCGATTTCGGGGTTAGACAGACATGAATAACCAACCGTAATTTATCCTTTTCTAACCTATCCAATGATGATCTAGACTAACTGCGGAGTACGTCTCTCAGAACCACTGTACAACTGTTCTGGCCTGGATAGGGATATGACAGTGGCATACTTCACCCAAACACAGGACTCTGGAGATGTCGCTCGACCACAGCAGTAGGGTGGTGTGTGTGTGTGTGCATTCCGCACGTGAAACGCTAGCTCAGGTACACTGACCTGGCAGATCTTGGTAGAGAGAGAGACAGAGAGAGAGAGAGAGAGAGACAGAGAGACAGAGAGAGAGAGACAGAGAGGCAGAGAGAGAGGCAGAGACAGACAGACAGAGTGACAGAGAGAGAGAGAGAGAGAGAGAGAGAAAGAGAGACAGACAGACAGACAGACAGAGTGACACACAGAGAGAAGACAGACACAGAGACAGACAGACAGAAACACACACACACACAGATGAACACACGCGCGCGCGCAGAGAGAGAGAGAGAGAGAGAGAGAGAGAGAGAGAGAGAGAGAGAGAGACAGACAGACAGACAGACAGACAGACAAAACAGACAGACAGAGTGACAGAGAGAGAGAAGACAGAGACAGACACAGAGATACAGAGACAGACATAAACCACACACACACACACACACACACATAGAACACACACCACACACACACAGATGCTCACACCCGCGCGCGCAGAGAGAGAGAGAGAGAGAGAGAGACACGGAGTTCAATCCCCATGCAAGCAAGCAGAAGCGCCATTTTAATGAGCTGGCGCCGCCTGGTGGACAAATGAACAGTCAATTAGTTGATGACGAGCCCGGGCAATCAGGTCCCATAACTCTCACTTACCATGATTGCTGCTGGGGCAAAGGGAGGGAACTCTCTGAGGCCCTCTCGACCCATGGCAGGCAAAGAGCGAGAGAGAGCGAGAGAGAGAGAGAGAGAGAGAGAGAGAGAGTGAGAGTGAGAGAGAGAGAGAGAGAGAGAGAAAGAGATGGTCACGAAGATGAGGATTTGATTGTTTGAAGTGACAGGAGGTGGGAGGCCTCAGTGCCATGCATGGCGTGTGCGGGGTCGTGTGTGTATGTATGTGTGCGTGAGAGAGAGAGAGAGAGAGGGAGAGAGAAAGAGAGAGAGGAGGAGGGGAGGGAGGGGGGCTGGGAGGGGGGGGGGGGAGAGAGGGAGGGAGGAGGGGAGAGAGACTTAGAGAGTGTTGGGACAGATACAGACAGACATAGAGACAGGAAGACACAGAGAGAGGGAGGGAGGGAGGAAGGAGGGAGAGAGACTTAGAGAGTGTGGGGACAGAGAGACAGACAGAGACAGGAGAGACACAGAGAGAGAGAGAGGGAGGGAGGGAGGAGGGGGGAGAGACTTAGAGAGTGTGGAGACAGAGAGAGAGACAGACAGAGACAGGGAGACAGAGAGAGGGGGGGGGGAGGAGGGGAGAGACTTAGAGAGTGTGGAGACAGAGAGAGAGACAGACAGACAGAGACAGGGGAGACAGAGAGAGAGAGGGGGGGGGGATAAAGAGAGGTAGAGAGAAAGAGGGAGAGAGAGGAGGGGTGGGGGAGAGACAGAGAACAATATAAAAAAAAGAGAGTGATGAGACAGAGACAGAAAGAAAGTGAGGGGAGAGAGAGAGAGAGAGAGAGAGGAGAGAGAGAGAGAGAGAGAGAGAGTGAGAGAGAGAGAAACAGAGAGACAGACAGAGATAGACAGAAACAGACAGACAGACAGAGACAGGCAGGCAGACATACAGACAGAGACAGACAGACAGAGACAGACAGACAGAGACAGATAGACAAAGCCAACGACAGAAAGGAGGAAAATTCAATATAAACATAGGTTGGGGGAAAAGATTATAAAAAAGAACGTATTTTTTTAAAACCTTTTCCCCATCCAAATGTGGCAGAGTTTCCAAAACATAAATGATACCAATTTCTTCTTGTTCGTCATTGTCGAACACTTTGACAGCAACTATTGATAGAATTGTTATCTTTTAAGTCTTTCTGGAGGAGAAAAACAGAGAGAAGAACGGACCAAGAAGGCAGAAAATAAGACAAGAAGGAGAGGTGACAGGAAGACAAAAAAGGAACAAGGCAGAAACAAAGAAAGGGGTAGAAAAGAGGGGATTCCTTGCACAGAATTTCCAGAAGGTGGGGATGCTATTTAAACTGACAGGCCCCACCAGCATAAAGCTAGCCCAGTTTTGTAGTGTGGCCTGCGGAACCAAAGTGTCATCCATTTTGCAGGGGCAACTACTCTGAATAAAACCCTGCTTGTACCTTTAGAGCACGTGCTCTTACCACTGAACTAGGAGGGGAGAGAGAGAGAGTGAGAGAGAGAGAGAAAAAAAAACAGACAGACAGAGACAGACAGACTCTCTCTCTCTCCCCTCACTTTCTTTCTGTCTCTGTCTCATCACTCTTTTTTTTTAAATATTGTTCTCGGTCTCTCCCCTACCCCTCCTCTTTCTCCCTCTTTCTCTCTACCTCTCTTTCTCTCTCCCCTCCCCCTTTCTCTCTCTCTCTCTCTCTCTCTCTTCTCTCCTCTCTCTCTCTCTCTCTCTCTCTCTCTCTCTCTCTCTCTCTCTCTCTGTCTCCGCTGTCTCTGTCTGTCTGTCTTCTTCTCTCTCTCTGTCCACTCACTGAACTAACTATGTGGTCTCCTACTTAGACTGATATATATATATATATATATATACATATATATATATATATATATATATATATATATATATATATATATATATATATATATATATATATATATATATGTATGTATCTATCTCTCTCTCTCTCTCTCTCTCTCTCTCTCTCTCCCCCCTCCCCCTCCCTTCTGTCCTAGATGGATGTGTTTGGCTTGGTTAAACTTCATGGTTTTGTGGAAGTAAAGACAGATTCAGGTTTCCTTGTAAGTGAGGAAGGTGTCAGTGCCCTGTCTGGGCAACTCTTGTCCATCCCTACACATCTAGCCAGTTGGCCTTGTGGCATGAGTGTTTGTAAAGAAAAGAGTCCAAGTGTCTGCTCCTTCCCCATCTCCTTGTGACGCTTGCCTAAGTGACCAGCTGTGTGGGGTGGAGAAGTGTATATAAGGTATAGCATTGTACTCCAGTTGTTGGTACCCTGTCACCAAGAGGTGGGGCAGGGTCTCCTTGGTATTTCCTCTGTCTCTTGTTGGAGGCTGCTCTGAGATTATGTCAACCATCGCTAAGTAGCTGTGGGTCATCAGGTCCCAAGGTATATGCTGTTCACCCGGAACCAGTTAAGCCTTATGGTAGTGGCCAAATTGTCTGAGGGTGGCTTTGTGGTTGGAGTGAGGCAGTCTGGCATAAACACTTCAACGTGATTAAAGATGGTGTAACCACCCAGACCAAACCTGAGCATTCAAAAGACTTCATGAAGTTCATCACCCTCCCCCCCCTCTTCATCCTACCCCCTCCTCCTTCATCCCCCTTTCTTCCCGCTTGTGGTGTAGCTAGACTATTGGATGATTTAAGTTTCTAAAAAAATTTTGTCAGCTGATTCCAAGGCGTATTTAGGGTTGGTTAGTCTCTGTCTCCAAGTAGGTCCATTGGTCAGTGGGAATCAGAGCCCTGCCACTGAACTGTAATATAACAGGATGTGTGGCGTTTTCAAAGTCATTCTCTTGTGTGCTGTCCCATGACCAAGTCAGTGTTGACATTTATTTCTTCAAACAAGAGGGACTGACTGACTGAAGTTCTACAAGATGACTTAGAACAGAAAACAGCAGTGTTTCTTTTGCTTGAGGACGTCCGGGTGTGGCTCCTACCATGTCTCTGATCACCTCGTTTCTTATCTTGTCTCTCCTGGTCTTGTTGACGGCTTTCCTTAAGCACTTCATCTCGCACTTTACCAGTTTCTGCTCCAGGGCTTTTGTCAGGGGCCATGTCTGGCACTGGTAAGTGAGAGTTGGCAGGAAGATGGCGTTGATCAGCTTTGCCTTGGTGCTCATAGGGATGTTAGAATGTCGCAGAAGTGGGGCAAGTTGATAGCTGACTGCGTTTGCTTTTTGACAGGGTGTTTCTATTTCTCTGTCCAGTTTTCCATCTTCTGTGAATATACTGCCTAAGTACTTGAATTCAGTTGTCTGCTTTAGTTGGGCTCCGTTGATGTTGATTTTGAGTTTTTCTGGAGTTCTACTGACTGTTGTGGCTTCGGTCTTGCTTACGCTGATTTTCATGCCATAGGTTTCACAGCATGTATTGAGCTGGTCTGTGTGCTCTTGCAGCTTGTCTTTGTTATCATTGATCATGACTTGATCGTCAGCAAACAGAAGTTCGTTGAGTGCCTCCAGGTCTGAGTTGGCTTTCTTTGTGATCTGGTCCATATATATGATGAAGAGCAGAGGGGAAAGGACGCAGCCCTGTCTTACCCCAGATGTCACAGGGAACCAGTTGGAAAGTCCACTGGGAGTGCGAACTTCGCTCTTGCTGTTGTTGTATACAGGTCTGATGTTATATAAGAGCTGCCCCTTGATGTCATACTGCTCCAGGACCCTCCAGAGCTTATCTCTGTTCACTCTGTCAAATGCCTTTTCTTGGTCGACAAATACTAAATGGAGTGCTTGATTGTACTCAAGAGCTCTCTCACTCAGTTGTCTCAGTGCAAAGATCGCGTCAGTACTGCCTCTCCCTTTCCTGAAGCCAAACTGAGCGTCACACAGTAGGTGTTCTGCTTTTGCTCTGGAGCACTGCTCTAGGATTTTTGCGTACATCTTTCCTACATGGCTGATGAGTGAAATGCCCCTGTAGTTACTACAGTCCTTTTTACTGCCCTTCTTTTTTCCATATTGGCACTACAATAGCGTTCTGCTGGTCTTCTGGAACTCTTCTTTCCTCCCATGCCTTTTGGAAGATGGTTGTGATCCATTTGACTCCAGTCTCTCCACAAGCCAGGATGGCTTCTGTTGTTATGCCTTCTGCACCTCCTGCCTTCCCTTTAGGGCTTATCTTGATGGCCCTTCTTACTTCACACTCCAACATGGTGGGTTCGGAGGGGTCTGAATGGTTGGGAGTGAATTGTGATTGTGTTTCAGTCACCCCTGATGGGTTTAGAAGGTCTTTAAAGTAGTCTTCCCATCTCTGTATGATCTCATCCTCTTCCTTCAGTGGCTGTCTGTTTACATGTTGATCCAAGTGGTGGGGTCAAAGGGTTCCTCGCATGGCTTTTACACTTTTGTAGAACTCTCTTGGGGAGTGTTTACACATTTCGCTAAGTTCTTCACCATACTTTTTCCATGAAGCCTCCTTTGCTGCTCTCACCACCTGCTTGCTGTTTCTTCTTGCGAGTCTGTAGTTCACGTAGTCATCTTCTTGATTTGACTTCAACCAGATCTTGAAGAGTCTCTTTTCTTTGATGGCCTCCTTGACTTCTTCATTCCACCACACTGTTGCCTTTCTGGTTCTATTTCTGTCCTTCCTGTTGCCGCATGCCTCTTGCAAGGTGTCCAGGATAGCTGTTTTAAAGGTACTCCAGGCCTTCTCAATATTCATATCTGTAGGGTCCACCCCGTTCAGCTTTTGAGCTACAGTGTTGAGGATGTGGACCCGCACTTCAGCATTTTTGAGCTTTTTCATGTTGATCCTCTCTGCCTGTTTCCTTTTGCCTGGTGTCCTCTTCTTTTGTGTGTTGTGTTTCAGGATGACTGGTCTGTGGACTGAGTCTAGGACCGCGTTTGGAATAGTCCTAGCATCGGTAATGTTGTTTCTCATACCAGTTCTAGTTAGAATGAAGTCAATCTGTGATCTTACATTTACGTTGTTCCATTTGTACGAGATTTAGATTTGGCTGGGTCGATGTTGGAAGAAGCTGTTGGTGATCAGTAGTTCATGCTCTGCGCACAGTTCCAGCACATGGTTGCCGATGTAATTGCAGGGTGTTCGATGGTCACTGTGCGGGCCAAGATGCGGTGTCCATGGCGTTCTCCTCTCACCTACTCTGCCGTTGAAGTCTCCCAGAAGATCTTCACTGTCATGCACCCGGTTGATAAGGTCTGAGAGGTTTCCAAAGAAGTCATCCTTTTCTTCGTCCGAGTATGTGTCATTACAAGGCGCATAGATCTGTATGTAGTTTGCGATCTTCTTTCCTTCTCTCACTCTGATCTTGACGAGTCTCTTCGAGGTGTACTCGGTGTTCAAAACGTCTTTTGCTTTATTTGGATGCAGAATAAATCCCACACAGTGTACTGCTCTCTGATCTTTGATCCCTCCGCTCCAGATGAGGATAAAGTCAATTATCTTTGTCCCTGTACCTTTCCTTCTGGTGTCTGCTAAACCCATGATTGAGATTTTGCGTTGGGTCATAAATTCCACTATTTCTGGTTCTTTGTCACTCATGTTCCAACCGAATCACTATTTGAATGTCGTTGTCCTTGTTCATAGCCGGTCCGTTTTTCCGTTTTGATCAGTCCAGTTATATTTCCTTTGTTTCTCTTGAGCCAATTTTTTATCCACTACCGACTAGCTAGGCCCGTGGTAGTTTCACCAGAGCCCCGTTAGCCAGCATGACCTGTTTCCACCTCCTACCACAGGGATGACGAGGGGGTAAGAATTTTGATGTTTAATAATAATGTGATCGTGGATTTATTTTAATTTCTATAGTTCAATGTTCATGTTAAAGTGGAATCTCATGAGTAACTAATCAATATTTGATGCTTGTGTTTTATTGAGATAAAGTTATAAAACGCGTTGACCACGGGGAAAAATAATGTGGATTGATAGGAAAGTTGTTGGGGTAAACGACTGTTATGGAATGAAGTGACTGTTAAAGAGTCGAAGACTTGAATGATAGGATTTAAGTTTGGTAACAGGACTAAGGTCTAGCTCATTGCCCTGTGGTAATTATGCTGTTAAAGATGTTAGGCTAGGATCTATGGTATGGTTATGTGTGTGGTCTGTCATTTGTGTCGAACGTTGACAATCTTGTGTATTTCTGGGACAGTCTAGACATGCCTGCTATGCTCTGCCTCTCTGCCGCGTCTGTCTGTCTCTCTCTCTCTCTGTCTCTCGCTGTGCCTCTGTATGTCTCTGTGTCTCTGCCTCTCTCTCTCTGTGTCTCTCTCTGTGTCTCTGTCTTTGTCTCTATCTATCTGTGTCTGTCCGTTTGCCTGTCTGTCTGTCTGTCTGTCTGTCTCTGTCTATGTCTCTCTCACTCTCTCTCTCTCTCTCTCTCTCTCTCTCCTCTCTCTCTCTCTCTCTCTCTCTCTCTCTCGCTCTCTCTCTCTCTGGTGCTACCCATGAGGTATGATATGGACCAGTGTTATAAAAGACATTTGAATTCTGTTGGACATGATTAAGATAGTGTCAGTCGAGAGTACTGAGGAAAGGATTTTCCTAGTTAATTGTAGTCTCTGATTGTTGGATTTACAATTGTATAGTCTCTGTTGGTTCCCTAGGATTAACTTGGTATTTTTGGTATAAATGATGAAAGGGATTTTGTTTTCGTACATTCAGCTATAAAAAAAAAAAAGGTAAAGGAGTCCCATAACCTATAAGGTCATAGGGGAGCGAGGCGTCAGAGACCTCACTTCTCTAGGGCCAGCATATTGAGGGCGGCGCCCATCTCCTCTCCCTCGCTGCTTTACCTTCCCTGACCCTAAAGAGGGCAGGTACCCATTTACAGCTGGGTGAACTGGGGGAACTGTACTGAAGCCAAGGCGCGCAAACGGTCACCCATCCAACTGGTAACCACGCTCGACGCTGCTTAACTTGGCTGGGCTATACGACGATAATTATAGCTATTTGCTGTGTGTGCCTTTCATGAATTATGTACCTGATTAACTATGGATAGAGTAGTTACCTTGATCTTTTCTTTGTTTCAGGTGTGTGTTCTTTTGGTAGATGAAAACAAATTAATTGTGTTACCATAACACCCCTGCGTGGCCTCACATCGTATTCCTTTGAGTGTGGAGTGCCTGAATCCTAACATCCCCTGATCCCCGAACCTCCTTCACCCTTTAACATATATATATATATATATATATATATATATATATATATATATATATATATATATATATATATATATATATCACTTTAGACTAAAATAATAGGCCACGACAACAACACAAAAAAATACACAACTTTTCCACTGGCAGACACCAGCAGAAACAGACCAATGAAACCAAAGCCGGAAGTCACGTGACCCGTAAGCTATAATTATATGGAAACTGATCATGATGGCATGCATATGCAGTGGAGATTGGCGAGGTTGTGTAAATTACCATTTACATGCAGGTGATAAAGAATAAACTGTTGACAGTTAGCGTTTCTAATAAGAATACTGGTAGAGTCACACCTCCATAACACAGAATCTAATACTTGGTTCTGGACTGGATTAAGTTGATGAGCGTGTAGCCCCCGCCCCCCCTACCCCCATCTTCACCCCATCTACCCCCCACCCCCCCCCCCCCCCCCCCCCCACCCACCCACCCAAATGAAGTGTAATTTCAGGTGGTTTTTTTATGTCTTTAAAACAGTGTGGTTGTGGTGTAGTTGCAGCCACATAATAATAAATATAGTGAAGAATGGATCGCTAATAGTCAAAGTTCTTTGTAAGCAGCGCAATTTGTTGATCATATTATAGCATTTCGTGATAATTATCTTTTCATTACTTTGAAGTGGTGGATGTATGGGGGTGGGGGGAATATACTTTTTTGCTGTGTGATCTGGAGTAATTAACAGACTGGAGATGGGGAGGGGGGGGGGTGTTCTCAGCACAGCCTGGATTTATTTCCCTTTTAAAAAAAGCAAAGAATAGAAGAAGAAGAAGAAGAAGAAGAAGAAGAAGAAGAAGAAGAAGAAAGAAAGAAAGAAAGAAACCAGTCAAGGTAATAAATATGCCAGTTGATGTCTGTTATCGCGGCAGGGTGGGAATTGTGGAATACCTGAGGGGATCAGGTAGACATGTGCTGACTTGGAACTTGTAATAAAAAGTTTATGAGAGTTTTGTAATTGAGTGTGTGGTACATGGTGACAGCCACGATAAGTTATGGTCTTGGTGGTTTGCGGTTGGCGGGACTATATAAAAGAGCATGAAATGAAATAAAATGAACTAGAGGGTTTTTTTAATTGTGTTTTTTTAAAAATTCTTTTATATCGAGGATAATGGAATAAGCACTTATGTGCTTTTGTACATCCAGTCCCCGTGTGTATGTGGTTTTGTAAATTCTGTTAACTGTTCCCACCGGCGCACAATGGCCTACTCTTACGAAAAGCGGAACAGGATTTAACGTGTACGCAAGATGTTCTGCGTGCGTTTGCACACGGGGCCTCGGTTTATAGTTTCCCCTGAAGGGATCAGGTATGTATGGTGCTGACTTGGAACTCGTAATAAAAAGTTTATGAGAGTTTTACAATTGAGTGTGTGGTACATGGTGACAGCCAGGATAAGTTATGGTCTTGGTGGTTTGCGGTTGGCGGGACTATAACGAGCATGACATGAAATAAAATGAACTAGAGGCTTCAGTTCATATGAACTATGGCTATTGAATGCCACTCTAAGTCACAGAAGATTTCTCTGCTTGAAATTCAAGGTGAAATTTGAAATTTCTCTGCTTGAAATTCTCCCAGGGGAGAGCACGTTGCCACAGGATCAGCGCCACTCATTTTTTCCCTGCCTGCATACGTATTTGTTTCCCTATCAGAGAGGCCTTTTTTCGACTGCACTTTGCCAGGGACAACACTCTTGTTGCCGTGTGTTCTTTTACGTGCATCTATACGGTATATTGGATGGGGAAAACGTTTCGGGCACAAACCGGGATCGAAGCACCACCCATTTCGAACCTGGACTTTTCCGCTTTCTAGGCAGGAGCGTTACCTCTAGACCACCGATCCACTTTTTGTAACTTGGTCCACCACAAAGCATATAATTATGTATAGAAGCTGAAATCATGGGCTAGGTCTGACATGGCACCTGATAACATTACTTAGTATATATATATATACATATATATATATATATATATATATATATATATAATATATATATATATATATATATATATATATAGATAGATAGATAGATAGATAGATAGATAGATAGATAGATAGAGAGAGAGAGAGAGAGAGAGAGAGAGAGAGAGAGAGAGAGAGAGAGAGAGTAGTGTGTGTGCGCGCGCGTGCGCGTGTTTGTGTGTGTGTGTGTGTGTGTCTGTAAAATCTACGTTAGTTAAGATCGGTGTATGAATTAATGGACTGCAAAGTCACAGGGAACAGTACAAGGAGGGAGACGAAGAAGAGGCAGAGAGACAGAGAAAACGATGGGAAGACAACATCAGAGAGTGGACTACTGGCCTTGAGTGGAACGAATTGCTACGGAAAGCCGAGGACCGCGGGAAGTGGAGGAAGCTGGTTGTAGAATCTTCAGTGGTGCCCCCATGGTCCACGGGACTACGGGATAGGTGAAGGTGAAGGTGGTGAAGTCATTTGTCGCCATGCACGTGTATGTGTATCATGATAGGACTGTTATAAATGTCTTTGTCGTACTTTCAAAATGTGGCTTGTGTCTTTGTGACACCATCTTTGTTCAGTTAAATCCTGTTCCGCTCTTCGAAAGAGTAGGCCATTGTGTGCCGGTGGGAACAGATGACAAAATTTACAAAACCGCGTACACACGAGGACTGGTTGTAAAAAAAAAAAAAAGGCACATGAGTGCTTGTTCCATTGTCCTCGATATAAAATTTAAAAAATAAAAAAAAGTTATCTGAGCGCTTTGATTTGTTGCTTTACAAGATTCAGCGCTATATATAAATTCCATACATTACTATTATTATTACACAACATGGTTCCTGGGCTGGGCTGGCTAGACTGTACTGTCGTGTTGTATTGTATGACATTGTATTGTATCGCTTGTGTTCTATTATCTTCTTCATCATGGTGGATCGCTCAGAGAGGAAAAAAGTGTTGACTATCATTCATATATTTGTGCACCCCCCCCCCCCTCTCTCTCTCTCTCTCTCTCTCCTTTTATTGTTTTGCTTATAGTCATAGTTGTGTATCCTGATGAAGGACGTATTCATATTTTATATTTTCAAATTTATTGGGTTTGTTGACTGTACTTGAGTTCTAGTGAATGTCTTATTTCAATATCTTAGTGTTGAGTGTAACAACTATGTGTACCTTATTTACAATGTGTAGATGTTCTTTTTCTTTCTTTTTTTCTGGTTTTTGTTTGTTTGTTTGGGTTTTTTGGTTGTTTGGGATTTTTGGTTGTTTGTTTCTAAGTTTTTCCCCTTTGTTTTTACTGTGTGAGTGTATGAGTATTGGGCTTATTATTAAGATGTATCCCTACGGGCGGGGACTGGATGTAAAAAAGCACATGGGTGCTTATTCATTATCCTCGAAAGAAAATAATTTGTCATTGTCAATTTGTCATTGTCATTGTCTCTCTCTCTCTCTCTCTCTCTCTCTCTCACACACACACACACACACACACACACACACACACACACACACACACACACACACACACACACACGGAAAGCAATTATCAACCAGGTTTATTAACATTACTGCAGGCAAGTAACAGGTGTGTGTGTGTGTGTATTAAACACTCGTGACATTATTTCAAACAAACAAAAACAGTTATCCCTTTGTCAGCTTTTATGTGCAAAGTTAATACAATCTTGCCAACCGTCCAATCATTCTGCAATCATAAAGTCAAAATATCAAACGTTTACAGTCTGATATCTAACAACTTTTACAAAGATATAAATGCAAGCACGCTTACGTACCACTCTCTCTCTCTCTCTCTCTCTCTCTCTCTCTCTCTCTCTCTCTCTCTCTCTCAAACACACACACACATGTACACACAATCTTCTTTTCTGACATAATGTAAGTTGTAAATTTTGAAAAATAAAAGCCAAATAAATAAATAAAAAACCTTACAACAATGAAAGTCAGTTTAAAGGTAGGTAAAGGTAAAGGAGTCCCATAACCTATAAGGTCGTAGGGGAGCGAGGCGTCAGAGACCTCACTTCTCTAGGGCCAGCATATTGAGGGCGGCGCCCATCTCCTCTCCCTCGCTGCTTTACCTTCCCTGACCCTAAAGAGGGCAGGTACCCATTTACAGCTGGGTGAACTGGGGGAACTGTACTGAAGCCAAGGCTCGAACAAACAGTCACCCATCCAACTGGTAACCACGCTCGACGCTGCTTAACTTGGCTGGGGGAAAGCGAGTGCTCCGACCAGTCAGTTTACAAGTAATAAATTAATCAACAATATTCTTTTTTACACTCATCCATGATTCGATTTTGAATAAAGAAGAAATGTAAATATATAGATAAATAAATAAATAAGTAAAGAAATCAATGAATGAATGGACAGATAAATAGATCAATAAATATATAACAACTCAACACGTATTTCTGCTTAATACCATCCATCCCCCTCTACACATAATAATTTATTATACGTTGAACAAAAAAATAGTCAAACAAACAAATAAAATTGAAGCGACGACACCAATAATGAAAATACACATTTCTAAGCAATATAAAAAACAAAACAAACTAACAACAACAACCACAACGACACCCCTCCTTCCCCAAAAAAACAACAGCAAACAAGAAAAAATGATGAAATAAAAAATAAAATAAACTAAACACATAAGGTAGGGGGACCAAGACACAGCGAAAACATCTAAATCAAAATAAATCAAAATAATCTACAACAAAATACTTAGATAAATTACCAAAAATTTAAATTTTAAAAAAGAAACACCTTCTCCCTTCATAGGATAATTAAAGGTGTTTTTGACTTGACTTGACTTGACTTGACTTGATCCACCTCCCATCCACCCAACCTCACTGCCCCTTGTCTATCTTCCCCAATCCCCCCCCCCTCTACCCCCCCCCCCCTCTACCCCCCCCCCCCCCTCTACCCCCCCCCCCCCCCCATCCCCCCTAACCACACAAACAAACAAAACTTCCCTCACCCTGCAAACCCTTCAAACCAATTCAGGTTCACCCACCAACCAATCTACAACAATGCTTCGGCTGTTATAATTTAGCTTTTGAAGCTTTGCAGGACGGAAAGAACAAAACAAAACAAAACAGCAACTCTCTCTCTTCTCTGTGTCTCTGTCTGTCTGTCTGTCTGTCTGTCTCTCTCTTCTCTCTCTCTCTCTCTCTCTCCCCGCGCGCACATGTGTGTGTGTGTGTGTGTGTGTGTGTGTGTGTGTTTGTTTGTTTGTTTGTTTGTTTCCTGAAATTCTCAGAAAAACACCAGGAAATGCTGAAAGTAGTGAAAATGCAGTGTTTCCAAAAACAATCTCTCTCTCTCTCTCTCACTATATCTCCTTCTCTGTCTCTCCCTCTCTCTCTCACACACACACACACACACACACACACATACACACACACACACACCTAATATCACTTAGAGTGAACAGACGTTAAATCGAAGACACACACACACACACTCACAAGCACGCACACACGTATGTACGCACGCACGCACGCACACACACACACACACACACACACACACACACGCACACACACACACACAGACATGCACACACGAGCATGTACCATCTCCATCGGTATACTACATCCAAAAATGGACAACATAAAACACACCAGTAGTGATTTTGAACAATTGGTGACAAACAAATTGAATACCTGTTTTCCTACGGGCAAAACAAATCAGCGAAGGAATGTGTAAAAGAACAACAAAGTTGTAGTGTTAACAATGACAAAAAACAACTTCTTAAACATCTGGACTCCGACTGCAACAACAAAATAACTTCATACACACACACTAACGCTAACACACGCGCGCACGTGCGCGTGCGCACACGCGCGCGCATGTACGCGCGAACCCAACAAAGCACAGAAAACCATACAATCCTAAAGTACAGCTGAGGAAAAACAAAGCAAAAGAACGTGTGTATAAAAAAAATTGTTTGCTAAAATACATCACAAAGTGTTATCATTTTCAAAAACCTGCAAATTTCAACACTTCCCCCCCCCCCCTCCCCCCTCCCCAGAAAAACAAAGTGGGGGGGGGGGGGGGGGGGGGGGGGTTGGAAAGACCCTCCTATCCTATCCACGCACCCCTTACTTTAAATAACCCACCAAGCATCTTTGCAAATATCACACACACACACACACACACACAGAGGATTTTTTTTTGTTCAACGTTCATACGAATTGTGTAAAATATCTATAAAGTTAAAATTAATTAGTGCACGTGCAACTTTCTTCGACAGCATAAACATTCTGTCCGGTCAGAATTTAACTGGTGCTAAAGTCATATTTTTCTTTGATAAGTCGACAATTACGAAAACTATATCATTTAAATGAATATATATATATATATATATATAATATATATATATATATATATATATATTAAATATAGAATATATAATATATAGAAGATAATAATAATAATAGATATATAATAATAATATATAATAATATATAGATATATATATATATATAGATATATAATATATGTCTCGTCTATAGACACATCGTTGATGGTCACAATCGGTGGGGCGTGTGGTGGGGGTGGGGTGGGGGGGTGGGAGGAGAGGGGTGGGGGGTAATAGAAGAAAAACGCCATGTTTAGCATACTCGCAAATGACGGCGATAAGCGTTACTGAACATAAACATCAGAAATGAACGCAGAAAAGTAAAATGTAAATGAACTGTTCATTAAGAATGAATACAAGCTTTAAAAAAAAGACAAAGTCATTTGACTCGAGTCAATAGTAAGA